>JABFEY010000049.1:0-282604 GCA_013618495.1 Fusarium longipes | reverse complement strand
GTCTTGGAGGGGATGGAAGGAGCAGATCCGGTGGGGGGAGTCTGCCATTGGATTGGATCCGTTTGGGTTGTCGCTCGTTAGGAATGAATGACCTTTAGGAAGTTCCGTCACTCTTGGTCTTGGCCTTGCCTGCAGTCAGTTAACTGGACTCGACTCCATTACTGCTAGCTTGCCTTGTAGTTGCATCCATCCATTTGACTTTAACTTGCACCTGAAGTTCCAGATCCTTTTTTTACTTGGTTAGTAGTTACACACTCACATACACATTCGCATCCACGTTCAACGTTTCTCATCGTCATCAACAGCACTCGTTTACTAATTCGTTCTGTCTTGTTTTGTTACTCAGCTGTTGGTCTGACTTTCTGTACGACCCCAGCATCTATTATTTGGGAGTCATAATCACACGACGTTGAATAATTGAGACAGCAGTTTAAACTTTGTTTCACTCCTCCTTCAACTATAAACTTGACCCTGTTGCACAATGCCTTCTCCCAAGCAAAGGAAGGTCGCTATCGTCGGCAGCCGCTCCGTCGGTAAGTAGTTTGGCATATTGGTCCCCTTTCCTGCAATCGTTCAATTCGCTGACTCGATGCATCAATAGGCAAGTCGTCTCTGGCCGTACGATTCGTTGACGGACACTTTGTCGACAGCTACTACCCCACGATCGAGAACACTTTTAGCAAAATGATCAAGTATAAGGGACAGGATTACTCGACTGAAATCGTCGACACAGCCGGTCAGGACGAGTACAGTATTCTCAACTCTAAGCACTTCATCGGTATCCATGGTTACATGCTCGTTTACTCGGTATCATCACTGCCATCTTTTGAGATGGTGCAGGTCATCCGCGAGAAGATTCTCAACCACCTGGTGAGTGCTTTCGCTTATGCGAACAGGGTATCCATACCGGCTAACCACAAATCTTATCGTCTAGGGCACCGACTCGGTTCCTATTTGCATTGTCGGCAACAAGAGCGACTTGCGACCCGAGCAGCGACAGGTCACTCCCGAAGATGGACAGAAGCTCTCCGAAAAGATACAATGCGGCTGGACCGAAGCAAGCGCACGATACAACGAGAATGTTGGCAAGGCCTTTGAGCTCTTGATCGGACAGATCGAAAAGTCGCAGAACCCTGGCGAGGCACCAGCCAAGAGCAACTGCATCCTGATGTAAGAGGAATCGCAAATGCTTTACTCGAGGCACATTCTGCTAGACCATCACGATCGCGATGATTAATTGATTCGGGGCCGCGGGGCGGTCCACAAGTCAAGTTTGGCTCAGCCCAATCTAATCCAATCCAGTCAGCGCCAGACAAGACCGAGACCTTATCGTTCCACGAGGTTACAAGGGCACAAGACAATTTGGGTCGGGAACAGGGCAGAGACGGAGACAGGATACGACAGGACAGGACACGGGCTATGACACGTGCGAATGAGCACCCTCTTTTGATTAAATTCTCCGTTGCTGCAAGTGGCACGTACAGTACTATGTACAGCTTGGATCCTTGCTTTGCTTTTCACGTTTTGCTTGCCTTTGCAACTAGAGTAGGTATATATGGTTCAAATCAATGGGTCAGGGTTTTGGGTTTGCTCTTAGAAAATTTCTGTCTCTCTTGGTTGCTTTCTTTCTTGTTTATTGTCTGACTCGTGTTATGGTGCATGTACTGATTCATGACCAGCCTTGAATGACTGACTGACATGCTGACCTTGGCGCAGATGGTACTTGTGTGGGCAAGGATACAGAGGTGTGCAACTACCGATACGTACCTGGCCTGGTTTCTAGAATAAATCTAGAGGCACCAGCCTCTCGGTGCCAGCCCAGCCCAGCCCGGTCCGATTGACAACTCGCTAGGCAATTGGTTCCCAATGATTTGCGATGCCTTGTTTCGCTGTCTGAGCGCAGGGAAGTAGTGTTAGCAGCCATCAATTATCCTCCCTGGCGGTCTGCCTGCTGCGTCACTAAGCATTGGTCCATCATGTGAATGTCAATATGAATGCAATGCACGATCTAAACTGAACATGACCTTGACTGTATTCGGACGGTCCCGCTATCGGAGGTGCGTTAACCCGGGTATGCAGCAAGGTAACATCCGGGAGGGACAGGGACAAAGTACATCTGCCGCCAGTTGTCTGTCTGTACTGAATTTAGGTACTATAGAAGCCATGTGGTTTTGTCAGTTGGCGGTGATGAATTGGATGGCCAACTAATGATGGTGTACTGTAGGTAGTTTTGGACAAATCAGTGGTGATAGCGTTGATTTGTTGTTTTCCGCTTCATGATAAAACATTGTCTCTCCCCACGATTCAGGGCCCTGCAAGGACTTGTTGTGCGTACGTGTGCCACCATTCACAGCCTCAACTTGACATCTCACCGCGTCCAAGCCAAAGCCCGAGCCTAATCGTGGCTTTTTTCTTTGTTCTTTATGCACAGCGCTGGTTCTTTAAAACACATAAAGACTACGACAAACAACATAATTGCTGTATACCCACTAAAATTAGATTTAGAACAGAATATTCTGCCTTTGCTCCTTCACGCAAATCGTCAGTCCTTATCTACCTTGCTACGATGCCTGGACCAGATCCTTGTCCCTTCTGCGGCTTCGAGCCGGAACAAGGAGAACATGAAATTCTTCTAGTGTGTCCTCGCCGATCCTCTAACCATCCCTCGAGTCGAAACTAAGACATGCTCCCCCTTGACTAGCAGCACATCGAGAAACACCACCCAGACGGTGAACAGCAACCCTTCACCGACACTGAGACCCCTTTCATGTGCCCCGAGGACGGTTGCGGTGAGATCCTTCAACCTGATGAGCTAGCTTTCCATCTGGAGCTTCATGAGCTTGAAGCGCAGGGTGCAACACCTGAGCCCGAGCCTGCTGCGGAAAAGGCTCCGTCTGTACCTCGAAAATCGGCTTCGGCCACTAAGGGAAGCTCCCGCAAGCACAAGAAAGCCAGCACTATCCAAGCATGGAAAGATTTGTTCACGGGACACAGTGAGAGCCACAGCCGTGATAGTAGCAGTAGCAGTCGCACTCGCCACAAGACCAAGAGGGAAGAGGCTGGCATAAGCACAAGTCCCGACAGAGACTCATCCTCTCGGACCAGGAATGGGGAGCGGCGTCGAAAGTCCGGCCAGTTGGGAGTACGTAACTCGCAATATCTGATTACGTGCCAGTGAACTAACTCTGGTGTAGAAGTCGGAGCTCGGTAGGTTCGCTCATGAAAGGAAAATGCCCCCATGGCTCGTAAAACTCCTTCAAGATGAGGGCCAGGTTGTCAACAATGGTGAGTACTTATCTATATAGCCTGTAAGCAACATCTGACAACGACTGTAGACGTATTGCCTGTTCTGAGTCAAGTTCTCGAGCAGAGCCCTTCAACACAATATGCCTACCTCTGCCAGCCTGCTGTGCAACACATCTCCAAATTGAAGAAAGAAGGTGAGCTTGTACCGCTGATGACTATATGACTGTAGACCCAGGGGATCTGACAAATTTAGGTGGCTTCTGTGGTTATCGAAATATCCAGATGCTCACATCCTACATCATCTCTGCCAAAACTGAAGGGTCAAATCACTTTGGCAACAGCTTTCCTACCATCTTCCAGATCCAAGATCTGATTGAGAATGCTTGGGATAATGGGATTAATTCCCAGGGCAGAGCAGAAACAGGAGGCGTCAAGGGGACACGGAAGTATATTGGCACACCAGAGGTATGATCCTACATCGTTACGTCTATAGATGTGATTTGCTTACAGAGAACAGGCGCAAGCTGTATTTCTCAATCTGAAAATACCGTGAGTTGAAACTACACTTCATATGACGTTGGAAACCCAGCTAATCATGAACAGATGCTCGGTTCAAGCATTTAAAGATCCGGAACGCGGCAAATCCAAGCAGTACCTTTTTGAAGCTATCGAGAGATACTTTCAAGGGGGTATCACCAGTGTAGAGGACCGGATTCATCACACCAACCTGCCGCCGATCTATCTTCAGCATCCAGGTAAGACATATAGAACCGTGTACAGGGATGACAGGCGTTAAGTAACTGCAACAGGGCATTCTTTGACCATTGTCGGGTTCGAGAAGCAGATGAGTGGCCACACAAACCTCTTGGTATTCGACCCCAGCTTTCACGATTCTACTAAGATCAGGGCCCTCGTCGGAAAGACGGTTCGACTGAAATCCTCTTCCATCGAGGGGCTTTTGAAGCCTTACCGTCGCGGCTCGCAGTACTTTCGTAGACACAACCAATATGAAGTCCTCTAGTAAGTATTTCTCGTCATTGTGTCTATCTCATCATTTGTACTCATGGGTGTGCAGTCTCACAAAATATGCCTCTGTGGCATAGTTCATTTGAGATCGGTTTACTGCTGGTCCTTGAACCAAGCCTGGAGCTTGGCCAGCGCGCGACCTCGGTGAGAGATCTTGTTCTTCTCCGTCTTTACCATTTCGGCAAATCTGTAAGAGTCAGCGGAGAACAGCAGCCAATGCAAGGTTCTTGCTTACGTTTGGCCTTCATATTCAAAGACGGCATCCCATCCGAAAGCAGGTGGTCCTCGGGGAGGCACAATCTTGCCCTACAAAATATGTCAGTGCAATCGTGGCAAAGGAAAGCCTCAAGGCAACCTACGGGGCATCGGCCTTGGAAAAGAATGACCTTCTCGCCAGGTCCAGCACAGTATCCGAAAGTACAGACGGCTTCAGCAGACTTGTCGGTGTAAGCAGCCAGCAGGTTGTTCAAGCCTTGGTGACCGATCGAAGTCATAAACCACTTGCTGATGACCGTGAGCATTTGAAATTCCAACACGGCATTCTCAACTTACATGTATACGCCGGGAAGACCCTTGAGGGCATTGTAGCATAGGGCTGTATCTTCAACCAGCACTGGGCCGTTCACCTGTACATTAATTATTAGCCATGATTTTCATTTTTCAACAGCTGTAAAAATACACAGATACATACCAGTTCAGCTGCTCTGCGGCACTTTGACTCCGTGACCTCCTCGAGCGTGCCCTGCATCTCCTCGAGATCTATGGGCTGGCTGAGGACCTCGATCTCAGGCTCAAGAATGGCCTTGACCTCGGTCAGCTTGTTAGCGTTGCCGGTGATGAAGTTGACTTTGTGCGCCGCCATTTTTGAGGACTCTTAAAGTGCTGAATGGTCTAGACTTGAAGGTGAATGATGCAAGGAATTTCTCTGGTCAGAGCAAGAGAAAAAGCACTATCGTCAAAGAGAGATAGTGATAGAAGCTGAAAATCACACAGCTGAACACAGGGGCCACCCCACTGTGACAAAATATGCATTTGTCCGGTATGAACCTTGTTAAACGTATCAAAATCTATTTTCACCAACACCACCCGCAATAACTGTAATCTAAGCCTCAATGTAGTTGTGATCTGAGGAGCGAGCACATGCCCCTCAAAGTCATCTTTGGCAGAACTTTCTTACTCGCTGTTGTCCTTCTTCCATTGGTCAAGCCATGCGACTATGCGATCAACATTTGTGTCCATCTCATCAGAATTGTTGCTGGTCAACTCGATAACAATCTCCTGGTCGAATGCCTCATGCGCCTCTTGGAGAAGCACCTCCATGATTTCAGAGTCAATGTTCTCTTGAAGCTTAGAATCAGGATAATTTCTGTGAACAAGATGGATTAGCCACTGCTTCTTCTCTCATCTCAAACCCTGAGAAGAGAGCTTTCATTTCGACCACATACCTCGCTGTGAGACGGTCATATAGTGTCGAAGAGTCAACCCGTAGAACCACGACAAGGTCTATCCAGCTCTTGGGGAAAAGGTCACATGCGTGCCAGTCAATGATGCATCCACCAGCCTTGATATCGTCCTCGATAGCGTCAAGCAGCTGTGACAAGGTTAGCCTGTGTTTTTATTTTCCCACAAAAGTGACTTATAAATCATCAAATCGCTCGAGTAGTAAAATACTTGCCCTGTCCTCGTCCACAATCAAACTGTGGAACTCATCGCTCCATCCTTCATGGCACTCCTTGTCCTTCACAACTTGGTTGACTGAGAGGTGACGCAGCCCAGTTCGTTCTGCGAGACTTTCACAATGAGTCGTCTTCCCGACACCAGGCGTACCTGTGATGATGATATTAGGCAATTTTCGAGTGCTCATTTTCGTAAACTTTTTTTGCTGTTTATTGATGCAGAGATTGACAGACCCTATAATTTGGACGTCTTTCCAAATTACAGCCAGGCAGACTGTGCATGCGACTAAAGGGGCATAAATTCTCGATAGTTGCATCTGAGTCAACTTTTCTCAACGTCGTCAAACAGTCACAAGAGAAAAGATAAACAGGCTCGATCGAAAACAAGTAAATAACCACGATATCGCTTCATACTTTCGTCTCGGACTCTCCAATACAGCCGTATCTCATCTTAAAAAGGTAGAGTCGAGCTCAAACACCCTCACCGACTTGCGGAGAAGGGGGGCCAAGATCCCGCTCTATATACATGATGCCTTCAGATATGAGAATCATCTCAGATCTGTTCAGTTACACTACACGCCGCCATTAGAAAATTCGACATCAAACACCCTGAAAATGCGGCTTCTATCCCTTATGTGCGTTCGAAATGCCTAAACCAGCTTCATTATCTCTTACTGCTCTACTTCCACCTCATCAACACCCTCGAGCTCATGCTGGTGGCCGTTCTCGTATTCTTCGCCATCTGTGTAGTCCAGCTTCTCCTGTTGCGCGATGGCTTGTGCCGAGACAATCTCGGCCAGCCTCTTCAGACGAGGAGTTTGAAGCCCTTCGGGAGAATGTTAGTTTCAGTTATACATAGCGTAGCTCTTCTGGTAAGCAACTTACAAGAGGGTGTGTAAGTCTCAAGCGCAGTAATGACTCGAGGCTCGGCAATCTCGTAAGGACCACTGTCGTCCATATCGACGGCTTGGAGGAGGAGAACGTCGCTCTTCTCAGTTACACGTGAGGCAACTGCCTTCATAATCTCGCCGTTGATGGGCTGCTCGTAATCGGCAACCAGGTATTGGTTGAGCAGCTTCTGGATCTGGTTTGGTGAAAGCCTGTGGTTGTCAGTACAAAGTGTAACGTAAAGACCTCGGCATACTTACATCCAGCAAATGTCCTGAATAATTTCTATGTCGTTCAGGGTGGCCTTCTTGAGTTGAAGAAGCTTGGTTGCTTGCTGTATAGTGGTTAGCACGGATCTTAAAACACCTCTCGGGACGACTCACCATCAGATGCTCCAGCTGGAGCGTGCCCTCAGGCATGTCGTGGCTCTTGCACCATTCCTCAATGCGAGTAATGTTGTAGTTGATTTGGAGACCACGCTTCCAAGAAAGGAAGTTTCTTCGCATCAGCAGGTCGTTGAACGCTGTCACGCCAACCAACTTGAGGAGCTCAGTAATGGTCTGCGTGATGATGGAGTCCTCAAGGTAGTAGGCCTTCATCGCGCGGAAGACGCTGTTAAGCAGGCTGAGCAGGTTGTCCATGCTGTAAGCGGGGGTTGAGTTCGACTGAAGAAGCTTGCCCAAAAATCTGCTGCTTTCGTTGGTAACGAAACCAGGGAGAGACTGGGACTCAATAATGGCAGGGATGATCATCTTCTGCAACTTCTTCTTCAACACCTTCATCCAAGTGTGGTAGATGTTGAATTCCAAGCTCTCAAGATCGTGCTTGACGATCTCCAAAAGTCGGTCGTACTCATAGTTGTCCGACTTCTGAGCCTCGTACCAATCCTCAGCAAGGAATACGAAGGACAGCATCTCGTGCACATTGGAAAGCCAGAAGGCGCCAGGGTTGATAGCCTCGTCACCATCGTGCTGCATCACCTCCTGCTGGATGGACTGCATAACGTTGGCCAAGAAGCGTTCCGACTCCTTCACGAAACCGTTGTTCCACATCTCCGATGTGACCAAGTTAATGAGGTATGAAGGGAAGAGCACTTCCTTGTCTGATGGTGGTGGTGTAGTGCTGGGGGAGGGGATCTTGAGGTTTCGGATGAGTCCCATCGTCACCTCCTCATTAAGGCCGTCCTCGTCTGCGAGAAGAGTCTCGAGTTCCATTTCGATATTATCGACACCAGGTAGGAAGGTCGAGCCAGAAAGATTCTGACGATGAGCCGTGCCAGTAACCGCCATCGAAACCGGCCGGGGGTTATAAGTGCCGCTGAAGCGATCAAGCTCACGTGGTTCCGCGCCAGCACTGCGACGCTTAGGCTTCTTCGACGCGACAAGGTTGATGAGGCCAGAAGGTACTGAGGCTCCGGGCGTTGTTCCGTTGGCGATCTCTCCGTTGATGGGCGCATTACGTCGAGCCAGCTCGAGAGCGTCTCTGAGAGACTCCAGTTCCTGCCTCAAACTCATGTTGTCCTTCTCGTGCTGAGTACTAGACCTCTTCGCTGTCTCCAATTCTGTGTTGGTTAGTCGGAGAGACTCTCGGAGCTCTCTCTCCTCCTCTTGCATTCTCTTTATGTTGGCCGTCGACTCGTCGAAGGCTACTTGAAGCTTCTTCATCTCATCCTCCATCGCTTGCAGTCTTGCGACAGCAATACCAGCCTGGTTTGCTTCCGTCTGCAGCTCCTTTGTTCGTGCCTCAAGGTCGTTATGTCTCTTCTTCCATGACTTGATTTGCCCCTCGTAATTCTCGACTTGCGATGCAAGACCCTTGTTCTTTTCCTTCATGGAACCCAGGGACTGCGTCAACTCGACAACCTTGTTTTCAAGCTTGTAAGAGATCTGCTTCAAGTCACGAGCCTCTTCACGAATTGTCTTGTATTCCTTTCGGGCCTTTCTTCCACGCCACAGGCTCTGGATAAGAATGACCTTCTTACGGTACTGCCTCCAAGCCCGCACTTGCCTTCTTGAACGCCAAGAGCGCTGGATCTTGAGAGCAGCATTGCCGAGACGTTCCTCCAAGATAGTCTTTCGTCGAAGGTATCCCTTCGCAATTGACTCAAACAAGACCATATCCTTTCTGAACTGCAGATAAGACTTGCGCTGCTTGGATCCCCTCCACACACGCTGGATGGTAATAGCAGCTTTGACGGTGCGAAGCTCTTGAGCCTGCTTCCTGGCCTTCCATGACCTGATTGCAGACTGTGTGAGGATAATGGCTTCACGAGCCTCGAGGTAGCGTTGTCGGTAGTACTTGGCTCGAAGGTTCTTCTGAATCATGATAGCACAGTCATTGAGCCTGGTCGTGCGGAGGTTCTCCAGGAAGGCGAGCATACCAGCTCGGAAGAAAATCTTGGTGAGACCAAGCTGATACTTGTCCATTCCCTTGCCAGTGCTTGTTCCGAGAGCCTTCTTAAGAATGGCGTCCGCCATCTCACGGATCTCTGACGTCCATTGGTCAGACCTCACCAACATGTAGTAACGAAGGGCAAACTCTTCATATGTCCAGCGAGTAGGGTAACCAGCACAACTAATACGGACAGTCTCGAGGACACCACAAGCACGAAGCTGGCTGAGGACCATGGGTCCCTCGAACTTCCAGGCCTCCTTAGCCTCGTTGGGCTTAATACATCGGATGTAGTGGACATCGGTGTTGTTAATTGTGCTCATAAGCTCAATGAGAGAGGATCGGAAAATACCTCCGAGAGTGGGTTTTCTGTTGACAGCCACGCCGATCTTCCTACCAGCAGCGGGCTTAACGGCGTTGGAGCTAGAAGAGGCAGCATCCTTCTCTCGCACAGCGGTGGCGGCGTCCAAGACAGTCTTAAGGAACTCGTTGCTTGAGGCGCGCAGGACAGCCATGTGCTCATCAGGAACGGTATCTCGGTTCTTCTCGATGAAGCCCTCAGACTCGTAGGTGACATCAATGGCATAATGGCAGACAGTGAAAGCTGACTTTCCGAACCTAGGCTTCTTGTAAAACTTGGACTTGTCGGGAGTGAAGTTATGATGGAGCTTGGTGACAAACTGCTCATCCGATCCCATAGGAAGTCGAGACTCTTCATCGAGCAGAGACAGGATACCGAGCTTGCCCTCAATCAAGTCGATACAGGGCTGGTTGTCAGAGAAGTCGATGAATGTCCAGTCAATCTGTTCCCTAAGGTATTCCTCCTGCTCGAGCTTGAAGACGTGCTGATTGAACTCTTGCTGCAGCTTCTCGTTGGCGTAGTTAATACAGAACTGTTCAAAAGAGTTCTTGGCGAAATGTTCGAAACCATAAATATCCAAAACACCGATGAATGAAGTCACTCGACTCAACACCTCCTCAGAAGCCAGACTCGTGTTGATAATATCAACAAGCCAGTCGAACAGACTTGAGTAGATGAATTTGGCGACGGAATCTCGGACAACAATGGCCTGTGCTTGACTCAGATTGGATGTGATCTTTTCGCCACGGGTAATGAGTTGCTTCTTGACAATCCACCTGGCGAACTCCTCGGCCTTGACACCGAGAATGGCACACGCCTTCTCCAGAGAAGGTTCATTAGGAGCCAAAACACTGTCATTGCGTGAGGCAGTGATTTTGACGTTTCCGAGATGCAGAAGACCGGCCAGCAACTTGAAGATGTCAGATTGCTGCTCGCCTGTCACACCAATGGTTGACAGCGACTTCTGGGTTGCCTCGAACTCGGCCTTATCGTCCACACCATCAATTGTCGGGCAATTTCCTTGGTTCAAGTATTCAAACTCCTCAATAGGCAGGAGGCCGAGCTCCTCCCGCTGCTGGTCAGATGCACCAGCAATGAGTTGGTAGAAGATATGGTAGTTACGCTCCTTGAGGGGCTGGAATACCAATCGAGAACGTTCCAAAAGGTATGTTCTAATCTTTGCGCCGATAATATTCGTCTCCTGGTCGAACATGATCTCAATGTACTTTCCGAATCGTGAGGAATTGTCGTTTCGAGTCGTCTTAGCGTTACCGAACGCTTCCATGATAGGGTTGGTGGCAAGAATCTGCTCTTCTGTCTCGCTCATAGACTCGGAACCTCGCTTGGATCGCCCACCAGGGTTGTCAGGAGACTCTCTGGTAGCAAAGTATCGCATGATGTACTTGGCGCTGACAGTTTTACCAGCACCAGACTCTCCAGAAACTACAACTGTCTGGTTCTTCTTGTCGCGAATCATGTCCCTAGAGCAAGTTAGTGGATGATAAAGCTGGACGACTGGAGTTGATTCTTACATGAAGGCCTCCTCAGCAATGGCAAACAAATGAGGCGCTTGTGTGGCTCGCTGTCTTCCGGCATAAACCTGAACCATACCTGGGACATAGAGAGAATCGACTCGCGCAAACGGGTTTGTAGCAATAAGAACGATACCACTGTATGTGTAAATCTCCTTTTGCAAATACCGTAATCGAATTGCCTGCAGGACTGGACGGTGTCAGCATCAGATGTGCTACTTTCTGGCGGATGGTGTTCAGAGAGGGACATACCAGCAGGTTCGTTGAGATGGGACAGATTTGTAAGATCATCGCTGGCTTCGAGCATTGTCGGGTTCATCAAAGGTGGCAGAGACGGGTCGCTTCCGCTCTGGAGTGCCTCTGCAGACACCTCGATATCCTTGGTCTGATAGGTAGATCCGGTCAGTATAGAAATTACAACGAGCTACCCGGTGCCATCTCAAGGAGGCCAATACAAACTCACCTCGCCATTCTCAAGTTGGAAGGTCAGCTTGACCTTGGAACCGTCAACAGTCTTGTTGATGAGCTCCGAAGCCACCCAACCTTCAGCAGTATCTGGCTGCCATGCTCTTGTGCCAACCTCGTAGGCGGATGCCATGATGGCGGTATTACCGAGCGCAAGGCCGGCTTGTATTAAGATAAAGGATAAAGGCGACTATGTCGAAGCGGTATCGGGGTAATTGGTACTAAGGGGCTGAATGGCGGTGGGATGCATATATTCGCCAACAGTGGTGCAAAGAAACACGGCCTGCCGGGGAGGGATATAGTCGTTGGAAACGTCGCTTCTGATAAACGTAAAGGGGCGTTAATCAATGCAGACAACCGAGACGCTCGTTGCAGTATGCGGTCGAATGGTTGACTGCTGGAGGATGCTTTGCGCAAGTCAAGTCGCTAGATGAGCTTTTGGGTAAAGTACACCGATGCCCCGTAATCCAGTACTTATTGGACGGATGGAACCTAAAGGACCCTGTAGGTTGGTAGTCCAAAGCAAGGGCGGGAGAAGAAAAGGTTTGATTCTTCCCACTCACAATGCAAAATACTCGCCGACAAAGAGGTCGAGCAAGATTTGGAAAGCTAAGGCAAAACGAGAGACCTTGAAGAAGTCAAAAGTTATGGATGCAGTGATGCCAGCACGCGTTTTGCTCCCTCCTGATTTGATTGAAAGGGCCGGACGGATACTGCAGCCGCACGGGGCACGTTGGAGAACAGGGGGGCGGGGCATTTACTGTTAGACCGATCGAGTACCTAGGGGTTCATTCACGCGTACTCTTTGCTAGTACTTGACCGCACAAAGCTACGACTTCCCATCAACTTGAGTACATCCCTCCCTAAGACGTTCACCCAGCCTCTGTTCCTGAAAGCTCCTGGCTGGCTTCGTAACAATTAGGGGCTCTCAACCTGGACGATCCCGCGAACCAATGAGGGGCCGACCCGTCCGCAACTTTGGCCTTGTCTTCCATGTCTTGTTCGATCTGGGGTGAGAACAAGCGAAACCGACAAGTCCTCTCGAATTTGAGTCGACACTGTGTTATGCTGGACAAGTTCAAGGCCCAAGAGGATTTGAACAGCTGTCGATGTCCTGTGTCAATCTTGGGAATGATCCGCAGCACGCAAAGGCAAAGGAGCTTTTTGGAGTAGGTATGTTGGAGCTACTGTCCAAAAAAAGCACTTTGCCGTAGGCCCCTTATTAATTGGCATTGGCGATCAAACGCTCCGAGATCGAAACCGCACTGTCTGATACAACTTCACATCTGATATAGTTACAGTGTAGAGGAGAGGAGTTCAAGCATGAATTCAGGTGAGTAAAACGGGTCTTTGCAGAACTAATAAGGTAAGTACCATCAACATAGTCTAGATGGAACAAGCACTGGTTAAGCAGCATAAAGCATACTGCAGTGCGTGTTGCACAGCCTAATACTCGCATTGTTGGTATTGACCAGCCATTCTATGCGAGTCGATCTAGTATCCATTGTAAGCAGCTAACAGGACCCGTTACGAGGATGCGAGAAACAACTGGACACAAGTCTAGTCCTGATCCATATAGGTAGGTCTATGGGTCAGTCTTGTCTCCCATACTAACTAATATCTGCAGTGAATTTCTTCGAACCCGAAACCAGTATTCTTTCAGTCAAGTGCTACTACGTAGCGAAGTAGCAGGGCCAAAGCTTGAAACACGCCACTAACACTGATTTACAGGATTCCTCCTACAGAAAGGAGATGCCAATTCTAAAATACTGGGGAACGGTTGAACCCTAGTACGCCAAGTAGACGATTAATCGATCCCCACCATAACCCCAATACACATTGCAGCCTCGAGTCCATCAAAGGAGAGACTCCAAGGGCTGGCTAACCAGGTACCAGCCCCCCAGATAGTACCTGGCTCGGCGAATTGTTCTGAGCAGGTACCACAACCTTCAGTCCGAGCCACAAAGGTTGGTGTTACCACGCATCAACCGTCTTCGGCAGCATTCCACAAACAGCTATGCAACATGCGGCTCACATCCCCAACATTTAACGAAAAGGCCAGGATGATTTAATGCCAGCCACCAACAATGGCTCAATAAATGCTTGTCTTCTCCCCCTGTGAGCGGGCCGAGAAACCGCAGCTTATTTTGTACCTACTTCGAGAAGAAAGTCAACAAAGTGGTAGTTATGGGTCCGTCGGGATCCTCTTTCATTTGCACCGGATTGGTCCTGTTTTGGTATTCTACTAACTTAAGTTGCGTTGAAGCTCAATTGTTTCTGTCGTTGAATTCATCCATGCCATAATACTCCATACAGTGTTACCGACTGACTCAAAATCATTATTCAAAGCACCAACCGCAAAATCCAGCCCCCTTTTGATCCTCGCTCAGGCATGGGTTTATGTACCTGACGATTCCATCTCTTTGTAGAACCTGCTCCAGCCACGATCGTCAAGGTCGTGCTATTGGGCTGCCAGTTGCACGTCTGCATTCAACAAAGTGCAATGCATCAATGCGTATAAAGCATCTGGGGATTAGGGCCCGATAAGAAAGAAAAAAACGAACGGGCCGCCCCCTTTCTTTCTTGTTCCTCTATGCAGTCATGTCCTGTGCGTTGTTGGTCGCATCGCTTCCTCTTCACCATTTCAAGGGTAAGGGTTGAGCCTCATGGCCACCGAATGGCCCATGCATCGTCACTTAGTACAGGATGCGGGTCATGACGCGGGCTGTGTGAATTGTCAGTATTACAGTTCTGGGTGTGTGTATCTTGGTTCGACTTACCGCTGAGACCCTCAAGGCTGTCGTAGATGTCCTTGATTTGCTCATACTTGATGTTGCTGATATCAGCCATAAGGTAGGCGTTATCGCCTCTGCTGTCGGAAATCTGCTTGTCAACGTTGTGGTCTCCGAGGATTTCGTTGACCTTTCGGAGCACACCGGGGACGTTTCGGTGAATGAAGATGACCTGTAGCAAGTTAGCGGGCATATTGAAATAGCTTCAGGTATAGACCTACACGAGCGGTGTCGGGCTCGTCCGAAGTCAGCGAACGCAACTGAACCTCGGGAATGTTGACGCTGCCCAGAGTAATACCCTGGTTAATGTAGCGAACCAAGGCCTCGCTGACTATGCGTATGTTAGTGGTGGGTTCCATGTCATGTCTCGTATGTTGACTTACCCTCAATACCGATAGCGCGCTGGGCCTCCTCGGTGCTGCCACCAATGTGGGGGGTCAGAATGAGGTTCTTCAAGCTTCGCAGGTCCTCGCCCCAAACATTGAGGTCGTTGGTGAAGTAGTCACCGTTGGCGGCGGGCTCGGAGGGGAAAACATCAAGAGCAGCACCAGCGATCTTGCCGGAGCGGCTAGCCTTGATGAGAGCGGGAATATCCACGACGCTACCACGGCTGGCGTTGATGAGGTAGGCACCGGTCTTCATTTGCTCGAACTCGGTAGTGGAGATCATGTTGCGTGTCTCGGGAAGATCGGGGACGTGAAGGGTGACGAAGTCGGCCTCACCCAGAAGCTTCTCGAGGGTAGGGACCTGGTTGGCGGTACCAAGGGCCATCAGGGTAACAACATCGTAGTAGATGACGTTCATGCCCATAGCCTCGGCGAGGACAGACAGCTGAGAGCCAATGTGGCCGTAACCGACAATACCCAGAGTCTTGCCTCGAATCTCCCAGCACTTGGAGCTGACCTTGTTCCAGGTACCACGGTGCATCTCGTTGGATCGGTCGCCGAGCTGACGGGCAAGGGTGATGATCTCGGCGATGACAAGCTCGGCAACGCTGCGCGAGTTGGCGAAGGGGGAGTTGAACACAGCGATACCATTCTTGGCGGCGAACTCGAGGTCAACCTGGTTGGTACCGATACAGAAGCAACCGACGACGAGGAGGTTTGTGGCCTCGCGGAGGACCTTCTCGGTGAGCTTTGTCTTGGAGCGGATACCAATGACTTGAACGTCGCTGTCAATACTGTGTTAGCATATATGGCGGGGCATTCGTAAGGTTAACGATGGAGGGGCAGCGGCTCGCAGAAAAAAAGTTGAACGATGGCGGGGTATTTCGCAAACATACCGAATCTTCTCAATGAGCTGGTCCTCAGGAAGAGAGGTCTTGAGAGCCTCGACCTGGTAGCCCTGGGCCTTCAAGATCTCTTGGCCAGTGACGTTAACATTCTCAAGAAGTAGAATCTTAATGTCCTTGGTGTTGAAAGGCTTCAGGTTCTTGGGTGCGCCACGGTTGGGGAGGGCAGCGCTGAGGCTGGGAGGAGACTGGAAAGAGGCGAGCGGCGAAGTGGCCGCATTTGGGTCCCAGCTGTGAGAGACTTCTCGAGGAGAAGTAGCAGAAAGGCTACCAGCAATGTTTTGAGGAGCAGGTGTCATGATGAATGTGGTGATGGTCGGTCGGTGTGGTGTGGTGTTGGAGTAAGGTGGAGGGGTCGTAAACAGCGGGGTGATCGATAAGATTGGGGAGCCTATAGGTCCTTTAAAGGGAGGAGATGATAGAGAATGAGATGCCAGCTACTCAAATACAGGCAATTATTGTACGTTCAATGGTGGCGGATGTGTAAAAATGCGAGAAGAAGGTTAGAAGTTTTGGGAGGGAGCCAATTGGTTTTATGATGCGATCAAAATCTACAGCCAACTTACTAAAGTTACTTAAGCTATGATGAGATGACTCCATGGTCCACAGCGCATCCATTGATCCAAAGCTGACACTCCGCGACGAGCCGAATCCAGCAGTAACTCAGGCTCAATAAAGACCTCTACCGACTTCCGGGACCTGACTCATCCAGGGTCGATGCCCATCACCGCCGAATCATAGGGCATCTACAGGTGAATATGGAATCAGGGTACCCTTGTGGCTCCGTCGTGTTTGGCGAAACGACCTTCATCTTTTAGCCAGAGGGTAAAACTTTTTACGTACGATAGTCCGCTCTCGGCCGTCAATGGCATGGATATCAATCGTTCGAGCATTGGGAGCAGCAAACCAGCGAATTAGTTACAGCAAGCCCGCGCATAGCCAGTAGCCAAGCTCGGCGTCTTTGACGGCTTGCCGCTATACTACAGCCCTGAAAACCTAGGGACCACTTAAAAAAAAAAAAAAGTTGCGACAGTTAGGTATTTACTCATTTGGCCCTTGACCGAGACCGGCAATGCCACCATGCCGTCACACAATGGCGTCAATTTCTGCGTCTACCGGCGGCCGGTTGCTGGATGTTGGTTATACCGCTTCCAGCAGTCCCGCTGGCGGTGATGCTTAAGCCAATATGCGGCGTCGTCGTAGCATATGCAGCCCAGGAGCGGGATGCAGCGGAGCTGGGCGGCGGTAGGACGGACTTCACTGAACCCGGATAATGCAGGTTTCGTGCGTGCATCTTATTTCTGAGACTACATGGACCATGTTCCGTCAACCCAACCCAGGCAATTGTGTTGTTATAATTCAATTTTCTGGTTGAGCGGAAAGGACAGGCAGGGTGTTCATTCATTCGCTCAATTTGAATAAAGATTTAACTCTTGTGGATTTCGATAGTATCTTACCCTATACTAGGTATTCATGGCGTGTCGAGCAATTGAAACATCATCAAACATTAATCGAATTCATAATTTTCTGTACTTGTTCACCTATTTCACATGGTACTGACGTATCTGAACTTCCCCGGATTCTGTCCTTGTACACACTGACGACGTGGCGGTGACTTGACACATGTCTTGCATTTTACTTATGGTTGTAGATTCCCCATTTCACCGCAAGTCACGGCCTACTATTGATCAATATCTCTGATATATGTCAACAGGTTAGGTAGTACTTATATCAAACATAACTACGCCATCCAAAAGTAATTTTGCATCGTCAAAGTATCGAAGCAACGATCATAACTGCGTTACGACAGAATCTCATTCTCTATATATTATGCACCTGTAATCCCCTTGCACCAATGTAAGAAATTATCTGTCAGTCACTACCTTGCATCCATGCCAGGAATCAAATCAACGTAGTTGTAACAGGAAACAACAAAGACAAAGAACCCCAAAAACGAAGTTAGAGAGAAAAAGGCTGCAAAAAAAAGGAAGGCAACATGATATCGCGGGCCGACTTCTGCCCTCTGGCTGTGTCTATCAATAAAGGTTTCCAGTCCCAGAGTTTGCTGCAAAACCAAAGGTCTGTGCAAACGATGCCTATCAAATGACGATGCTACCTTTGTGTTCTGAAAAACGGCACCGGCTGATTCGCCGACCTGTTTCGACCGCTTCCCGTTTCTGTAGCCTTTTTCTTCCCGTCGTTCACCGCCTCTCCTTTTTTCCGAGGTAGGCTGGTGGCTCAGATAAAATCCTCAAACCCGATGAAAACCAATCATGTCATGAGAGTGGAAATATGCGTTGCGTCGCGCTCTATCGCTTCGCTCAGCTCTGCTTGCACTCGGCAGCTTCCTGCTTAGGCTTGCCGGACTCATCCTGGCTTAGTGTTAGCTTTGTTCTCGATTCAAACAAGGGGGGAATGCATACATCGTCGTCGGACTCCTCCTCGTCATCGTTCTCCTCGCTCAAATCGTCCTCATCCTCATCATCGTCATCGTCGAAGTCGGCACCGTCAAGATCATCATCGGAGATCTCCTCAAAGGCGAGAGCCTCACCGGTGAACCAGTCGATGGCGCGGGGAATGAGCTTCTCCTTGATGTCCTCACCGAGCTGGTAGTCGAGCTCAAGACGCTCCTCGATGTCGGACTCGGCATCCTCGTCGTCGTCATCGGTGGGAGCCTTGGGTGGTGAGAAGAAGTTGAAGAAAGACTCGGTGGGAACGGTCTTCTTGACAATTCGAGTTTGCTTGGTGTCTAGATTCAAAGTTAGTCGTCAGACCATATAAAAAGGAAAAAAAGAAGACATCGTGAAATGTCACCACATACTCTTGTTTCGCTGCTTCTTGCTCTCGACACGGACAGTCAAGTCCTTGCCAGGCAACCAGTCAATCTTGTCACCCTCGGCGTGGTCGTAGATGAAGTCACCACCGTAGCCGCTCTCGTTCTGGTAGTAGTATGTCTTGGTGATGGTGGTGTTGTTGAAGAAGTCGTTGGGGGCGAACTCGAAGATGAGACGGAAACCGGGCTTGTCAAGGTACTCCATGCGGATGTCGGTGAGGTGCTTGAGAGCAGCCTCATCACGGTCAGTGATCATCTCAGCGAGAGAGATCTGGTTCTTCATGGCAGAGAGCCAGAACTCGGGGATACCGGAAACATTGTCGGGAACGTCGGACTTTTGCTCAGACTTGGGGACATCCTCAGCCTCGGGCTCATCGTCCTCCTCGCCGGCCTTGATCTCCTCCTCAGTAGGCTCGGACTTTCCGTTGATGATAGCGGAACGCTTCTCATAGAGAGGAGAGAACTTGGCGAAGTACTTCTTCTCAAGCTGGAGAACCTCCTCCTGGAACTCGGCCTCGAGCTTGGAGTGATCCTTCTGGATACCCTTGAGACCAGCGACACGTCGGCGGACAGGGGCGGGAAGAGACTCGATGTAACCCGAGGATTGGCCCACGAGGGAGCCGAGGCGACCCTGAATCATCTGGATAAGCTTGGGGTTTTGGGCGAAAACAGAGGCCGCGGCGGCACGGTCCAGATCCTCTACAGCGGGGTTAGAGTGTGGTTCTAAGCCGAACGGATTGATTCATGATGGGTCTTTAAAAAAAAAAAAAAACCAAATCACAAAATACTCACCCTCCTTGATGCTAGCGACACCGGGCTGCTGAGCGTGAGAAGAAATAGGAGCGGCGGTTGCGGGAGTGTTCTGAGGCGTACTGATCGAAGGTGGGGTAGTTAGCATCGTGGATCGTGAAGCGGCGGACAAGGCGAAGAAAGATGAAGATGGTATTGAAAGGTGAGGAAATGACTTACGGAGCCACGGCGTCTTGGGCACGCTTTCCACGGATAGGCTCGGCCATATTGTCTGATATGAAAAGAATGCGAAGAGGCGCTTGGAATAAACGTCTTTGGGGGAAAAGAGGTGAGGTTGAGAAGAGAGGGATGAAAGGAAGTTGAGAAAGCAGCGGCCGTTGACGTTTGCTAAATTCTGGTGGGGGGCGATAAGTTGAAAAAAAATTCGGGCACTGGGCTTGGGCTTGTAACCACCTCAGCAGGCCAGCAGCAACAACTCGCTCGTTCGCTCTAGGCTCGCTCTGACTTTTGAACTTGTTGGGCCGCCCACCAAGCACCAAGCTCAACTGGTCGATCGCCTAAAAAAACCCAGACTGTGTGAGAGGATCCTCTGATGCCTTAGTAGCTTGGAGTGTGGAGGCGCTGTGAGAGAGCGGAGAAGTGAGACAACAGAAAGGGAGTGGAGGAACCAGCCACATGGGCACAGTGCATATCCGAGTGATTTCGCACCCCGACACCATCACACAATCTAACCTAATTTACGTCAGCCTGTAACTATGGTTATTGCTGTATGTACCAAGGTTCTCATGATATGATACATGTAAATCTTGAGCTTGTTGCAAAAGTAGCTTCTAGTCAACGCGGATATTAGATAGTCACGATTCAGCTGTCATTCATCATGGCCCCCTCACTTCTTCTGCTACCTTCACCTCCTCATCCTTCATCACCATCCACAGTCTCTGCCGCTTACAGCGCACCTTTAACATCCGTCCTCCAAAAGCTCAAGGTCGCATCTTCTCCTCAAACTCTCGTCGTTGGCCTTGCTCTCCCTATTCTGCTCGGTCCTTCAGCCAACACCAAGAAGATCTCATGGTCAACCGCTCAGTCTATTTTGGCCAGTCTTTACACCCTCACATCAGTCATATGTGCAAAGGAAGACATTCCCGTCGATGTTGGCGCTGGAAAGGGAAGTGTGGATGTGAGGATTGTTCTCATAGACCATGAGAAGAAGCGACGTTATGAACCCAACTTCGAGGGCCAGTATGAAGCGAACTGCACAGCTGTGTTGGATCTAGCCGCCTTTGCGACCAAGGTTAGATCATGGGAGACGGTATATCATCCCAGCTGCGAAGAGGCATATGAGTTGCTATCCACGTTTCTTCAGCTTGCAGAGAAGAAACAGACATTCACGCAGAATCAGCTCGTTGCTGTTGAGGGTGGGATCAGCTTGACAATGGAGCAAAAGCCTACTATTGAAGGGCCACAACAAGGTTTCAACACTGTCTGTCTGGGGGGTACTTTTGACCATCTTCATCCCGGCCACAAACTTCTGCTTCACGCAAGTGCAATTCTTTTAAACATCCCCCCCAAGGATTCTGAAAAGACATGCACACTTATCGTGGGCATATCAAGTGATGAGCTCCTTGCTAAAAAGAAATACGCAGAGGAGCTTCAACCGTGGACAGAGCGTACCCAGGCTGTTCTCTCATTCCTCTCTACACTGCTCGAGTATGATACAATAGCTACGTCACCTGCTACACAATCTACTCCTGATGAGACAATCGCCACTCTTCGTGATGGAAGAGTAAAGGTGCGATGTATAGTGCTTCGCGATCCGTTTGGCCCACCCGTTCGTGAGGAAGACGCCGATGCAATTGTTGTCTCTGCTGAGACTCGTAGCGGCGGCAAGGCGATCAATGATCGTAGAACGGAAAAGGGTTGGAAGCCGCTTGAGGTGTTTGAGATTGATGTGCTCGATGCTGATGAAATTGGAGAGGAAGGGGTGAGTAATACTGAAGATTTCGCAACCAAGATCAGCAGCACAGTGATTAGACAAAAACGGGCTGAAGCAAAGAGACTTTTATGAGGTGGATGATGATGATAGCAGTTCTTTTAATGAATGAGGTTGAAAGGATCACGAAGTATTGTATAAGTGAAGTAGCCCTTCAACTGTCAGCTCTTTGTGGTCGCTGAGGTTCTGGAATGGTGGCGTATCTAATCAGGGACAAGAAATCGTCCTTGACTGATGCGCGTCTTGTTTTGTTGACTAAAGACACCCGGCCTTGCCCGAGGGGAAATTCGGAACTGATGCTGTAGCTACCCAACAAGACTGGCTCATAATCTCGGGGAACTGCGTTACATTGAGAGAGCATGAATCAAGCGAGGCTAAACCTGACGATTTGCGTGTTGTTACGTGAGGCAGTACTCTGTGCTCGGCCAACCAGAAGTAAAACTTCATTCATCCACTATTATGGATTACCTATGGATCAATATTTCCACACAACAGGCAGAACCTCGTTCGGCTCGGATGGAAGGGTTGAAGATAAAGCATATCCAACAACTCAACTGAACTGGACTCATCGCATCTCACTCGACGTGGTGAAATGCGGCTCGCACGCACTGTGATGGGACCCTGCACGATTGGCTGCAGCTTCATGGTTGACCGATACCAACAAAGTCACGAATCGCGCCCTTGTATCGTTTGAGTGGGCAGTTATGCAGCTCCTTATTCGTCCAGCAACTTGGACTGTTGACAGCAAAAGATAAATAAATAAAAATCCATCCATGTGAGGCAACCCCATAGTCCACTCCAGTCCCCCAACTTACTAGGTAACGTACGTAACCTAGACTACCTAGCAAGCGGACTTCTTGACCGACCAGGACATCTACGTTAGCTGCTTCTGATCATGAAATACCTAATTTAGCACACCCCAGTATACACTGAATACAGTTTTGATCTTGACTATTGTGCCCAAGTCTTGATGATCCGTTACTACAAATTCCTTATCGTCGAGTGCTTCTTATCACAGCCTTGTCTAACTACTACCTGATTAGATATGTGCAGACCAATCATGTTGGCAGGGCTAGTTCGGCATACCGGTATGGGTTCCGTGTCCAGCCAGCCTTGGTCAGGGCACGAGCGCTCAGCCAACGACGTAATCGGGGCGCGACTTACAACCTACTTGCACGCAAAATTCTATCTCAACTTTTTGAGAGTTTGTGTGTGTGTACCATGCCAAACATCTCCTGTTGAATTAATTGATGGATGAAGACGGTCGTCAAAGCCCTGATCCGGGCCAGGATAATGGCCATCATGGCCGTGGTCATCGCGGATCCAATGGCAATGCCAATGGCAATGCGCGCCGTTCGCTCTATCGCATGAGCTCTAACCAGAGCAGATCAAGCATTTTCGAAGATGTGGAAATGGCTCACGAAGAGGTAATGATGAACTACATGTCTAGATAGATGCGCATTCCATCTAGTAGTCAATGCTAACTGTAATCCTTAATCAGCTTTTCTCCGGTCCTGTCGCCGAAAGTCTTCCCACCAGTGTATCAGCATTCTCCCACCGAAGACCTCGCGCCGATTCGACCGCCAGCTTCACCTACTATGATGACGAGAATGAAGGGTTCCCGGACGAAGACGATGCCGAGAGTGTTGCCGTTCAAAGCATCGCTGGCGACTACGTTCGAAGAAGTGTCTCGGATATTGGAGACTTGGAGTTTGGGGTGGATGGTACCGAAGAATACGACGAATCCCCGGAACGCGACTACCGTATCTCCGAAGACGATTATGTTCTACGTCGACACTCTTCAGTATACTCTCGTCATTCAGTGAATGCACATCTTCTACGACGGGATAGTACGGCTACTCATGGTAGTTTTCGTCGTCATGGACGTACCAGCCAAAAGGTTTACCTGGCCAATGAGGATCTCACAATTGTCGTTGCGGGTTTCAAAACCAGCAAGATTGGATCTGCAATATATACCACGCTGTGTATACTTACTTGTGGTCTCGCATACCTCCTCTTCCGATGGCTGCCTCGATGGTATGTTGGCCTTCTGGGACAAGCAACGCCCCTTGGAGAGTGTGAATGGGTGGTTATAGAAAACCAGTGGGGAGAGCTCATCACCATGAATGTTCGTTCTCAACTCTATGGTAGACCGCTGTCAACAATTTTTGGCTTGCCTGAAAAGTTCTACTCCGATGCACTTGATGAGGACGTTGACCCGATTGTTGACGATCTTCGAACTCTCGACTATCGTTATATTCGATTATGCTTTCATCCGCTTAAGGACAAGTTCATGCTATTTAGTGGTTGGAAGGATCCCAACTGGACCGATGTAGGAGTCACACGTGCTGGACTGGATACCGATGAGAAAGGTGTTCGTGAAGTTGTCTTTGGCAACAACCTCATCGACATTGAGCAAAAGTCGACCGGGCAACTCTTGGTGGATGAAGTTCTCCACCCTTTCTACGTTTTTCAGATTGCAAGTCTGGTCCTCTGGTCAATGGATAGTTACTACTATTATGCAGTGGCCATTTTCCTCATGTCGGTTGGTAGCATTGCTGCTACCCTTATCGAAACCAGGGCTACTATGAAGCGACTACGCGAGATCTCACGATTTGAATGCGATGTACGAGTACTTCGAAACGGTTTCTGGCGATTCATCAGCTCAAGCGATCTGGTTCCTGGAGATGTTTACGAGCTCAGCGATCCTAGCTTAACTCAACTGCCCAGTGACAGTCTTTTGCTCACTGGCGACTGCATTGTCAACGAAAGCATGCTTACAGGCGAATCGGTTCCTGTTTCGAAGCTGCCAGCAACAGACGAAACTCTGCGCACAATGGACTTGGCTGCGTCGTCTGTAACACCCGAAACTGCGCGACATTTCCTCTTCTGTGGTACCAAGATCATCCGCGCCAGAAGGCCTCAGGAGGACCAAGGGGACGATGCCGTTGCACTTGCCCTCGTTGTCCGGACTGGTTTCAATACTACAAAGGGTGCCCTAGTACGATCAATGCTTTTCCCTAAGCCATCCGGATTCAAGTTCTACCGCGATTCCTTCCGTTATATCAGTGTCATGGCCATCGTCGCTGCTATTGGTTTCTTAGCTTCGCTGATAAATTTCCTCAGACTTGGCCTTGCATGGCATCTCATTATTGTTCGAGCGCTGGATCTCATCACTATTGTGGTGCCCCCTGCTTTGCCTGCCACTTTGACTATCGGAACCAACTTTGCTCTGAACCGGTTGAAGAAGAAGCAGATCTTCTGTATCAGCCCACAACGGGTTAATGTTGGCGGAAAGATTGACATCATGTGTTTTGACAAGACAGGAACACTGACAGAAGAAGGACTGGACGTCCTCGGTGTCCGCGTTGTTGACCGCGACTCCAACAAGTTCAGCGAAATTGTGACCGAACCCCAGATGTTGCTGGCCGAAGCCACGCGACAGAACGCACAGGATACTTATCGGGCCGCACTGCACACCATGGCCACCTGTCACTCTCTTCGATCTGTCGATGATGAGCTAGTCGGTGACCCGCTGGACCTGAAGATGTTTGAGTTCACTCGCTGGACATATGAAGAGGGAAAACAAAACGTTTCCGAGGAAGACGAAGAACAAGGTGGTCTGGCGCCGTCTATTGCGCGACCCCCTAATGTACAAAATCTTGATAAAATCTGCTTTGCGAACATTACTGACACTAAAGACAGGGCAACATCGAGCTCGGTGTACAAAAGTCGTTCGAGTTTGTTTCCAACCTCAGACGCGCTAGTGTGATTGTTCGTCCTTTCGGGCAGAAGAGTGGCGATATCTTTGTCAAGGGAGCCCCTGAGGCAATGAAGGAAATCTGTCGCCCTGAAAGCTGTAAGTTCCTTTGCAAATTCACTGCTCTGGTACTTGACTAATTGGACGCTCACAGTCCCTGAGGATTATGATGAATTGCTGTCGTGGTATACTCATAAAGGTTATCGTGTTATCGGCGTTGCCAGTCGTCATCTTAAGAAGCTGAGCTGGGTTAAGGCTCAGAAGATGACTCGCAGTGATGTTGAAAGTGACCTCGACTTTGTGGGCTTCATCGTCTTCGAGAATAAGCTCAAGCCTACGACTGCAGCAGTCCTGGAAGAACTTCTGGCCTCCAACATTGGCGCAGTCATGGTGACAGGTGACAACATCTTGACAGCCATCAGTGTCGCGCGCGAATGTGGTCTCATGGATCGAAAGGCTCATTGCTTCGTACCACGCTTTATTGAAGGTATGTGCCCAGCCATCATGCTTATGTGCAGAGGTTAACTAATTGGAACAAGGCGACTTCCGCGACGCAGAAGCCAAGATTCAATGGGAGAGTATTGACAACAGCCTGTATCATCTCAATGAAAAGACCTTGCTGGTAAGCTTTCTTTTCTTGATGTCAAACATGATAGACACCGCTAACGCCTACCAGCCTTTGCCGCCACCTCCAGAGGCCGATGCCTCATTGCCGTTCGAGATAACAAATCTTCGTAACTACACATTAGCTGTCAGTGGTGATGTCTTCCGATGGATGGTCGATTATGCTTCGCCACAAGCACTTCAACGGGTCAGTATTCTCACTTTTTTTTATTACACTTTAACCGCTAACAATATGTAGATGCTCATCAACGGAAAAGTATTTGCCAGAATGTCTCCTGACGAGAAGCACGAGTTGGTCGAGAAACTGCAGAGCATCGACTACACGTGTGGTTTCTGCGGTGACGGCGCAAACGATTGTGGTGCTCTCAAGGCCGCAGATGTTGGAATTTCTCTGTCTGAAGCCGAGGCCTCTGTAGCAGCTCCCTTCACATCTCGGGTGTTTGACATTCGCTGTGTGTTAGAAGTCATCAAGTAAGTTGTAATCAGCTCCAAATTTGGACTAAACTAACCACCTATCAGGGAGGGACGTGCCGCTTTGGTCACAAGTTTCAGTTGCTTCAAGTACATGAGTCTGTACTCAGCGATCCAGTTCACATCGGTCACGTTCCTTTATGCCCGAGCGTCTAACTTGGGAGACTTCCAATTTCTCTTCATCGACCTTGCTCTCATTCTCCCCATTGCCATCTTCATGGGATGGGCAGGGCCGGCACCCAGGCTCTGCCGCAAGCGCCCCACCGCGGATTTGGTGTCGCGCAAGGTCCTTACGCCTCTCCTGGGATTCATGCTTATATGTATTGCTTTCCAGGCTGTGGCTTATATCACTGTCAAGGAGCAGTCCTGGTACATACCCCCAGTAGTGCATAAGGATGAGCCTAGCATTGAGAACTCGCAAAATACTGCTCTCTTTTTGTTCTCCTGCTTCGAGTACATTTTGTCGGGTGTCATCCTGAATGCTGGACGCCCGTTCCGACAGAGAACCACACAGAACTGTAAGTCACTACACCACTTTTTCTGAATCGACTAGTATAACTGACTTTCTCCTAGGGCCCTTTGCAGTGACTATCTTCGTCGCGCTTTTAATAACTGTTTACATGATTTTGACGCCTGCCAAGTGGGTTACAGATCTAATGCAACTGACAGAGATGAGCTGGGACTACGAGCTGTTCCTGATTGCATTGGGCGCTGCCTATTTTGCTGTTGCTTGGGCATTTGAGCACTTTCTTGCCGTAAAGCTGGCTCGAGTTATTGGATCAATCCAGCAGTCAGTAACTGGAAAGGGCAAGAAGAGAAAGGAGTATAAGGTCATTGCGGAAGCATCTCGAATCTAGAATGCTGAGAGTAATGTATATTGCAAAGTCAGTAGAGAGAGCAAAGGATTGCTTGCAGATACGGATGGAAGTTCCTAGAATAGAACGATCATTGCCACCAGGTTGCACGAGCTTACCAAGGCGGATCAAAAAGCATATCTAATGAGTGTTTGAATAATACGCCAACCCCTGAAACGGAATTAAAAGAACTTTTCTTCTGACTCTTACGAACAAGTGAGGAGCAGTAGCAGTATGCCTTGCATCACCTGTTCATATGGATTTCGTAGAGAAAGACACGAGTCGGAAATTCTCAGACGATTTTTCAGCGAGATATTCTTGATATGCAGCAGTCTGTCTGGCATTTCTGCTACTCGTGGGGGTTCCAGTCCTCATAATGCATGTCAAACTGCAAAGAGTCCGGTTCAGTCATGATCTTAAGGAACAATCCAAATGCGCAGGCATATTAATTGGGGATGAGACATAGCCTCCTGCAGCAGACAAGGAGGAGTACTGAGGTGCGAAGCAACGAATAATCAGGATGCCAACACCTGATGTTACCAAGAAAACATAGATCACAATAGTAACCGACATTGGAGATTTTGTATCAATTCTAGAGCCTTTCCTGCTCTATATACACCGCATCGAATCCTTTGTTTTTGGCGACTGATGCCTTCCTTGTTATAACTATTGCGAAAAAAAGAAGTAATCGTTGACGGTATTCGTTTAGTGGTCCCAAGGGTGCTTGAGGCCGAGGAGGACGGCACCTGGAGAATGTTAGCCATTGCGACTCGTGCGACCAATGCTTTGCATGATAGCCTGTATGTGACATACCATCCTTCTTCGCCCGGTACATGAGCTATATCATAACCTGTTAGCAATTCGTCCTTGATCGTAAGTCTCGCCTGGATGTTCCAAATTCAAGCTTGAGACCGCCCTTTATGGAGGTGACTCACGAAGAACCACATGCCAGCACCTAGAGCTGTCGCGGTGAATCGGTAGATACGGGGAACGTGAGCCACAGGGGGCTTGGGAGGGCCGTTGAAGCTGTGGTGACCGTGTCCAGCCAT
This sequence comes from Fusarium longipes, assembly GCA_013618495.1. Classification (NCBI taxonomy): domain Eukaryota; kingdom Fungi; phylum Ascomycota; class Sordariomycetes; order Hypocreales; family Nectriaceae; genus Fusarium; species Fusarium longipes. The sequence continues at coordinate 254,605 of JABFEY010000049.1, read as the reverse complement.
GATGAAGTTGTTTGAAGTGTCGCTCGGTTCGGGGGTTCGGACTGTAGGCGGTGGTGATGTTAGCGGATGTTGAACGTCGTCTTAAAATTGTTATCGGCGGTATAGCATGATTGACGTACGTAGAGGCCGAATTGGAAGCCGTGGACGAGGCGACGAGAATAGTGATGATACGGCAATCGTCAGTCTTGATGGAGTCGTGAACCGAGCCAATTCGGCGATTGGGCTGCTTAGGTAAGGATAGCTTTTGATTGGATAAGCCCGTTATATCGCTGGTGCATGTATATGCTAATATGATAGTTAGTGTTATAAAGGAGTCTTGTGTGCATCATTGGTGGGGCCTGTCGTTCCTGTTACAGCTGGAACCGACCCCGAAGCAGCGCAAGCCAGAACAGATCTTAGTTAAGATACCACCTGGCATTCATTCGCCAATACTTTGGAAACAACCTAGACTAAGCCGGCCTTTTGCTACTTTATCCGTAAAACTCTTGGTTCAATTATCTTATTTCTGTTGGAAAATATTCTGCTTCCTACGCCTGCAGTTGCTTGATATTTAGCTCCCGTTGAACAGCTCCCCACACTCGCCAAGCGATGCTCCTCTAGAGCTACCTATTCTCGAGACGTCACGTATATCATTTGCAGAAACCTAGGCCTTGGTTAACAGCGACTACTCGAAGACTCAAGTATACGAATAAGCTCGTCATGGCGACTCCAAAGTTCAGCTCCAAGTCACCTACCATCCGACGTATACGTAAGTGTCACAACTATGTTTCATCTACTAGATGCTGTCCATTTTGTGATGAACCTCATAGCTAATCAAGCCTTCAGTTCGCGAAGCAGCTGAAATATCCAATTCACCATCAGCCGATTATACAGCTGAGCCTCTCGAATCCGACCTCTTCGAATGGCACTTCACACTCCGCGGGCCTCCCAACTCGGTCTACAGTAACGGAATCTACCATGGCCGTATAGTTCTACCTCCCACCTACCCCCTTCGACCGCCTTCCTTCCGTTTCATGACGCCAAGTGGTCGTTTTGAGGCCAATCGTGAAATTTGTTTGAGCATCAGTGGTCATCATGAAGAGACATGGCAACCTGCATGGGGAGTGCGGACAGCCTTGGTAGCGTATGTTCCACCCTCGGATCATCAGTAGTATTGCAGCCGCTGACATATGTGGACAGACTTCGAAGTTTCATGGAGACAGACGCCCGCGGCCAGTTAGGTGGTCTTGAGACGACTGATGCAGTGCGCCAACGGCTTGCTACCGAGTCATCGACATTCAAGTGTTCAGCATGTGGCAAGACGAATAGTGAAATAATCCAGGAATGCGAAGAGCGAGCAAAGGAAGCATCATCCAGCGCCCAAGAGGTTGAAGTGCCCAAAGAGCTCAACATGGGATGGCGGGATGAGATGGGAGCCAAGAAAGAGGGTGAAAGCAAAACGGAACAGGGAAATGACGATGCCGAGACAGCTCAACTTGCAGAAGGTTTTGTCCAAACTGCGCCGGATGCCGGCCCTGCTGACAGTAACAATCCGGCCACTCAACCGCAGTTTGACAACCGGAACCCCACTCCAACCCGAACAATCCCCCTCCCGGCCCCGGCGGCCCAAACACCGGTCCATGCACCCATGGCGCCGGTTGCAGTACAGGCTCAACAAGCACGAAGGGCATCTGACGACGGTGTCCCTCTGTGGCTCGACCGGGCCATTGTCGTGTTAGTGGTGCTTCTTGTGGCGCTCGTGCTCAAGATCATCTTTGCTGTGTGAACAACCTATGTGTACCTATGGAGCGTTTGCATTTGTGTCCGAATCGGCGTGTGGCGTATTTCTTTTAAGGTTCATCCGTATATTCAGTAAGCGAATTAGATATCCAGTTGAATTAAGTATCCCGTCCTTCACGCAAATTGGTCAAAGTCCAAGTGTTGTCCCAGCCCATCAATAGGGTTGTTTCCAGCATCACTCTAGATAAAGATTTTCTTCTCTTTTCTAGGAAAGCGGGCGTCCATTATTTTGAGAAAATAAAGAAGAATATTGAAACACCACCTCTGTATTTCGGGTGAAGAGAAGAAGTGGTCGGACTTGGGTGTCATTCTTGGGTCTCGATTTGCACGAGATTAAAAGAACATTATTCACAACTGCGACTGGTTGTTTTCGGGAGGAATTGACTTGGAACATCAAATGTAGCATGAGTAGGAAGCTAAAACTCTTTATGGTGTAAATTATATTATAATCGTTTGAACTGTGGTGAGCTCTTGTTTGATTTTGCATCTCTATATGATAACTGATCTCGACAGATAGAACTGTTTCTATCAATCCTGCACGTCCTAATCCATACTCTCATTATAATTCCCGTGTTTGAACTGACGTCCCCATTGCCAAGGGACAGCCAGCCACCACCACTCTCCTACCATGAGTCCCAGACCTTCTTCTGAGTACTTGAGTACCCCTGTTTTTACACCCCAATCAATGATTAGCTTGGCCTCGAACTCCTCGAGAACTGGCTTGAGAGCATTGCACACGCTTTCGATAGTTAGAAGACCTCGGTTAGCGTAGACAAAGCAGAAAGCACCCAATACATCCATCCAGCGTTCTGCCTCCCGACGTCCAAAGAAGTCAACCCATTGCGGAAGCACGCTGTTCTTGTCTTTGCCTGCGGTTGGGGGTCCTTCAAAGATGGTCTTGCGGAGAACTTCGATCTCCTCGTCGTACTTGTACAAGTCCGTGGGGACCGCTTCGAGATCATGAGAATAGAGTGACTTCTTCAGCTTGCGCATCTCGTACTGGCCAGGCTTGAAACCTAAGGGGATGTGAGGTACGTTTACTGGAACCAGTCTGATCCTTTCGCTCGCGTTGAGATTTATCAATGCCATTACCGACCCGTCATTAAGTGTAAAGGGGATTCGATAGGCTTCACCACGGCGGAAAACGGCATCCAGCTGTGTCTTGAAATCGGCAGCGTCCTTGTATTTGGTTCGTTGCGCAAGCTTCCCGAGCACATTGCTGAATGCTTCGTTGAGCCTGAAGGCTCTCCCAGAGAGCGGCGGCCGTTTGCTTTTGCAGATGATGCGCTGTTGTGTCAAGGTATCAATGGCTTCCTTTAGTAATAGGTTGATCTTGTCCTGGTCCCCGTCGGCCAAAGTAGAGAATTTCTGCTTGATCTGCTCGACTGTGTAGCGACTTTCATCTGTGCAGCACAAGGATCGCACCCAAGACCGGGCAATGACACTCTCAGTGAATTTGATGTGACCACCACTGGGTCCATTGGCCATCTTGTCAACATCAACAACAGCTGCAGTAGCGACGGCTTCAAAGCGGGCGAAGACAGATGTTTGGGGATTGTAAAATCTTTCCCTAGGGTCTTCTTCATCGTGGGGGGTGACCTCCTGAAAGGTGAAGTCGTTTTCTAGGGCATCCCTCGTTGACGGAAGATCAATGCCTCTTCGGCGAGGAAGCTCCAGCGTCCAGTCAATCAGGCCATACCAGTCGTAGTCCATTGGGTCCTCAAAATCGAATTCCGGCAGCTCGTTCTTGGAATAAGCAACGATGAAGCGGTCCTGGAAATCCTTGGTAAGTTTCCTGACATACGCGCCTTGATCTCGGCGGGCATCGACCCAAAATCGGCGCATATCCTTGAGAGAGAAATCGGGGAAGAGCTTGAGTAAGAGACCCCAGTCGATCGATTTGTCGGCTCCGCCTAATAGAACGCGTACAGCAACCAATGCAGCGAGGAGGCGCTCTGCTTCCTCTCCGCGGATCGAGGGTGTGGGATCAACTTGAACTTGAGGTTGTTCCACGACCTCAGGAAGTGGCATCAAAGCTCTTGTGACAAGACGCACGCGCTTGACCCTCGGTTGTTGCGGTGTTTGTCGAGAAGATGCTCGCGGTCGGCCGCCAGAACCACGAGGTCGACCACCTCGACCTCTACGGCGGGCTCGAGAGAGCCTGTATTCCGGTTTTTGTAGGAACGCAGGGAAACTTGGCCATTCGAAGGTGTCATCCTCCTCTCCATCTTCCTCTTCAGAGGGAGAATCCACGAGCAAAGCGCGATCTGGGACGCTTTCGGGGAATGACTTGGGCGTAAGCTGCCATTCTTGGGGCCAGGAGATAGCAGGCGTTTCAATGATTTCACCGTCATCCTCACGAGAGAACGAAACAAAAATATTGTAAGGGCCTGCTGCTCCTGGTGGCGCATGAATGAAAGAGTCTGACCATGCGCGCTCAAGGTCGGTGCAGATATATGTTCGCGCAACAAAGGACTGGTACGGGCTGAGTCCGTCTTGGCGCTGAAGATTCTGGCGGTTGAGCGAATGAGCTTTCCGGTCAATCATTTCTACCATTGACGACCAAGCGAACCAGTTGCCATCGGGCATCCATCCCTTCAGCGTGTAGCTGGCGCCCTGCATTTCAAAATCTTGACCAGTAATATACGGCCAGATGCCATCGTAGCCAGAGACTAAAATCGGCTTATCAAAGACGATATCGCCAGATAAATGAACTGAAGGACCTTGCTGCAAAGCAGTACCGAACCTGCTGCTGAAGTAGTGCTCCGATCCCTCGACATCATCTTCATCCAGAAAGGTGTTGGGGTCAAGAAACTGAAGGGCATCAGGTGCGCCTTGGGAGGACTCAAAGTGTTCATAGCGCAAGAATTCTCCCGTCTCGTTTTGGTATGCCCTTGATTTTGAAGGGCGCCCTTCTGCAAACACACTCTTGCGTTTTCGTCCTCGTTTTTGGGGTGGCGGGAAGTCATCGCCATCATCGTCATAGTCGTCCTGGGCCGCCCGTTTCTGGGCAGCTCGTGCAACATAGACAGGAGCGTCGAGCATCTCAACCTCTTCTGGAAGATCTCGACGACCACGCTTTAGCAAATCGCTGTCAACTTGAGCATCAAACGGAGGAGGAAGGTATGGATCCGGATGGGCATCTTGGATCTTCTGAACCACTTCGTCAGCTTCTGGGGAAAAGGGGTCAATCCCAGGTCGGACAATGATGTGGCACTTCTCAGTGACGCCCTTTCTACTGCGAAACGTGAGCCAGTGTTCAGCCACGCTCCTGTTTTTTAACAATTCTCGGAATGCAGCTTGATATGTGCGGATTTGTGGTGCTATCTCTGAGTATGACTCTGCCCATCGAAGAGTGATGGCCGTCCACAGGGATTTGCCACCTGGAAAGACGCCTTGCTGCTCCTCCAGGATACGTTGGACGATTTGGGAGATACGACTGTTCATAGCAGTCTTGGAGAGCGGAGTGCCAACGACTGTTGGTGTCTTAGCCTTGACCACAGAGCCAGGTTTACTGGGTGTCCCATTAGCCAAAGTCTGCGATGACTTGGGTTGCTCGGGGGCAGGAAATGCGGCTAGCTGAGATCCGTTCATGTCAGGTTTGGGGCACGGTGTCTTTGGAGAGCCTCCAGGCGGATTAAACCGATCTAAAGACCCTAAGATTGGCCGTAGTTGGCTGTTTTCGCCTTGAACAAGGGCACCATTAGTTCCATTCAAGAGCGAAGACTGCCTTTGCGAATCGAACATGGCAACTGGAGGTCGATGGACTTCTGTGTTTGTGTGTACCTTGAAGCTGACGGTTGGCCGTGATGACCATGTTGGACGAGCAGCGACAGGACCACGTAGCGTCGATACTCGTTTCGGCGTTGGCCCATTCTCGCGCGCAGGGCTAGGTTCCTTCTCTTGTTTCTTTTCCAGGTGTTTGTCCAGGCCGTTCTCTTGACCCTTGTCTTCTTCGTTCAGGAGTTCAGTGTCGTCCTCCATTGAAGCATCTTCGTCTTCATCTTGTGGTTTTTCAGCAGCGAGGGTTGCGCTAACCTCTTCTTCCTCTTCCTCAACCTCGGAAGCAGCTCTCTTTCTCCCACGTCGGGCTGGCGTCGCGGTCGATTCGTCAAACGATGGATTGCACGCCGTTCGGGATTTAGTGAGGTGATAAAGCAGCCCGTTATCATTCTTCCACGCTTTGCCGCATTTTTCACACACCCAGGATTTTGAAGTAGCCGTGCTGCCGTCGGGTTGCTCTTCCTTTCTCTTTTTTCTCGTCTCGCCCTTCTTTGGACGCCCACGCTTCCTGCCGTTGACTAACTCTTCGTTGGAGCACTCTTCTTTCGGCCCACTACCGACACTTTCCTGCGATTGCAACTCCTCATTCTCGGTAGTGGTTTCTGTGCCACCCGTTTCGGGTTTTCTGGCCGACGCCCTTGTTGACCTAGCTCGGGTTGGCCGCCCGGGAGTCATCACAGCTGTCTCGGGTGTTTCGGATAGTTCTTTGAGGGCATCTGGGGGCACTTTGAGTGTCACCACAAGCTGTTCGACCCTTTCTGGCTCAGAAGCTGCATCTTCCTGTTCCGCGTCATTATTTTCCGTTTGAGTAGCTTCAACAGGTTTCTGAATTTCTTGAGAGGGAGTTTCTGATTCTTTGGCGATTATTTCCGGTGACTGCGTCGCCGCAGCTTCTTGGAACGGGACGGCCTCTGGGACGACAACGATCTCTTGAGGAACAGTAACGTCTTGAGGCTCGCCAGCTTCTTCAGCAACGCTAGGTTGTATAGGAATTTTTGATACTTCCTCACGGCGTTTTCGGCCTGGCTTTTTCTTTGGAGTAGGTATAGGCTTTTCCTTCTTGGCCTTTGGCTTTTTTGGGCGACCTTTAGTCACACGACTAGTCATCCCCATGCTGCAGAGTTCAGCCAACGACGATGAAGCTTCGGACGATACCGCCGCAGGTTGAATAGGCGAGAAACCATAGCTATGAGCAATGGAGGACGATTGCTCTGTGGTGTTTATCACAGACGGAGGAGGGCCCGGAAGGTCATTTGGTGTAAAATACCGATACGATGCTACCTTCCCGGATCTTGTGTGCTCGCTATAAATCTGAAAGTGTGCTAGATGAGGCGGTTGCAAATCCGACACAGACAATGCAGTAGTCATGGACGAGAGATGTCGACTGTACGAAGGGCCCAGCGTCAAAGCATAGACATCTGGATTCGTAAGTCCAGTCTCTCCTAGCCGATTTGCCATTTCCGCAATTATAACAGGAACTGGTTTGTCCATTGACCATGGCGGTGCTTTTGATATCTCGGAAACGTTGGAAGCCTGCCCTATGAGTTGTTTGTTTCCGTCAAGGCCGTCAAGGTCTGGGTTTCGGGGAGTCTTAGTCTTTCTCTTGCCTGTTGAGAGGTACAGTGACCAATCTTCAGAATTGAGATCCCTAACATACTTCACACAATCCTTGAACACCTTATCTCCAAGCTTCGCAGCGACGTACTGGATGACACCTCTCTGGTTCAGGAAACGGCAAACTTTAGCCAGCACCTTCATCTGCCAGCGCATTCCCAGCACACCAAGCTTCGATTTCATGTCTTTCATTTGAAGAACTCCCCACTCTTTGACGATAGCCATGATGGTGGTGGCCAATGCGATGTAATCAATAGACTCACCAGTCCATCGGATTCGCCAGGGAACGGGCTCCAGGTCATCGACGAGTACTTGGCGAGTCAGTGTCATGTCTGGTCGGGCTTCGTCTGTGCTTTCACCATCTTTGGGTAAGGGGGGCGCGAAGAGCTTCAACCACATTTTGCTTGTTTTAGTTCCGCGAACAAGAGTTGTCCTCTTGACGATATACCCTTTTCTGAGAAGGGAATCTGTCCTTTTTGGCACCGATCTTTTGTCTTGATCCGTCAGGCGTCCGAGATCTCCCTGAAGAATTCCCTGCGTGGTTGTCGAGGCTATGCCCAAAAGCAACATCCACTCGGATTTGGGAACTCGCTTGTAGTCGACAGCATGACCGGTAAGGGATTCCCACATGGTATCTTCGGAAGCATGCACACGAACATTGCGGACTGCTGTTGAGTTTTCTAGCTGTGACCCCGAAGTCTCTGTATCTTGTCCAGGGGCACTGCCAGAGGCTGAAAGCGCTAAAACTTCATCCAAGGATAGGTGATTGTACTCGCGATCAGTGCCAACAGAAATATCCCGTCTTGCAGCAAGCCAACTCCAAATGGTGGCAGCAGTACGATCTTGTACAGCAGAGTCGCTTTGAGGGAGTGCTTCTGTGCGAGTTGAAGGATGGTGAATCGCTTTCAAAACATCTTCCACGAGACACCCTGCAACAGCCAGTTAGTCGTTTGTTCTCTTACAACAGGGGCTGATAAGCTGCTTCAAGCAAAACACATGCCTTCTTCGCCGTAACATGAGATATGCACCAAAAGGCCCGCGATCAAGCCTTCAAGCTCTGACGCCATTTCATCAGCGATTCCGTATGGATCATTCTTGAGTGAAAGCGACGCGTTAAAAAATTCTTCGCGAAAGTCGTCTGGGGCGAATTGAACCGACGAGCCCCAGCGGAAGTTGTGCTAAATGTTATTTTTCTCCGTTGCTGTACGAAGCAAATGAAGTGGGGATAGCGGGGGTTAGCTGAGTGGAGGAAAGAGCCGCATGCACGTTAAAATGATGACATAATCACGATAGAGTCAACATAAAAAGTGAATGGATATTTGTACATCAAACATGCACAAGTATGAACTGTATTAGAGACTCAGTTTAATTCATAACAGTTTTGAGTAACTTTTGATGCTCTTCTTCTCACTGAGATTGTATGCAAGACCGTCGCAGCTTTTGTTAGTTCTACTGACAAAAATTCAATATCCACATGAAGTAGCTATTCGCCATTTCATGATATGGCCCGTATGTACAATTCTATACCTCGTAAACCTAAACTCGCTCATGATGGGTATCCTCACTGGCCTGCCCGTAGCAGCTTGGCCTGTTCGTGCTCTCGAATCTTCCTGTACGCCTCCAGAACATCCGCTCTGGCCTCCTGCAGCTCTTCTCTTCGCTTCAGACTGCCCGCAGCCTTGGGAATGTCGGCGACGTTGGCGGCAGCACCTTTGATCTTGATTTGTTTTGACATGTTCTTGTTGAGCTCGGGTGGGGCTTGCGCTTGATCGTGCACGGCGATCTTGGTTTCTGCTCTCTTCTTCTTCAACTCCTCCCAGGGGTCGTCGATTTTGGCGCCCTTTCGTCGCGCCTTCTTGCCTGTCACCTCATTGAGTGTTGCGCGAGCAATTGCTACAGCGCCTGTGGGATCTTCATCAAGTTCCTGTCCAATCGCCTCGTCTGCCTCTTCCTCCTTTTGCTCTTGAATCTTCCGTTCCTCTTCTCGCCATTGAGCGTAAAGCTTGTGCATATTTCTCTCCTTTCGTGTGCGGTAGACCTTGAATCCCTGCTCATCCTTTCCATCCTTGATTGTTGTCTTCTTGGTGAGGCCCGCAACAGGTAGCGATGCATCTACTCGTTGAGCAAAAGCCCTGAGGTCTTCGCCTGGACGGATCTTGAGCTCTTCTGCTTTCTGTTTCGCGGTCTTGCCATCTTCGCCATCGTCGAGCCCAGATCTCACTTTCTTTCCATGCGCGACAGCCATGAGTCGCCTGAAGGCTCGAGGGGCATCGTTTTCTTTGCGTTCCTTCTTGCTTTTCTTGACCTTTGCGTCTGTGGGAGCATCCTTGGCTGGTTTTTGGTTCTTTCCTGCGCCAGGCTTTGTTGTCGAATTCTTCTTTCCGACTTGTAGGGGCCGTGCTTTCTGAGTAGGAGGGAGGTTGAACCTGTAGAAAGAAGTTAGATATGAATAAAGTAGTAGTTGAAAGTGTAGCAGCTCAACCTACTCTGACTCGTCGTCTCCTCTCTTTCTCTTGTGCTTATGAGGCATGATGCGAATTCAAACGGTATTTACGGCGATAAAGAAATTTTTAAGTAATAGAAGACAGCGACTCTGTGTGTCAATATTGATTTCGTTGCGATCGCAATGCTGTAGACAAACCTTGGAGATGGAAACTTTGGGAAGTTGCTCCAAAATTTCTCTTATCAGTGCTTATCGCGACGCCAAGGCCCCGCCATGCTCTTGAGCCGCTTTTCAGGTGCCAGGGACTTACCTATACCCACTGTACCGCACCTATACACGGGCTGTGATTTAAAGTGACTGTGGGTACCTCAGCATTGAGAGATTCGTGCCAAAATGATATTGTCAATTCCTGAAGGTATGGAAGCTTTTTACAAAAATATCTTCTCCGGATCACAGTAGCTTCATAAATTCAATACTTATGATTATACCTTGTTCACCACTCTTGGAGCATGTATCTCTGAGATCTCTTATTGTTTATGGCTATTTACGCTTATGATACGTAAGAAAACGCTCTCTCAAACCCAGAGAAAGACAAGAGTGTGGAGTTCATTCTCTCCAAATAGCGTACCAAAACAATTCTTAGACTTTCCACTTTACAGCCCGCTCATTAGTTGAGATACAAGGCCAACAATTAATGATAAAGAAGTCAAATTATTCTCAAGGCCAACTCCCACCTCGATTTCATTACTAGAATCCAAATGATGCCCTCCTCAAAGGCTGTGCCCCTTAAAGGGGTCGGCAAAAGAACAACACAATCAGCAACTAAGAACAACCCTTACATCTTTGCCTTTGGTGTAGTAGTAGCAGCCATAACGTAAGTGATCAAGCGTTTCTTGTTGGCTTCGTTCTGATTACGTGTAGCTCCATGGTTCTCATGCTTGCTATCATTATTGCCGGCACATCTTTTATCTGGCCCCATGTATCCAAATTACACACCAAGAATCACAAAGCCAGACATAGTCCAGGGCTCAATTCGATCCTTCCTGCGCCATGTCACTCACATAATGACTATTGGAGACTCGCTCCTTTTCACTCGGCCGTAGATTCTGGTTGTATCGGCATCGAAGCTGATGTCTGGGCTGTTCAAGATGAGCTTTATGTCGGCCATGATCTAGGCGGTCTGTCGACTGACCGGACTCTATCATCGATGTACATTCGACCGCTGATGGAACTACTCCAGTCGCAGAACCTTGATACTGATCCGGTTTATCCGCCCCGAGGTGTATATGGTCGCAGACCCAATCAGACAGTTGTGTTACTGGTAGACCTGAAGTCAAACCCCAACACATCGTGGCCACTATTGCTTGAGAGACTTGAGCCTCTTCGTCAGAAGGGATGGTTAAGTCATGCTGATGGTGACAAGTTTGTCTCGAGACCCATCACAGTGGTTGGGACTGGCGAAACTGAGCTGCATCTGGTAAACGAGGCCACCCCTTTTCGAGATGTCTTCCTGGATGCGCCGCTTGACCAACTGGACAAGGGTCTTTATAACAATCTGAACTCGTATTACACGAGCGTCTCATTCGAAAAGTCGATTGGAAAAGTCGGCTCAAAAGGTCTCAAGCCGGAGCAACTAGCAAAGCTGCAAGATCAAATTTCGCAAGCTCATAGCCGAGGTCTCAAAGTACGGTACTGGGGTATGCCGTATTGGCCGCTTCATGTACGAAATCAACTTAGAGAGTTATTGATTGACGAGGGCGTAGATGTCCTCAACGCAGATGATCTTTGGGAGGCACGAGATATCTTCTCCGAGAAAGGATATATGGTTGAGTGAATTATGCAGTCATTGTATCAACACCAGCCCATTTAGTCGACCCGCTACACTGGGTATCGCAGCACAAATATCCGTTGTTATCTCAAAGAACTGCCAGAAAATCCATACCAAATAACCAATTGCCGAGTCTCCGGTATATCACCGAGTACAATCTTGATCTCACCTAGTGCGACTGCAACCTATTGACACGTCATGGAGCCTATAACCCCGCAAGTTGATAACAGAATGGGAAGCATCTCCGTCATAACTCGATATACTCCAAGCTCGCCAGTGAATCTTTTTCCTACAACGTCTAACCAACATATCACATTCTCACATATCACAATGGCAAACGAAGGACGTATCGCTACTTTGGACGTAAGATCCCTGTACCATAACTGTATCACAACACCATGCTCATTTGATGCAGTCAACTATCGCTGATAGGCTTCCTGCCTTCTCAAAGACACTCTTTGACGGTAAAGCCGCCAAGGACTTGAGCTTTGAGGCAATTGCAAAGCATCTGGGCCGTAGCGAAGTTGCGGTAGCAGCATTGTTCTACGGACAGGCCACCGCCTCGTCCGAGGATGTTGAGAAGCTATCAGAGATCCTTGACCTTCCCAAGGAGTCGTTGGCTGCCCAACTAACAGGCTTCCCTAACCGTGGCCAGGCTGGACCTATGCCCCCGACTGAGCCTCTCATCTACCGCCTGTACGAGATCGTTCAGAACTACGGGTATGCTTACAAAGCTATCCTCAACGAGAAGTTTGGAGATGGTATTATGAGTGCCATTTGCTTCTCAACTACGGTGGATAAAGAGGTGGATGAGGCAGGCTCACCATGGGTCGTTATTACATTGAAGGGCAAATGGTAAGCCACATACTATTTCCAGCACAGAATTCTAGCTAACCGAGATGTTCAGGCTTCCTTTCAGCCGATTTTAGATATTGTTCTTTTGTAAGAATGGGTCCTCCGAGCAGATATGATCACACTGCATGTCGTGCCACTTACATGGATGGTCACTAGGCCACTTACATGACGAGGACATGAGAATGAAACATCATCGAGGTCACAAAAGCCTTGCTCAATAATGACATGTAGTTCGAGTAAATCCGACAGGGCAGATTGTGGCATTGCGCTTGAGGACAATATGAAGCGAGAGAACAATATGAAATAATTTACAAAGAAATCTCAATATTCCATCCGTGCGCTTCGATGTCGGTATACCACATGACAACACAACTCGGCACATTTTCAAACCCCGAAAGTCTAAAACCTATCTCAAGAGCATGTAAAAGAAGCCAGGCCAGACAGTCTAGAAGGACCGTGGCAAGTTGGTGGCTGCACTAGCGGCGGGTATTCTTTTGTTTGACAGCAACACCATCTCGAGAACAATATTAAGCGATTTTGCACGGATCATGGGCTTCATGGCCAACGCCGCAACTCATCAAGAGGTACGTATCGTTTTGGTCAACATTGAGGGCATTTTGGTTCTGTCAAGTTGACAAGACTCGAGTATAAAGATCATGGCTTCTTCCTCTCAAATCTCATTCTCATCACTCACAACAATCACTCACTTCACACTCACAACACTCTTTTCACCATTCTCAACACAGAATACTCTTCGACTTTTCTAAGTCTTTCAACCCCAACTTTCAAAATGCCTTCCACCAAGACCAACTCTTCCCAGAAGCCCGGCTACCCTCTTGCCTGCACCGTCATGGCTAAGCCCACTGCCGCTGATCAGAAGCCCGGCTATCCCCTTGCTTGCACTGTCATGAAGAAGCCCGCTCAGAAGCCCGGTTACCCTCTTGCCTGCACTGTCATGTAAAGCAGCTTAGCTTGGCTTTCCCGACTACTTCTGGACTTTCTTTTTTGAGAGCGACTTTGACAACCAACAACGCAAGCCCTACTATCGACAATGCATGGCGAAGCGTTCGCTTTCAAACGACAAACTGGAGGAAGATGGAGATGATACGGCAAGGAGAGGATTCATTGGCTTGTTTGCTTTTGTTTTTACATGGCTCTGAGTGACGGGACGCTGACATGAAGGAGCCAATTTACACTGGCTGTCCACTCTCATCTCACTTGAGTTGAGAGAAGGACGCTTATTGGGAGATAGGGGATGTTTATAACTTTCTTGAATACAAGCCTTTGAATTAAACCTTTTGCGCTTTTGAATCTGCAAATAAGTGAATCATATAAGCCACCATCTAATACTGACATTAGAATAGGTAGTTCAAAAGCCAACCACTTGTAAGCAAGACTGGCGGTCTTCCATATCGCACAGAGTTCCTCATACCACCTAAGGATTTTATGAGAACTTTGTTCAATCAACTATACTAGAGTTAAGCTTATGATTCTGTTGATAATTTAGAAGAACTGTTTAATCAACAACACATTGCTTATGATAACCCGTTTGCCCAATTCGGTAATTCCCTAAGAGAATTAGTGGGTACTGGAGGCGCGAAAAAATGAATCTCCACTAAAAAAATGTCAAGGCGGTGAGATTGGTCCCGCGGCAGAATTTGGAGATTTTTCCTATTAGCACCAGTAACATTTGCCCAGCAGCTTGCGCCGACACAAGACCACTACACAGTCGCATCAACCAGAACAACCGCAAAAATGGTCACAAAAAGCAAGCTAAAGATGGCTCTTGCCGCCGAAAAGGGCACAGATTTCAAGAAGCTCAAGCTCTTGAAGAAACAGAAGGAGGCCGAGAAGCGCAACGCTGCGGCTCGTAAGACTGTCGACAAGGACTCGGACGAAGAGAAGGAGAAGAAGACCATTCAGATTGAGGCTGATTTTGAGGATGAGGATGACGAGGATGAAGACGAGGACGAGGACGAGGATGAGGAAGAGGCTCAGGTTTGTTTCGGGTCTCTTTATCTATTCACAACTTCCACTGACAAAGTTTACAGTACGACCTAAACGGCATCAACGACAGCGACGACTCAGACTCTTCAATCGAACTTGAGGAGAAGATCATTCGCAAGCCAAAGAGAGACACACTCAAGAAGAGCGAGCTTGCACAGTTGGCAGCTGAGAAGGCAGCGGCCGCAGCAGCTGAAGAGGACGATGAGGAGGAAGACCCCGAGGCAGATGACATCCCCATGTCAGACCTTGAGGATCTCGAGGAAGAAGACAAGGAAGACATTATCCCACACCAGCGCCTTACTATTAACAACACAACCGCCCTCCTTGCCGCCTTGAACCGTATCTCTGTTCCCACAGACAGCTCTGTTCCCTTCGCGACACATCAGTGTCTCGTCTCCAGCAGCGCCACAGCCGAATCTATCCCCGATGTCCAGGACGACCTTCAGCGCGAGCTTGCCTTCTACACTCAGAGTCTCGAAGCCACCCGCACAGCCCGCAAGCTCCTTCGCCAGGAGGGTGTTCCCTTCTCTCGTCCCAAGGATTACTTCGCCGAGATGATCAAAGAGGATGCCCATATGGAGAAGGTCAAGGCCAAGCTTGTCGAGGAGGCGTCCAACAAGAAGGCTGCCCAGGAGGCCCGCAAGCTGCGCGACCTCAAGAAGTTCGGAAAGCAGGTCCAAGTCGCCAAGCTCCAGGAGCGACAAAAGGAAAAGCGCGAGACCCTCGACAAGATCAAGAACCTCAAGCGAAGTAAGTTTCATCTACACACCCAAGCCATAACTTTCCTGTTGCTGACATCTTTTCTCAGAGCGCTCAGAAACCGGCGGTGCTGGTCTCGATACCAAGGAGGCCGACATCTTCGACGTCGGTGTCGAGAAGGAAATGAAGAGCCACAACTCTCGCTCGGGCGCTGGTCGCGGTGCCGGTGGCAACCACAAGCGAGCCAAGAAGGACGAGAAGTACGGCTTCGGTGGCAAGAAGCGCCACGCCAAGTCAGGCGACGCCATGAGCTCTGGCGATCTCAGCGGCTTCGACCCCAAGAAGATGAAGGCCGGCGGCAGAGTATCCAAGTCGCGGCCTGGCAAGGCGAGGAGGAAGGCCATGGGCTCCCGATAGAGGGGGATACTAGAGTGGCGTTAATAACTGTTGTTGATGAGGTCAGCTTGTGTAATGCATTGCTGTTGAAAAAAGCTAGAGACGAAGTACAAGGGCTGGCGTTTCGGGTCCTCTTGCATGTAAATCGAAACAATTTGGTCAATATTCATATTTCCTATCACCAAACTACTTCCTGGAGATAATTGTACAAAGTGAACATGAATGGATCATTTGTGAAATCTCAATAAATGTAGTAAAGAAGAAAGAAGGCGCAAGGTTACTAACCATAAGGCCAAAGCAAGCGTAATTGGTATACTCAGTTGCATCATACCGAAGCAATCGACATTTACATGTTATCAGTTTATATGCTTTCAAGAAGTGAGTCGCTGGGCAATTGATGCTTTGGCCCAAGGGCCGCAGCCTTGTTGTAACGTTCCGACTCTTATACATTCGCACCTTCAGGTATCTACATATTGTCATTCACATTCGCAAATGAGACCTTTGTGGTTTATTTTATGATTTTTTGATCATTTCGTCTATACCCAAAGGACTATGTAGCAGATTCTGGTCACAACTGCATATGAAGTCTTGCAGTCCTGAGACCTCTTGTGATGATGCCGTTTTCGAAGCTCAATCACCAAGTAGGCCGCAATCCAACTCTGTTGAATATGCACATCAGTATCCACTGACTCAACTTTTGTAATTGACTGTGCTCAATCTGTCTGTCGCGAAGCTTCTTCGCTGGTCTCCATCATTGTCCCCCCGTCATCAATCATATCCAGATGTCCATGCTCCCGAAGTAGCGACATCCGAGAGCCTCCAGCAGTCAGAGGTATCTATATACATAAACGAGCCTTGTTTATGCCCGCTTCTTGTGCAAAACGCCTGCACTCAGAGAATTCTCCGAGTGATTGCCAGTCGCAGAATAAGAAAAAATTAGAAAGGAATACCTGCAAGGTTCGTGGAAGTGCGGTAAAGATATAAAAGGAAAAGAAAAGAAACATTGATAGTGCAATGACATGCGATATGCACCCGAAAGTCAGAGACCGTTAATGCCAACCTGAAGACGCCCATGAAAAGAGAAAGCAAAACCAATGGTATCGAGAAGAAACGCCATGCGCTCATGACACGCTTTGCTGTGCAATGCATTTGCAGCCCTTAAAGAAGAATGTGTATGAATCAAGCATTGATGCCGCAGAATTCGCCGAGAAGATGCTGTTGTGAATTGGTTGTCGTATAAATCATTGGATCGAGCGACCCAGCTTACTGGGTGGCCGCTACGCACCAGTGGCGATGGAAAGCCCATGCACTCTTCTGACACTCCTTACTGCAGTATTTAGTGCGTCGACATCGGCGGCATTTCGCAAACTGGCGGGTGTACTCTTCCCATTTACCGCATTGGTAGTAGGCACACTGGCGGATGCCACCACGAGTGTCATCTTTGCGGCAAAGATTTCTCATCACAACGCCAGCCCAGTACTGCATATCAGTACTGTGATATCGCACTGTAAACTTCTCAACGAGAGGGAAGAGGTTGAAGTCGTTGGTAATAAGATACTCTTCATCGTCGGCATCTTCATCGTAGACCTCAGGAACATCCTCTTCTTCGTCCATGGCGGTGATATCCTTGTCGATGGCAGCGAGCTCTTTGCCGATCTTGAGACGTGGGACAAGATGACTCTTTTGGAAATAAGAGCGAAGGCCACAGTACTTGGAGACGTATGCAAGAAGTTGCAGAGACATGAGCACGTCTTCTTCCCGAGGCATAGCGGCTACCATCTGAGGGTTGGGGACGAAGTTACGATCCAAGAGATATCGAGGGACGGTGGTAGCGGCCAGGGGAGGTTGAGGAGGTGTGGTCATTGCAGGGCGGTTAGGTGAGAGTCCAATCGCAGGAACCGGTGTCGGAGCGTTGTTGTTGGCAATGCTGCCATCCATGGGACTACGATGGTTGATATTGAAGGTGCTGGCTTCCTGGTGTGTCTCGGAGACTGTTGGCGTAGCCAGGTCGAGGGCTGTGCCACCAAGCATGGTATCACCATCCTCCATGGTGATATCCTGAATACCAACAGCCGATTGCAGATTATCGGTACCTGTCATCTCTGTCTCGGGTGACTCGTCTGAAGGCATGCTATCACCGTTAATATCATCGGCATCAGCAGTCGAGTTCTGGTGGCGGATCGAAGGGCGTCGGCGAGATCGACCTGATGGGCCAAGGGCGGATGCTGGACGAACAGTGGGCGAGCGCATCTGAGGAGGTGGCAGGGGGGTCGTTGGTGATGTCGGCTGGGAAACCAGATCTGTAGAGCCAAATGGGGCCATTGAAGCTAGACGGTCGATATCACGAACAGGCCTCACAAACCCCTCGACAGTCTCGGTTGCAGGGACTGCAGTTGCAAGGGGCTGCATAGTCTGACGAGGAGCCGAAGTCGTAGCGTGACGGGTTTCAACTCCTCTCAAGGGCTGATGACGAGCCGAACCCCATGATGTAGAACGTTCTGAGGCAGACTGAGGCCATTGAGAACCACCCATAGCAGTGTCCATAGATTGCTGCTGGGGGTGGGTTTGGGGTGCGGCAGTGGATGGTCCTGCGTAGGAGGCTGAAACATCGATAGAAGGCGGCGGACCGTGGCGACGAGATCGCTGTTCGGTAGCATCTACGCGAGAACCGGAACGATGACCAAATGGAGAAGCGCCCACGGTTACCGACGAAGATGAAGCTGATGAGGAAGCGGAGGCTGATGCTGGATTGGACGAAGAAGCCTTAGGGGTTGAGCGATGCTCATGGCCTCGATGACGGTGGTGGTCGTAGTTCTGCTTCTGTTTGGCTTCCTCAGCCTTCTCGCGACACTTTTCGACAGCCTTGGTATAGTTATCGAGGATGGTGGCGATGACAGGGACCATGTCAGCCTCGACGACACGGGTGCGGACGTTTTCCGTGCCTCGAACACCAATATTGACGACACACTGGAAAGCAAGGTTCCACTTCCACATCCCCATCATGTCCTTACTACGGCCTTGTTTCAGAATGCAGACGAGACGTTCGATACCTCCGTCGACGGTGAGGATATCACGGATACGAGCAGAAGATGTGGTGAGATAGGCGAGATGGTTGAGCGAGTTGATGAGGGGGAGTGTCGAGGTGCAATCGAGCGCACGGCGATCATATAGGGCGGTTGTAATACCGACAGATGCCTTGTTGACATTGGGGATACTAAAGTTGACTTCCCTCATGATTGCGGTTGATGGCGATGGCCAAGGGTCGAAGATGTTTTTCGGCGTATAGTACGGGAGGGATTATTCAGGGTCCCAAATTGTCGATGTGGTGTGGCGACCTGAAGCCTGATTACAGAGTCTGGCCAGGTTCGTAACGTGAAAAGACGACACGAAAGGATGCGAAGTCGAACTATGATGAGGACAAACCCCTCGATGGGGGGCTGGCCAAGGAAAAAACGAGTCGGATAGAGTTTTTGTTTTGAGGTTATCGTAATGGTTCGTAACGCGGTGGTGAGGATTGACGCAGGAATACTCGTGAGTGCCTTTGGACAGGGGGACGGTTTCCAGCGACCAAGGACAAGATTTCGGAGGTATACGGACAAAGGGTTTGTACAGCAACAGTAATGGAGAAGAAGAGAAAAGGTAGATGGAAGTGAGGATATGCTGAAGATGGCGTTGGAGCAGTTGAAGAGGTGATGGGAGGTAAATTGAGTTGATGGATGGGATAGATGGGAGGCAGGCAGACGGGAGAAAAGACGGGAGTGGAGAGTCGGGTGAGTGAGTGAGGGAGAAGAGGCTGGGCTGGTTTGATTTTAGGCGGGTTTTCGAAACCCAGGCATTCGGCCGATGGCAGCCCAGTAGCCCACCTACCTACAGAGCACCCGCTGCAGTGTACAGAAGGGGAGGCCGAATTAGGCGGGCGCACCAGGGGGAAATGCTCTCTTTGGCGGGTTTTGGGGCCTAGAAGTGGGAGAAATGGGGAAAGGTCTGAGGGTGTGAGGTGTGTGGCGGTGGAGGGACCCGACACCTGATGAGCTGCAGCAAGGAACTTGACTGTATTAAGAGTGTTGATTGCTAAGGTCAACATTGTACTGCTTTGAGATGCCAATATGATGTCGGGCTGGGATACCATACGGTAATTAAAATCAATCACTCAGCCCGTCGATTAAGTCTCAAGGTTCGATAAATATCTATTGGAGTTGAAGATGCCCTATTACAGGAACAGGAACAAAGTCAAACTGGAGAATAGTACCTAGTATAGACATAGTGGCTGTCAAATTGCCATTGCCTTACCGTTGGAGCACACACCTAGTGCTATGTAAGCTTGGAAATAAGGCATCCCCTTCAATTGATCCCGTTTTTAAACCTTTTTGTTCTTGTACTGAGTTAATATTTGATGACTTCCTTTAGGATTGGGCAAGGAGGACGAATAGTGGATCGTATGCGAACGCATAATATCCTGAATGGATGGCTAAACGGATGGCAAAGGGGGAAAAAAACCAATACAATTGAAGCTCGGCGATGGCGACACTACATAAAAGCGAAGCTGTTAAGTGAGCTTCTCTATCTGACTAGAGTGACTCAAGCTGAGGAAGCTGAAGAAGCTCGTGCACTCAAGAGGTCCAATACCTGGCAACTTGTCGATAGCTGAAATGAGGAAAAACACGCAATGCCTTGGATTTTGCTAATATTACAGCAGACTGGCATCGCCATTTGGTGAGGTTGGGAGCTTTGATTTGATTACATACAGCCACTGGTGGAATTGTTTCAGGCGTAGCCGGAGACGACAGGGGCATGCTCTCCCTTGCGCACCATTCGCATTTATTGCTCACTTTTGTATTACTACAAAAATAAATCAATACTCGGCTCCGGTTCATGGGAATGCTATGGAGCATGGTCCTTTGTCGACGAGTTTACCAGAGCTTTGATCAGGCTATGGAACAAAGGATTGATGGCATAGCACGCCAAGTCTGGCAATGACTGATATGAGAATCGTAGCTTTGATCGGTGGATGGCATCAATGCATCCCGCTACGCATGACAAATGACCTTGACGGACACCTGTATGGACAAACGACAAATTCACAGTGTATTAACTTATCTATCCCGTCCAGACCGACAGTAATCTACCATGTTGGTCTACGAGACGAGCCAAGCTTGTCAAATAAGCTCTTGCATGACGATTGAGTTCCATAGAATAACCAACATGACCATTTCTGATGCAGCGGGTGGCTTGCTTTGTAGGCGGGTGAAACACAAAACGTTGTAACATGGTGAGGTGAATACAATCTCCGCACTTGTTCTGAGTCAACATTCAGATATTGAACTGCTAATCTAGCGTAGAACGAATTCTAAGTCACCTCGCTATGGAAAACCATCACGAGACCGCTCTCTCATGTCATGTCCATGACCATGCCCACGAGATGAGCTTGCGTCGGGCCGTCAGCCAAGGAAGCTAATTACCTTGAAAGCGATTGCGCTTGGGGCATTTCGGTTCGGCTTTAAACCCCCACGTACCGCATTTTCGTCGATTTGTTAGTAATTGGGGGTTATCATATCGCCATCGGCGGCTATTACATGAATATTAAATATTAACATTCCGAATTGCGGTCTGCTGCAAAAACAATAACAAAAAATGTGAAGTAGGAATGATCAGGCCAGGATAGCGGTGATAATTTTCAGTTATGAGGGCATGATAGGAGCTGTGTTTATTTTGAAGGATGAGAACGAGGCCAAGGACCGTACTGTCGGGGGCGGCGAGTTCTCGACCTCCCCTGGCACGACGGGTTTGGGCGGTATACTGCCGATCCTCTAATGCAAATCAACGGTTTTGTCGCTCGAGCTGAAGCAGGCAATGATTGATAAATAATAAGTTACTCTCGGGAAATATCCCACCCTTGCGATCACGAATCATCGGAACATTCCCTACCCTAGACTCTCAAGAAGACGATTGGGATAGGGAAGAACACTCTATATGAACATCCCCTCATATGGATTATGCTGCTTTTGTTTTAATACAGTCATTTATTGAAATTTGCTGTCAAATTGTACAACATCCTACTATACATCTGCCAGCAGAATAAAGAACTCAAACTGACACCAGTTTTGCTGTTCAAATGGGAGCCAACAAACGAGATTACCAACCAGAAGACCGTGTTCTTCCATCATAAAGTCAACATCGCTGTGAACATACAGTCTGGTACCTTGTATCTTGTTACGGCAGACCTGAACTTTGTTGAGCCGTTTTTATCGAGCCTCCTCGTCATTCCCGCGTTAGAGGCTTGCACCAGACCCCGCTGAGACTGCCACGACCCCATGTCCCAAGATTTTGGTCACGATCAGGTTCGACACGATTGGTTGTTCTGGCGTATGTTGCCGCTGCATCGGCGCTTAACTTCTGTAAGCACCAACAATATACCCTTCGTCAACGAATTGGAAGCGAACAGCAGCCAACGATCGTCGAGGCCGCGGCTTTACTGAACAGCTGATTTACAGGATCTAGCTAGATCAAGACAAAATTGCATCTTCGAAAAGAAGCAGGTCAACATAGGAGTGCAAGGGCTAGGGATGGAATAGAATATAAGCTAAACTCAAGGTGTAGCAAATAAGAAGATCAGTAGGGGCAGGTCTAGAATGTCACAAAACGACTAAATTATCTTGTCTCTTAGGCAAGTAAACTCGTCAAGTTTTCTTTAACCCGATTGAAGGGGTAGCATCAACAAACATATTAATAAATATTCATTAATGGCCATTAATAGTAGCAAGTCTAAATAGCGTCAGAACCCAATACAAGTTCAAGCGCATATTAAAGCCGTTAACATCCAACTAACGTATTAGTCGCCGCTAATTTTAGCATGGCGGAAGTACTTCATCCCAACCCAGGCTACAACAACCCATACCCAGGCCATTACACCCGTGAGGATAATCAACGCAGGGTAGTATCCCACGATTGGCAAAGTGTCATCGTCTTCAAACTCTGGCGGCGCATACGGAGTCTTGCCCACGTCCCACGCCCAGCTCCAGAGGTCAAGACAAGATCCCATCCCAACGACAAACACAAACCAAGTCACGCACAGAACAACCCATCCCCACCACTCCGTATCCGCGTAATCCCAGTCCTCATGCGCCGGCAACGTGTTGGAAGACAGGCCACTGAATGACAACGGGGACTTTGCTCTGCTCGTAAGCCGTCTGCGTTGCGATGATGTCGGTTTTACACTGTTGAAGTAGGAGTCGGGTCCCGGGGACATCGACAGACTCTGCCTAATCGTCGACGAGCTTCCGGGTATCTGGAGTATATCTTCTTCGTCTGTAGATGTATAAGATGTTCCATCTTGATCTGCGAGTGCCGCGGAACGAGATGTGGTCTGTGAGGATGCCCCTTTTGCGGGAGGAACAGGCGCCGTGCTGAGTCCTCCAGGCAGAGGTGTAAACCCATCGGCATGCGTACGTCGAGCACTCCCTGGTGCAGCATTGAGATCCAAAGATCCTATCGGCGATGGACTCTGGGTTTGTACAGCCGTAGGGTCGAGTCCATATGCAGCAGCATGTGAAGTGTCGATAACCAAAGGCCGACTCTCTCTACGCTCGCGCTGTGCTCCCCGGCCAAGCAGGGCAGCTTTCCTAAGAGATCCTCGGCGTCTTCGAGTTCTTTGATATTGTATCACGCTCGCAGATGGCCGGACCGCGGGACGAGGGGTTGTCGCAGGAGCATCGTCGTCAATCGCACTTTCGGTCTGCTCGCGTCGCTTTTCTGGCGATGTTCTCAAAAAGGGGAACTTGGATAAGATACTCGAATTCGAGGGGTTGCGTCGATGGGATGAAGATGGTGTAGGTGAAGTCTCCCGCTTGTTTTGCGAAGTGCTCTCCATCATGAGCTTGTAAGTGGGATCGCCAAGCGTTGCTTAGATCGCTCTTTCAAGCTTTGAGGGAAGGGTTGAAAAGTTGGGGCCAGCATTCGGTAGTGGGAGCAAGACTATTCACGGTCACAGTTACGTGCCGCGAACTGGTATTATTGAGGGAAGAGGAATAGCTGCATGGCTTTCGTGGCTCTATATGATTCGAATTGTCGCAAATAGAAGCTGCAAGAACTATTGAAGCCAGATAGAGGACATGAGACTGATGACGATATCTTTGAGGCGTTGAGAGAGGGTGGGTAACAGAAAAATTGGCCCCCAAAATGCTTATGATGACAGAAATAGGCAGTCTTAAAGGCTAGCCTAAGTATAATAAGCTGACTGACTAATTTCGTCTCTTTGGCATGGAGCAGCCAATCCTTCTCTTAGAGAGGCAAGCCACAAGGAATGGACTGGATAACCTCCACTTCGACTTGGCGACTCGCTAGGATGAACATGGGTACTGTGGCTTAGGCGCTTGTGTAGCCCCTGCATCTTCCGGAGTACCCCTGAAAACCCCCCCATCGGTCCGTCCGCCTCCACAACCTAATGGTTTATCGGATCGCGACGTCAACTTTTGGACGCATTCCATCCTGTCTTTCGTGTCTTCAAGGCTCGCGCTATCGACGAAACCAGTCTGCGCCCAAAACCTTGTACCTCCATGACCCGATTGTCGATTCTCTAAACGGAGTTCCTGACATTAATCGGTCGGGCTGTCGATCTAATTGAATCAAGAGGCGCGTTATCCGAAAGCAGCAGCACATGTCGGACTATCCAGGTGCTTGTCCCCCTCAGAAACTCCGCCCGCCAAGTCTGGTTATCCACGGCGACAGCGACGACGATTTCGACATCACGAAACTCAAAACGATTACAGACGGTGATTCTTATCAAGATAACGACCCTATCGCTATCAATCGCCAACTCAATCGTGACGCCGTCGCTCAGAATTCGGCTGCTGCGAATCTATTGATACCCTCTTCGACGGCTGCTTCTTCCTCTCTATCATTACCGAAAATGAACGCCGAAGACGAGACAGTGGACTCACCCACGTCCCCCGGGTTCAAGAACCCTTTCAACTTCCAGACACAAGTGATCTCTGCAGGTCCTGTCAAGTCGGTGTGTAGTCTTTTATCTCTATATCTTGAACAATACACTGATATGTCTTTTCGCAGAACATCGGTCAACGCCGCGGACACAGATACAAGCACAGTAGTATCTCTTCTCAACATCAGATCTTCAAAGAACCACCGCAGAGACCTCCGCCGGTCCTCCCCGCTTCGCTCCCCATTCCGACCGTCCGCGAGGCATGGAAGAGCATGACAAAGGATCAGCGTATTCACTGTTATTGGAGCATGTGCCATCTGACTGTGGCTACTTACATCTTCTTCCGCTCAGAGGGATCTCTTGCGACTACGGCTCTCTCGCATCTTGTCTTCTTTGATGCCGGCAGCGCAGCTGTCTGCGTAATGGTTGATGTGCTCGGCAATTTTGAGGTTTGGCGACGTAGCAGCATCCGGCACCCATTCGGTCTCGAAAGAGCCGAGGTCCTTGCTGGGTTCGCCATGTCCGTATTCCTTCTCTTTGGAGGCTTTGATTTGGTATCACACACTCTCAAGCATTTCCTCGAGTCACTTGGCAATCATGAAGCTCATCACGAACACGGCCATGATGGCCCAGATGGTTCCATCGATCTTGTCTCTGCTGCCGCTATGGTGAGCACCCTAGTCTCGGCATATGGTCTCCGAAACCATGCTCGTATCGCCAAACTTATGCGTGTCTCGTACCTCGCCGCTCTGCCAAGTGTACTTTCAAACCCCTTCCATTTCCTCACACTCTCATTCTCCGCCGTCATCGCTCTTCTTCCACTCCTCTCCATCTCACTCTACACATGGCTTGACCGTCTTATTTGTGCTGTTATCGCCTTCGCCATGTTTGCTCTCGGAATGCGACTAGCCGTCGCGCAAGGCCTCATGCTACTCATGTCTTATGGTGGCAGTGATGGCAACAATGGCGTCAGTGCTGTCCTGCGAGAGATTGAGACAGAACCAAGCGTCGTTGCGATCGATGATGCGCAATTCTGGCAGGTTCATTATGGTCTTTGTATGGCTAATTTAAAGTTAAGTGTGGTTAAAGGTTATGATGAAATGTCCATCAGTAAGTTACGGCAGCGTATCTCGGGTCTGATCCAGAACAGATTGGGTGAAGGCTACGGTCATGGCGGCAGTATTAGATGGGAGGTGACGCTGCAAATGAGTACAGATGGTAGTACATGAGAGGTACACCGTGGTTTAAGCAAAGATAGTAAAAGCGTATATGGCTAGCTTCATTTTGTCTATAGACACATATATACAGATATACACCATACACTTGAGAAGATGCGTTATAATTTTTTTGTTACAGTGCTGTTAGTATTCCAACCGCTTTTGTTAAGCAGGCCCGTGTTGTCTCTAAGAAAGTGGTGATATTCTAATTCAACAAAACAACAATCAATCATTCAACTCCTTCAACTCCCTCCCAGTGAACATCATGTCTCATTTTAACAGGGGTGATTGTCTAGAACAAGCCCCAGCGGCCTTGCTTGCGGTCTCGTCGCGCGTTGGGGTTTGCCCGCTCGCGTTCACGGCCATCAAGCTGTCGAAGACTCTCCATTTTCTCGAGAACCAGCTCAAGCAATTCCTTACGTCGGATAACCTCCAAGTGTCGTCGAATCTTGGGATCTTCTTTGGCGAACTTCTCGATCTGTTCATCAGAAAGGTGGCGACCAAGGCGGTGATCCAGCTCCCGAGGAAAGCTATAGTAAAACTCGGAGAGGAGCTCCACGTTAAGGAACAGAACAGCAGTAGACGCCATCTTGGTAGCAGCAGCATCGAGGAAAACCTCGGGGCAGTAGTACTTGTTCTTGGGGTCAGCACACTGCTTGGACTTGACTGCAAGTAGGCGCATCTTGATAATGTCGGCCCTGTCACGCAGGAAAACAGCCTCACGTCCTGTAGATATATTAGCAATCGAGGGAATATTGTTTTGGGACATGCTGAACTTACCCTTGCTCAAAAGAGCAGCGCTGAAACCACCGGCGCCGCTACGGTTGTCACCCTCAACAACAACTTCGCCCTTGCGAGCCTTGTCGATGTAGTTCATGACATCCTTAATCTTTCGCCTTCCGCCAACACTGTCCTCAAGGTTCTTTAAGGCTTTTTCGCAGTCCTGAAGTTCCTTCTTGAGCACACCACCAACGTGGTCACGTCCCTTTGTCCACTCTCGGTCCTCGAGTTCAATCTCGAATTTATAGGGCTTGATGCAGTTCTCCACTTGATCGCTGGTGCTGTAAAATCTCTCACTGAGTATAGTTGAGGCGGATTCCATGATAGTCTGGCGGGCGAAGGGGTGGCTGGCGAAGCTGGAGTTGCTGATGAGGGAGTCGATATGAGCCTGGATGGAAGACGCTACCGCAGTTGTAGCTAAACGTCCAACACCGAGCTTTGTGAGGGCGGATGTAGAAGCATCCAGCTGTCGGTGCCAGTAAAGAGAGTCGGCAGGAGCTTTGGGGAGATCTGCTAGGTTGTCCAAGTCGGGGTTTACTGGAGAGAGATCTTCGATGGGCTTGTTCCAATATCTAGCCGCGAGCAAGTCAAGGACCTTCTGGTCAAGCTCCTGCTTCAGAAGCTCGTGCATTTGGGGACGCCCAAACTCCTCAGCGAACTGCTTGAAAGCGTGCTTGAAGGCATCCAAGCTCTCTGCAAGATAAGACTCGGCCGAAAGCGGGCGATCATTGTATTGAACCTTGAACTCATATGTGGCCTCCTCAAGCTCTTGTCGAATGGCATCACTAGTGCTCTGCAGGCTCCCAGACATTGTCTGTTCTAGAACATGCATGAGCTTCTTGCGGAGTGTTTTGGTTCCAAGGCTGACTTCAGAACCGAACTCACGGGGGTGAGCCTCGAAGAAGGCCTTCTCCTGCTTGTTAATTTGAGCAAGTCGGTTGGTGTTGCCCATCTTGAAAAGTCCCTGGTTTTGCGGTGCCTTGGAAATCACACCAACATATCCCAGTCTCAAAGGGTACTGTTGATCGTTCAAGATGCTTGCTCCACGGGCAGGGTCGACCAAGTCCATCTTGGTAACCACACCGATTGTTCGCTCGCCCCTAGGATCAACCCTGCGAGATGCGCGGAGAGCAGTCGAGTTGGCCAAGTCCACATCGGCAGCAGAAATGGCAAGGATGACATTGGGCGGTTGGATGTACTTGTCGCAAAGCTCAGAAATCTTTTGTTTCAGTTCCAGGGGCTGGTTTTGTCCTACAACCTGAATGTACCCAGGAAGATCGATAAGTGACAAGTCGGGTACGTTCGGTGAGTAGACTGTCAGATGAATTGGGTCATCAGAGACGCACTGGCTATCGGGGACGGCAAGGTTGAGCTCGGTTAGAGTCCGTTGGATTGACGAGAAGTCGGTGATATGTCTGAGTCCAAGATCGGGAAACTCGCCGTACTCCTCCTTGGCAGATGGTGTGTTGACCAGAGTGAGCTCGATTGGTCTCCTGGTAACCATATTGGAACCCTTTGGAAGGAACTCGTGGCCAACTATTGCTTCCAAAACGGAGCTTTTCCCCGAAGATTGAGATCCAATAACCACGATGGAGGGAAGCGTCAAGGTGCTCGACTGTCCGACCTTTTGAAGAATACTTCGAATCTCAATCATCTTTTTCGTCAGAAGCATCATCTGATCGTCCTTAGCAACCTGTTCGACGTTTCGAGGATCCTCTTCGTCCGACTGATCATAACCATAAGCAGCAGCCGAAGCTCCTACAGCAGCAGCGGCGCCAACCTTGCTCTGCTTCGGCTCACCGCCGCCACCGCCGCCCGAACCGCCGGTACCGACATCTTCTTGAAGTTTTAGGATTTGTTTGACCCAATCGGGTAATTCGGCTTTCTCTTTCGTGGATTCCCATCCTCGATTCACTTGATCAGCTATATCCTTGGCACCGCCGAATAAGCTTGAAGCAGCGCTCGAAACGGTATCTGTCGTCGTGTTGAATAGATTTACAGCGAAAGTTCCAGCCTCTGTGGCAATTAGCAAAGCGTTTGATGTGCGTGATATCGAAGTTGTGACATACGAGCTGCTTGGTATTGTACCCAGGCAAAAGCACCGATGGCCACACCGCCAAACATTGCTGGCACCCTCAGAAACTTGACCATAAGCTTGGGCAGGAATCTAGCAAAAGAGGCATTTCTTGTAGTGACGGCATTGTGGAAAGCGTTATTTCCTCCTTGCCACATCCGTTTTCGTGTGGCTCGAATCGCAGCATCGGCTTGAAGGAGACCACCCGTTGATTGACGATGGAGGTGTCTGACAGGAAGGACCGTCGTAGTTCGACGGGACAAAGGCCTCAGGCCAGCAGCGAGTACCCTTCCACTCATGGTTGCCGGTGATGCAAGCGTAGGGTCTTTATGATGATGAGGGCCAACGGCTCGCCCAAGTTGATGGTGACAGTGGCCGGGTTGTTGAGCCGCTTTTTAGGTAGGTCCAACTCGAAACCGATGAACCAATTTATTGGTCTTGATCATAAGGCGGGGCATATGGACACTAAGCTCAATTAGGCCAGTTTCTGCTATCAATCCCAAACATCTCAATTGTTTTTCGGCAGAGCTCGACGTATATTTTTATTTTTAGCCATAAAAATACCAAGTTAGCATCTTAGACAAAGACTGCCAATGATAATCTGAAATGCACCAAAGTATTTCAGAAAAAGCGCCATAACCAGAACCTCTATTACTAAAAGGTCGTCTTGTAGCAACACCTGATCAAATCCATACTGCCAACACCGTAACCCACCCAGATCGTCAGGCCGATTGGTCAAAGAGACTCTTTCCAACCAACCCAGTAGCAGGGTCACATCCTCCTCACGAAGGTGTCTTTCACCTGTTCGGAACAACGTGTTTAACAAGCCAAAAGTGGGATTTCTCGTTTTCGTGCACAGCTGATGAGATTTCACCAAGGACCGGCGTATCCCTCCATCTGGCGGGATTATGTCAAGTTTTGGATTGTTCTCTAACGAAATCTTAATATCATTTATACCATCCAGGCGGGTTCAGAAACTGATGCACTGAAAACCACCAGGAATGCCAGTACAGCCTGTCCAGTAGACCGTTTGAGGACTCTTGTCATATATCGTGTCTGTATGGTGACTTTGATGAGCTGGCTTTCATGTGATCCACACCCAGCTTGGCTACTCAAGGACAGGGAACAGAATTAAGCTGTCAGTTTCCGACCTTTGAGTAGACCCTTAAGGTTGATTATTTTTGTATACTAAAAGTTAGACTCTTCTCTTCTCTTCGTTTATGTGCCAATGCAAGTCAAGTAATTACCCCACTACCCTTAGCATCCTGAGCTTATCAGCACGTGATAGACTTATCTGTCGCAAAATTTCTGGAGGGTCGCATCTGAGGAAGTTCTTGAGTGTCAATTTTGGTGCTTCCAATCTCGACATTCCGCTTTCGCGCCCACGCCGACACAATGGCGATTACCAAACAAAAAGCGAAAGGACGTCTCGATAAATGGTACCGACTTGCAAAGGAGAAGGGTTACCGTGCTCGAGCTGCCTTCAAACTTATTCAGCTTAACAAGAAGTATGGCTTTCTTGAGAAGAGCAAGGTCGTTCTAGATCTTTGCGCTGCACCTGGTGTAAGCCTTACGATGCCTTCACTGCCTCAATTATCGATAGGAGCTGACGATCTTTTCAACAGAGTTGGTTGCAAGTAGCAGCAGCAACCTGCCCGAAGGAGAGCATTATCATCGGTATAGACTTGACCTACATCAAGCCAATCCCCGGAGTGATCAGTTTCCAAGAGGACATTACAACGGATACATGCCGAGCCAAGATCAAACAACACCTCAAGACATGGTCAACAGACCTTGTCATCCACGACGGTGCCCCCAACGTTGGTACTGCCTGGATCCAGGATTCATTTGTGCAAAACGAATTGGCGTTGCATTCTCTAAGGCTCGCCACCGAGTTTTTACGTCAGGACGGCACGTTTGTTAGCAAAGTGTTTCGAAGCAAGGACTACAACTCTTTCCTATGGGTTTGCAAACAGTTCTTCGACAAGGTCGATGCAACTAAGCCCCCGTCTAGTCGAAACGTCAGTGCTGAGGTCTTTCTCGTGTGCCGTGGGTACAAGGCGCCAAAGAAGATTGACCCTAGACTTCTCGATCCCAAATACGTCTTTGCAGAACTTTCTGGTCCAACTCCCAACAATGAAGCCAAGGTAAGACACAGCAGTCTTAGTATGAAAGTACTTACGAACCGACATTAACCGAATTGACAGGTCTACAACCCCGAAGTGAAGAAGCGCAAGCGAGATGGTTACGAGGAGGGTGACTACACTCAATTCAAGGAAATGCCTGCTAGCGAGTTCATTCAAACAACCGATCCTATTGCCGTCCTGGGTTCTTACAACAGACTCACGTTTCAGCAACCACCCAACGGAGATGTAGCCTTGGCCGCACTTGACAAACTCCCCGAAACAACAGAGGAGATTCGAAACAGCTGCTCTGACCTGCGTGTGCTGGGACGAAAGGACTTCAAATTGCTCTTGAAATGGAGATTGAAGGTCCGCGAGATTTTTGGTTTCCAAACGAAGAAGTCTGCTGCTACTGAGGAGACTGAGGAAGTGGCCGAGGTCGAGTCAATGGATGAGGAACTCAAGATCCAAGAGGAGCTTCAAAACATGAAGGACCGAGAAAATTCTAAGAGGAAGCGAGAGAAGCGAAAGGAAAATGAACGCAAACAACGCGAGGTTGTGCGCATGCAACTCAACATGACCGCCCCTATGGATATCGGAATGGAAGAAGCCGGCCCTATTGGAGAAGGCGCGATGTTCTCACTCAAGAAAGTTGACAAGACAGACGCTATGCGGAGATTGAATCGCGGAAAGATGGTTGTACCTTCTCAAGCGCCCCAGAAACAACTAGATAGTGGTCTTGGGTCATCTGGAGAGACGGATGACGAGAGCGATCCTGAGGAGGATCGCTTGGAACGAGAGCTCGAATCCATGTACAATCAGTACAAGGAGCGCAAGTCCGAGGTTGACGCAAAATACCGAGCAAAGAAAGCTCGCAAAGAGCACGGGGACGACGAATGGGAAGGCGTGTCTGGCGAAGAAGATGAAGACAAGGGTGACTCTTCTGGTCTTGAAGAAAGTGACTCCTCTGATGACGAAGAAGATGCAGCCCCCCCACAGGGACTGATCCGTGATCTGGATTCTTCAAAGGGAGCCAATGGATTGTCCAAGAGGGCGACAAACTTCTTTAACCAGGATATCTTCCAAGGCATCACAGGTATCGTACCTGAAGAAGAGTCTGCCGATGATAGCGCGGATGAGGAGATCAACCGAGATGCAGCAGCAGTTGTCGCCCAGCAGTCCAAGGCTCGTAAGGTCGAAACACCCGCTGCCAAGCCTTCTAAGACTAAGGAAGCTACTATTGATTCTGATTCCGACATGGAAGACAATGAGGACGGCTTCGAGGTCGTGAAACGAGACGAAGAGGACGACTGGGACAAGGACCAGCGAAGAGCCGATGGCAGACTTGACATCGATATTATCACTGCCGAGGCCATGACTCTGGCACATCAACTCGCTACAGGCCAGAAGACAACCCACGATGCTATTGACGATGGCTTCAACAAGTACGCCTTCCGCGATCGCGATGGTCTGCCAGACTGGTTTGTTGAAGATGAAACAAGACACGACAAGCTTCAGAAACCCATTAGCAAGGCTGCGGCACAAGCAATCAAGGAAAAGATGCGAGCCTATAACGCTCGTCCAATCAAGAAGGTGCGGGAAGCCAAGGCTCGCAAGAAGTTCAAGGCTGCGCAGAAACTGGAGAAGCTCAAGAAGAAGTCCGACATGCTCAACAACGACGAGAACATGACAGAAAAGGAGAAGGCAGACAGCATTGGACGACTTCTCGCCAGGGCACAGAAAAAGAAGCCAGCCAAGCAAGCAGCCAAACTTGTCGTGGCTCGTGGTCTCAACCGTGGTATCAAGGGACGTCCTAAGGGTGTCAAGGGCCGCTACAGAATTGTCGATCCTCGTATGAAGAAGGAGTTGCGAGCGCAGAAGAGGATTGCCAAGAAGAAGAAGTAATCTCTTTTTTCGATTTAGAGCATGGAAATAGACAAGGTATCTTGATTTTGTTCTCTGTTTGGAGTTGGTCTATTCTGCATATTGTTTCTTCAGGCTTACATCGCGAACAAATGTCGATGTGGGATATAGGGGGCCTGTGAAATCCAAGTCGTACCTATTTGCGGATTCGTATCAGCGTCGCACGGAAAAGTAAAAGAGATTCATGAGTTATTATTACCAGTAATTGACTGCTAGGACAAATCCTTCGTCTTCTTCAGCACACGATTGTAGAACTTTATGGTACCTTGTGAATGTGAGCGCATGACCAGTTGAACACAGCGAAATGGAACTTACCACATAGCTGGAAGATATAGCATATCTCCGGGGTTCAGCGTCACTCGCAGAGGTCGAGCAAGGTGTGAAAACTTGGTAGCGTTCTGTTCAGGCCTGTCCGGGTCCCAGATAGCAAAGGGAACGGGCTCGGCATCAGAGTCCATTTCAAGCTGCATTCCATTGTCTCTCCGCTTGTATGTCGCGGGTCTGAGAGGTTGCTCGTTGACACAAGGATGGCAGAGCGAAGGCAACAGAACAAAATGTTTTCTTCCCAAGATCTGAACGTATATGTTTTCGTAGTTGTCCTTGTGCATAGCCGTCACTGACTTGGAGTTGCCGATCCACAGGTTAACAGCATCAGGGTCCTTGGCGAGCGCTATCCTTGCAAACGGAATGTCTTTCTGTACATCTGAAAACAGACTTAGGTACTCTTCACGAAGGTTGTCATTCTCTACAGCATTGTTTAGTGCGTTGTTGTCGTAGCGAATGTGGTTGGACTTACGAGTTTGCGCATAGCGGACTTCAGCATCAGTAGGAAAATCAGGGTCTGTCTCCTGTCGAGCTACATACTCGAGCAATTCCTCGAAAGGCTGATCCTCATAGTAAGGCTTGGCAAAAACCAGGGACTCCTCTCCAGGAGGAACAGTAGGCATGTCAGCATTACTATTGCAAGTTAGTGATGGCAGTTCCAGTGTACTATCTCGATGTCTCATAATTGTGAGACATACCCATGTGGCGTGACAGCAACGTTCACATGTTGACCCTTCAGAGCAGAGAGGAGATAGGCAGAATTCCATTCCTGACATGCTTTCCATGAAGAAGCTCCGCCTCTTACAACGAACGGTGTGTTACGAGCGACGTATCGCATAAACTCAAGCGGACTGGGCTCATCGTGAAACTCGTCGATCACGTTGCTATTGAGTTCGTTGAAGGTAGAGATAAGACTCTCAATCGCCTTGTCTGCGGAAAAGACCCCCTCTTTAAGGTTTTCTTCTGGTATCGTACCAGACATTGCGTGTTGAGCAGTAAGTTGCGTTGCTCAATCAATAGAGTCGGCGTATTTTGAGTGAAGTCAGGATTGGGCGTTGGTGGAGTGAGGCGATAGTTGGTAAGTGTACAGAAAATAGTCCACACAAACCCCATATATGGCCGCCTCATAATTTTTATTCTCTTGTAACCCAGCAAAATATAATACAGTACTGCTATAAAAGTTTTAACATGCTTTATTAAACTAGTGCTACAAATAACCATGATATAGAACATATAGAACATTAAAAGGCCGAGTCTTGCCTCTCCAATAATACAAGAGACCCAGCTTTCTCTTCAGCCCTATAAACATCAGATGGTAGTCGCATTAAACATGCCTCGACTTGAGATCTATCTACTATGAGCTACAGCAGAGTTAGCAAATACTTAGCTGTTCCACCAGATTGCTGGTGGACAGAATCACTATAAATAATGAGCAAGACCTGCTGCTGTGGAACTACAAGCAGCACGTTGCTCAAATAGAAGATTGTTAGACCCATGCAATAACACGTAATATTTAGGACTCATTCACTGTGTGATCCCAGTTGCTCGGAGGATTTGTTCCATTTCTCATCTACCAACTCGAGATACCAATCAAGCATGCTGAGCTCAGACATGATGATCATTGAGGCTGAATAAATAGACGCCATGTCTTAGGCCTTGAACTAATCTTGCGCAGTGGCACTTTCAACCCTTACGAACCATGCATGGCTGGACGAGCTGAATCCTTTGGAATTGAAAGCACATGGCAACAGCATGGCCCTGCGAGAACTTGAGAGTCATGGCGGTACTTCCTTCAGTGGTTTACTGTGTGTGAAGTTGAACAAATTGAGGCATTCATAATGAATACTTGCTTTTCCGAGCCTCCCAGCTTAGACGGGTAGCAAGGACATGGGTTTGAAGTGGTTTCCAGAATGGGATGAAAGGGTGGCATCAAGCCCGTGCAGCTCCCTACCTCGAGGGATCGCATACACGGTTCGCAGAGGCTTGACATCCAGGATGCAGATTTTTTGAGTTGGTGAGTGACCAATACTGAGAGCCTTTGTACTGTGAGACTTATCGACGCCCAAAATCGACATTGTGCAACTGCCAAGTATCACAGGCTGAAAATGGGAGTAAGAAAGACGGGAGCCGATCTGAGATGGGGATGGATGTTCAGTGGAGCTGCAGCTAACTCTCCAGGGGGGCTCTCCAGGGACACGAGAGACATACGCTGTAAACCTGGCCCAGTGCCCGCAGTTCCAGGTTCCTGGGCTGCCCGTGCTTTCTTTTGGTCAATTCCATCATTCCATTTAATGGTGTGAGGCTATTAAGCTTGCCAAATGCTATTGTATAGCATATGCAGTAATGAGTAGCATTTTGATGTTCCATCCATAACAGTACTGACTACTACTGATCCAAAGCACTGAAGTCAGAGGCTGAACTCCTTAAAACGTGAGAGCTCTCTCCAGCTATGAAAACGGCAAGAGAGTGGAGAGAGACAAAGACAGAGACAGGCTTTTCTGATCCCCCCTTCCACTTTCCATTCCCGGAACACTTGAGCCCAAACTTGTCAAGACATTCATTGCTAATTCCTAATTGAGTGTCTTGTCTCGTTGCTTCTGTCTTGCCAAAGAGACATGGTTTGACAGCTAACGTACCTATCTATCGTTAGGTACCGAACCGAACCCCCACCACATTCTTTGGATTTTACTTTTGACTTTTACTTTAACCTGAATTTGGACTTGAGATCCAGGGCAGTTGCTTGGTAAACTAGCATCGCTCGCGCCTTGCTTGTCACAGCTTCGATCCGGTCCTAAACTTTTAGTCTACCTAGACTAGACGGGCAGGCAGGCACGGATCCGTGGTTTTCGTTTTACATCCATCCATTCTCTCTCTCCCACTTTCCATAGCGCCTGTCGGTCCCTTTTTCTACGTCCTCCATCAAACCCCAACATTCATCTCATCTACATACAACTTGACTTGACCCACGCTCAAACTTTACTTATCTTTATCGCATTCATCGTACTCATCTACCTCTGATATTATACAAAGTACGAGCCGCCGGTAGAAAGGCACACCATTGCTACTGGTACTGGTCCCGGTTCTTAACCTTGTCCTCCCAAATTCAAGCGCCCAGCTTCGTCAAAGTCTCGTGACCTCATATGCGCTGCATTTGGCCGGACCTGATCTGAACTGACGATAATATACGCTTGTGGAAACCGCTAACACGAGCCTCAACGCGCCCTGGTCACTATTTCCGTCCTGGCTTTGCTTCTTCCTCGCTTGCTCTGCTGAGCACCGTCTGTTCCTCTCGGGCGGCGCTGCCCGCCTTGGTCGAACCACTTCCAGCGATATCCATACTTCGACAGTATCATAGTTCATGCCACGCCAGCCAAGCCAGGACATTCTGAAGCTCAACCTCCCTGTCTTGTTTCACACCGGCTCTCAAATAGCTCAACCCTCTGCTTTTGCTCTTACAGATTCGTACATGGGACTCACATCTCACCTACCGTCCTCATGATTTGGTACTTCCTGTACCCACTTCGAGGGTCAGTCTTATTTGCCCCGACTCACTCATACCCCGTCCTTCCGTCCCGTTCCCCGCCCCGTCCTCCGTCTTCAACTTACACTCCGTCACAGAACAACGGAAGCTCCGGTTCTAGCACCTACTCATCCCATCCGTCGTGCCCTATGCCGATATGGATCATATGCCGCTAGCCATGTTGTCACGACTCTCCTCGTCTCGGTAGTCGTGGCTACCATACTGATCTATCCTATTCCCTACCTCTTCACAAGTGACTACGTCAATGGCGCTTCTAACCTACCTCACCATGCCTGGACTGTTGCTCAACCGCTGCCTTATGGCGCAACTATCCGTCCCGATGTCATGATGCGCTCTATCTGGGTTCACGGCAGTTACATGCAGGCATTAAAGCAAGACTTACTTGTCTCTGCTTTGGAGTTGCAGAATGAGTTACTCGGAAGCACTGAGAATTTCAGTCCCATCCGAGCCCGAAACGTGCCTCGTTCTTTACCTGAACCAGGCGCTGATCTTTCCACGAATCAACGAGACGCTTTCCATGCCATCAATGGTTTGAACGATCAGTCCTGGTTCTTTCACTCACCACTCCAATATTGGGATTGTATCGAGGAGAATATCCTGGTCGACCCGAATATTCTAGCAACCGTCAATGACAAGAAGACCCGGTCCACCTCGGTCAATGTCACCCTCAGACATTCCATTGTCTTTAGCGGGAAACGGTTCGAAGAACGGCGTCTCGTTGCCGCTGATGCTCTCGTTATCACGTTGATCTACCTACGAGATTCTCCTGTAGGAACACAATGGGAGCGAAAGGCTGCCTTGCTCCCAGACAAGGTGTCTAGTAAATGGGACATATATCCGCCTGATGGTCGATCTACCGCCAGCCAACTCTACGAATTCCAGTTTCGTCCTATATCACGCAAAGATACAGCTATCCTAGCTGCTGCATATGGTCTGACCGCCATCTATTTCCTTATGAGCCTGTCCAAATTACGAGCTTTCAAGTCCAAGTTTGGTCTCATCATCACAGTCATATCTCAGATCGCCTTTTCCGTCATGTCCAGCTTCACCATATGTGCCATTTTCAGACTGGATTTGTCGCGAATTCCTAGAGCAGCTTATCCATTGGTTGTCCTCTCGATGAGTCTCGAGAACATTTTCAGACTTATCAACGCCGTTATCATAGCCTCTGCCGAAGATTCAACAAGCACTCGCATTGGTAAGGCATTCGGAGAAACCGCACACATAGCTATCACTAGCTCACTCCAGAACGTCTTTCTTTTATTACTGCTCTCTCGTTGGGTATCACCAGGTGTTTCGGCTTTCTGCATGTTTGTCGCCGTTGCGATCGGCTTTGACCTTTTCTACCTTTCAACCTTCTTTTTATCCGTCCTCAGCGTTGACGTTCGACGAACAGAGCTCAGTGATGCGCTTGCAAAGGCTTCAATGCGCCATCATCTTGGAGAATCTCACTTCAGACCCCGAGGAACATGGGAGCTCGTTCTCCAAGGTAAAGCAACTTTGTCAACCCGTGTAGCAGGTACTGTCATCATGCTTGGTTTTATCCTGATTGCCCAGTGGCACTTCTTTGAAGCCGATGCGATCCTCCACTTCTTCACGCACTTTTATCAAGGATATGATGCAATGGAGAATAACAGCTCGCTCCAAACCTCGCTGGACTCTATTCACCAAGCGCGAAGCCCAAAGTCGTGGCTGAGACTACAAGACCACGGGACAGCCCGGGAGATCATCAGTATCATCAAACCTACAGCCCATAGCTACGTTGCGAGGGTCTATGAGCCCGTTGTATTCGTTCTGAAGGGCTCGGATCGCATGCCTCGTTACAAGGAACCAACTCTACTCCCAGCACTTTACGACTTTATCAACCATCAGTTCACTAAATTTGTCGTGATCATTCTGGTAGTCATTGCCGGTGTTCGACTACTGACAACCTTCCTTTTGTGGGAGGATGAGAACGAAGGTGATGACCGACACTCAGACACGGACCCAACGTTAGACGTCAAATCTTTTCATGGGGGTCACACCCTTGATATAGCAATGCTGGCAGCTGCACCCGATGGTCACATTGTCTCAGTCGGCCTGGATCGTGCAATTCGGGTCTGGGATGCCAAATCTTCCAGTCTACATTACACAATTGCTAAAGGCGAGGAGTCCGAGGATGCCCCGTTCCCAGTTTTAGCCATGGCCATCGATGATAACTCGAAGTGGTTAGCCATATTGTCTCCCTATAAAATAGCACTGTGGAATCTCAAAGAGAATGCGTGGGGACCTTCGCTGTCTGTTAACCTTCAAGGTCAGAAAACAGAGGCCTTCTTCTTTGGCTCTTCCGAACCAAAATGCGATATTCCTAGGCTGGTACTGGTACGTCGCAACGGGACATTGACCGAATACACACCGGAAGCAGGGGAAGGGGCAGATTATGGTATATGCCGAAGCCCATTGACCTGCGTGCGGCCTTTGATTGGGAAGCGTAAGGACTACCTACCACTGCTTATTCGCAATAATACTGATTTCATGGCTGCAATAGGAAGCAACAAGGCATCTCCATTAGTCGCCATCATCACTGCATCTCGACGAGGATGTGTTCATGCAGCAACCAAGGAAACGCTATCTTGGAACTCTCGAAGTGTTGAACTAGAGGGAATTGAGCATGACGAAGTTCATCAAGTGGTGCCTCTCGCTTCATTAGGCCTCTTCCTGATCGCCGGGGCCAGTCGAGTTCATCTCATCAACATGGAAGATTACAGTCTCGTGCATACGTTTTCAACGGAGCGGATGAGTCCACGTTCATTGCAGAGCGCGTTTTCCAGCCGCTCGTCGTCACAATTAGGAATCAATGGGCTCACATGGTTTATCCTGTGTTATACTGGAGCTGAAACG
This sequence comes from Fusarium longipes, assembly GCA_013618495.1. Taxonomy (NCBI): domain Eukaryota; kingdom Fungi; phylum Ascomycota; class Sordariomycetes; order Hypocreales; family Nectriaceae; genus Fusarium; species Fusarium longipes. Next base: position 215,404 of record JABFEY010000049.1, on the reverse strand, counting down.
GGGGATTGTGTTGTGCAAACATTTGTCCCTCTTGATGATCGCGACATGATATATTACCAAAACTCTGCGACACCGTCCGGCAATGGATATTGTGCCTGGGAATCTGCGAAGGAGGTGAAGAGGCATATACAGAACCCCGGGTCATGGAGTGTTTTGTCTGATGGCAGTATTGTTGGCATACGACAAAAGTCAAATAGGGCCATCGACGTTCAGACTAATGGACGACGCAAAACGGAAGGTCTTCGGCACAGATCACCGCGTAAAGAACCAGGGCGAGACCTGTTCGGACGCTGGGAAATCTGGAGCACTCCACAGAGTGGCCTCTTAAGAACTGATGAGACACGACCACTTTTCCAGGCTGGCGAAAGGGCAGGGCATTTGATTGTGACAGAACTCGGCCCTGTGGTTCGAGTGGGCCAGCGATCAATTGCCTTCAGTTTTGGTAATGTGGTGAAACTGGTTACTGTCGGCGGGCACGAACGTTTCGACACCAGTGCGACAGACAAGAACTCCGAGCACTTAAATGTCGGCAGTAGGCGTCGAAAGCCAGGCGCATTAGTGCGGCCCAGGGCTTGGAGCTAGTTTATTGGACGAGGAAACGTCCCGGTCTGGGATTATTTGGCGTTTGGATCAATGCAACGAAAGCAATGATAGCTTCTGGATGCATCTTGACTGGTTTGGGGTAGATAGGCGCAAATCGGTGTCCTTTTTTCTGTATACCTGTTTCAGAGATTCCCCAGGAAGCATATTGGAAAGGGGTTGAATAACCTCGGTATAGAAACAGGCCAGTGGATATATTATAGATTCTTAGAAGTCAATTCAGCCGTTCCCGAGTATTTCCACTGATAAAATGTGTCCCTGTGAAGAAATACGTTGAAGAATTTTGCGTGTGGTTAGCGATGAGACATGGAGGTTGTAACGGAGCACTTTGGTCCAAATTGTAGTTTCATATTCTTCCACGGTGGCATCAGATGCAACAGACCCCATTTCAAATCAACTTCTAGTGAAAAGACAGGGAATCAGTGCCAAAATTGCACCGATGACCTCAGTTGATATCCGCTTGGCAAAGCTTTCTGGTGGGTCTAAGACGACAAGTGTCCCAGGAATCTGGAAGAACTAACCAAGAAACTCACCGCTGGTCTCAAGAGTTTGCCTTGGTCAAGCTGTCCGGAGCTGAGCGAAAAAGGGGAGGCGAATGGGTGACGTGAAGTTCGATATTACCAGAACTGAAGAGGCTGGGGCTATGGGTAAGCGGATCGTGGAGCATATCGCGTGTAAGTCATGCCTCAGTATTCAGCGTAAGGCCCGTGGGTGAAGAAAGATACACTAGGAAGGGGTATCAAATGGAAAATTGATTGGACTATGTGGAGGCTACGTGTTCGAGAGGGCGGTCGCATGAATAAGGCCACCCGTGATGTTGGACGGATGATGATTGAGAGGAAGATACGGGTTGAAGGGGAAAATCCAGGAGGCTGGGAAGTGCAGGGTAACTATTAGGGCAGCGTCTAATCCACAGACTCTATGTAGATAGGTAATTAGTTAATGTTAATTAATGCCTTGGCATAGAGAAGACACATCATGATGATATAATATAATAAATTGGTGTCTGTGGTAGCGTGGCGTGTTGTAGTAAATTGTTATATGTCGGTGAATGCCTGTTCACCTTGTAAATGGTCAGAAGTTAAGCTGCGGTGTATGTTGGGCAACAGCCACAAAAGTTTTCACACTGCATTGAAGCCTGACAGAGAATTTGTGTAGGTAATTGAAGCAGCTCTGAGAAGAGGGTCACATTACCTCATAGGTGTAAGCTGTCAAAGCAGAAAGCTTGTCGATATATGCATGAAATCATTCCAGACGGCTTCTGACAAGTGATGGGACGCTGACAGTTAAATCTGCGGGTCTGGTCTCGGGACAGTCTCCATCCAGGAGTCACTAGGAATAGACTAAGGTGCCTCGCCGCTGGATATACGCATGCGCAGGCCTGTATTCATTCATCACCAAGCATGTTCCCTGAACTGGGCTGACCGTTTGATGCCCGTTAGGCATTGCACAGGCCAACAGGATTGTATCGTAGAGCCACTATGATATAATTATAGAGGGATTCTGTAAGATAGTCATGCCAAACGTGTCTTCTCTGAGTACTACCTTTTCGTTATTGAAAGTGAGATTAAATAAAGCGAATGTTGCGTATAAGTGCTCAGTTAAGGGAACAGGGAGGGACTCGCAAAGGCCCAATTAGGAAGTACATATTGAAATGTCAAGTCCAAAAGACAAGAGGAAGGAAGGTGTTCAAACCTCCTGCCTTTCATTACATGTGCGTTGCCTAAATTGTCTTTCAGCTTCCATAGGAAAGAGCCCAACTCATTTCCGCCTGGAGTTGTCATGCTTGCTTGATATTTCTTTTTCCCCCTTCGACCTTCTTTTCTTCTTTCTCGCCCTTTAGATCACCCAACCCCCTCGAAATCCATGCCCCGCCGCCTCTTCGCACCTTTTCCCATTTCGACTCTTCTCTTGACCTCTTGGTTAGGTCCGTGTTATTTTTTCCTCGCTTTCTAGATTTACCTGCAACCAAGGTCCCTTCTCTACAAGCTCCCCGTAACGTGCTCGCGTTGTGCCGCGTCGATTGACCCTCGTGTGGCGCGTGTTTCTCATTCTTCTTTCCTACCTATGTAGTCTCATCTTGAGACCTGAGTCCATTAATCTTCAGTCGTGCTACCACGGACTCGATTCACGTATATCTTGTGGTTTTCTATCAAAGATCAAGGATCCATTTGGCGACATCCACCTTGAAAGACAAAAATAGCACTGCCAAATCTTCACATTGATCGACTTGACGCGAACGAGTTTTGTTTACTCCTGCAACTCAGCAAACGGTCACAATCAGCTCAATTGAATGAGCGACTTTCACAAAAATATACGACTCACCAAAATTTCACCATCTCGTCTAAACAAACCTCTAAATTGTCAACTATCTCTGTTGCAAACACTTGTCAGTCAACTCTCATCACCATCTTCAAACGAGCTCTCGATCAGACTAGATCCCCTACCCCGGTCAGCTCCCCTAGCGTTTACTGGTGCACTGTCAATAGTGGTGTCTGATTTGGGTTCAGGGTCCCCTGGTCTAGCTTGGTTGACCATCTCACAGACCTGCTCTTGAAGAGAAACCCCTAGTCAATGGCACACTGACCGTCTTGCTAGACCTATTGTCCACTCTGCTCACCGCCTGCCCTTGTCATTCGCTGAACTCAGAGGCGCCTCAGCTTCTCTTTGCCTGCCAACTCTTACTCACGTCCCATCTTCTACAGCGCGCGCGACTGGCCGGCCGTATAACAACTTTCAGACGAGCCTGGCACACTGTCGTTTTTCCGTCATGCTCTTCGTTGTCGCCAACACTGCGTTTGTTTCCTGCTGCTAGTCTTTCGTTTGCTATTGAGCGTTCTGCCTGTAGTCTTGCGGTGCTTGGCACTCAATCGCAATTTCGCGTTTGCTCACTTGCGTCTTATTCGTCGTCACTGTACGTTGAAGCATCCGCAGTTGACCAACACCGGGTTCTTGATCGTTCATGCGCATGCGCCTTCGTTTGTTGATCGCCTCTGAACTCGAAATAAGTCAATTGGCTGCGAAGGTATTCTTTGGTCGATACTGCACCTTTGAAGCGTCACCTGTCACTCGTTCCTGTCCCAGCGCTGTCGTTCTGGATCTTCAAATCTCATCTCATCGTTACTATCCGAATCGGCCATCACCAACACGCATCGGACCCAATCACAGCCTGCCAGCTGTCGCGCGCGCATTCAATTTGGCTCGCCGGCCCCGTAGAGTCGCACCTTTACATACCAAGCGATAGGCTCTCGCCTTACGGTTCCTGGTTTGCTCTGGCTGCCTCTCATCATTCTGCATTGTGCGAGCTGCTGCAACAATCTGCGCTTGCAGCTGTGGAGCTCGGTAACGGTTAGTTCAACCAACCTCCTTCAACTTGCCTCCATATTCTCTTACTTCCCTGCTTCCCCTTCGTCGCATGTCTTGTCTTTGTCTATGACGCCTGTCGCCCGTGCTCACATTCATATGCGAGGCCATTTCCCTCCCCTTTCATGGCCCCTCAGTTGCCCTAGTCGGTAAATCATCCTGAAACTAAAGCAAAGTCCCTAGTCTCACTCGTGGACCCTACTGCGTCTTCTTCGTCTGTACCTAAGACCTGCCTTGGAAGTCGCAGTTGGGCTGCATGGCGTCCTCTGAAGTCGACCAAAAGTTTCTCGGCAAGCTGGCCAAAGCTGTCGAGAATGACAACCCTCTCCTGGCCAACATGCTCTTCAAGATTCTAGGCTTGTCTCTGAACCTCGCCGAACAACTTGTTGCTGCAAAGAAGCAACGTCGACCTGACTATGAACCATCACCCAACGCGTTACGGCGTGTGCTACGAATCATATGGCTGTCCCGAGAAGGCAAGGTGATGTTGGAGCAATATGTCTTACCAATGGTTGGCAACTATGTCGAACTCAAGGTCCTTGCCTACAAGCTCCGTGCTTCTTTCTCACACATCTTCGCTCTGTTTGGTAACCTACCGTCTGTCTCGCACCTTGGCAGACAAACACCAGACGTAACAGCTGCATTGACGTCGCGCATGGACAAGGGAAAGGGACGCGCTGCCGACATGGAAGCTGACTCAAGACCTTCCTCCGTTCAACCAACTCACCCCCTAGAAGGAGGCCCTGTGTTGCCTCCGCCAGGCTTCGAGAACATTCCGTTGTCGCCAAACTTCCTCATTCCGGCCAAAGACTATCTACCCGAGGCTAAGCAACACTTTCAGGAAGCCATACAGCTAGCTGATTCGATGCTCTGGGGATCACATTCCCTTCGCCTGTCAGTCAAAACTGAATATGCTGCGTTTTTATATGAATGTGCCCACGATGCTGAAGGCAGTCGGAAAGTCGCCAAAGATACCATTGCAGAGGTATACGAAGCCACGGAGGGAATGGACGACGACATGTTTGGCGATGCTTGCGAGTTGGTTACTGTGCTGGGCAAGATGATGAAGCGTGGCCTCGGTACGAGCAGCACCATGCGTAAAGGCCCAGTCGTGAATCAAAACCAGGTACCGAGAGCTGTACCTCCTCCTGGGATGGAGAACCCAATATGACGAGGTTCGACTAATCTACATGAAATTTGTTTGTCACCTGCAAAAGTGGCAACATCGATGGAAGCAAAGAGTTTGTGGATGCTTGGAGCTAGGCTCTGAACCAGCTTTGCAGCACTGTCCACTGATATAAGCAGAGACACGATGTTTTTTACAAGTCACCAAAGACACTAAGAAGATTCCGGGTATATTTATACCTGACGGCCCGTTCCGTACCGTGCCGCGTTACATTCCATGCCTTGTGGAGACCTTAGATATCGACAAGAACATCATATATTAATCCTCAGTACAAGAAAAGCTACACAGCCTCGACAGGCCATCGACGCAATCTATCAAAGATCTGTTTTGAGGACGGAGAAGCTTACCGCCCAGCGTTTGGTGCTTATAAGCTCTTCTCGGATTTTTTTGACTAGCTTGGGGTCTTGGTCAGATCCGTCGCATTTCGTCATTTTACTTCTGTCCTGTTATTCGATACCCATTATTGTTCTTGGATTCTTGTCTGCATATAAATTGGGCTCTTTATCTGACCTTTTATTATTTGCTTTACATCTCGACACTGGCTCCTATTGTTGTGCTCGTTTAATTTGCATTCAAATGACGGTTGGGAAAAATAGAGGGGAGTTTGATGTCAAGAAATTGGTCGCATTTACTGGGACACGTCTAATAGATGTATCATTAAGGTAGCACGGTACACATTTTGTTTTTAGCAATTACCCAGGATGGTTTTCCCTATCCATTCGTTTTTCTCTACCTATCCTGCGATTCTATGGTCGAGTGACTATGAGCTTGATCCTTGTCTAAGTTATCAAAAACGCAACTTCAGCCATGCTCTATCCATTCGGCGTCTTGTCTGCTCCCCAAATGTTAGAATCAACAAATACGTATGTCAAACGATTTCCTTGGGCCAGATCCAAGTGTCTCCCATGAAGAGGGACTCGGAGACAGGTTGGGTCTTTCCCCGCCTGATTCGGTCAACAAAAGCATCCATGTAACAAAACCTTACTGTGGCATGATCAGTCCGACCTCTTCCATCGGATCTGATCATTCATCCGAGTCTCGGCAGGCCTGGTCGTCGACCCATTCCTTTACTTTCTCCATTTGCTTCTTCAGTTGGCGAGCATCACAGCGAGCCTCCTTCTCAGCCTCAGCACGTTCAAATTTGTCTTTGATTGCCTCAAGAGGGATCATACGACCGGTGACGTTACAGAAATTGGCCTGAATTTCGAGCCAGCGAGATCGTGTGTATTTACTGTCAATTGTCGCCAGGATTTCACAGTCACGCTGGCTCAGCCGAGCATCGGGGTTAGGGTGAACGTCAGCCGGGTACATGTCGCCGTAGATCTCATTGTAGAGATAATCCATTTGCTGGCGTCTCTCTGCATCGTCATATCCGAGCTGGGACGGCGAATCAGACGTGTTACCGGACTCTCCTTCGTCTGACTTCATGGAAGAATCATCCTGCTCCAGAGTCTTCGATTTCGATCGGGCCTTGGCAACTTTGTTTTCCTTGGCAACCTTGCGGTTGCGGGCACCTTTGTGCCACTTGTTCTTGACCGAGCTGTTTGCGGGTGCCTTGCCCTTTGACTTTGGAACGAAGTTGGTCTCTTCGTTGGTGTCCTCCGTTTGATGCTCCGAATCATCAGTACTAGAATCCTGCTCGTTCTCGTTGTCTCCGTTGTCAGACTGTATCTTGTCCTCACTGGTCTCTTCGGATTCTTCGCCCTGATCACCAGTCTCGTTATCGGAGGTGGTTTCATTACCATTGGATACTCCACTGGTAGCGTCTTCGGAGTCTCCTTCGGTAGTTACGTCACCCGTCTCAGGCTCAGTAGTCGCCTCACTGGTCTCGGGTCCAGTAGAGGTCTCGGACGCAACGGTCTGTCTCTGGAGAATCTTCCAGCGAGCTCGGACATCGCCCATGGACTTGCAAAGCGAGCTTGCAATGAATTTCCAGGTCTCGCCCGCGTCTTTCATGCCTCGAAGACGGTAATCCTTCGAGATGGACCAATTCGGGTCAACGACAGAAGGGTTGGTATACTTGACCGCGGTATCGAGGCCAGTAGAGGCTTCGCCAGTCTGGGCAGAGGACTCGTCTTCGGTTTCGGATCGAAACTGGACAGCTTTACCTTTGCTCTTCTGATTCTTTCTCAAGTTAGATGAAAGTTGGACACTAGCCGCGATTTCTTCATCGGCCGACTTGGTAGCGCCCGTGTTATCGGAGGACTTAGCCTCGCTGGATGTTACGATCTTGACACGGCGATCTTTCGCTTTTCCTTTGCCTTTGCAGCAGCTCTTGGTGCACTTCATGCCACGGCTTTTGGTGCAGGTGTTGTTATTAGCAAAGGAAGACACGCTGGACTCGTATCCGGAGGAGTCTTCACCAGCTGACGAAGTCCAACTAGTATGAGTGGGTGCGGCAGTATCGTCAGCTACTTGGCCGAAGCCAGAAGCAACAGACTTGTGACCCATGATGATTTTGTTGATGGATCGATGAAAGCTGTTTGGAGAAAGGGGAGCAACCATAACGTGAACACAAGGCCGTGGTGAAGCGATGTTGATAGTGACGAGGATGCTACCGATACTGCAGCGACACGTAAGTTTTGGGCATCTTTTAGTCGTGATGGAAATTCGACGTACCGTTGGGAGGGCAGTGAAGGCTTTGTAGAGCCAAAAGGACAAGACAGTGGGCGGTGGTTGGAGGGTGTTGATAGCAAGAAGTGTATCACACTCTGCTGATGCTTTGTAATAGAGCAAAGAAGGGGAGAAGGGAGGTTAGATGTTTTATGTTGCTGTTATGCAAGATTATCTGAGGTCTGGTGCGGAAAGCCTCAGGTTAGAGGAGGAGAAGGCTGCACAAGGCGTGATGATGCAGGAAGAAGAGGAAAGGAAAGCAGAGGGGTTACCAGGAGGAGGGAAATCAGGTGTAAACAAGCCTAGTGTTTCTGTGAATGCGGGCTCGGGGGTTCTCAGAGCTACAATGCGGGTGTGCGAACTATGTATGTTGCCAGTGCCAGTGCTTGACAGGTAACGGAAATGTGCCTCTAGAAATAAGGGGTACAGTTTGTTATGGGTGGGTTCGTAGGGACGAGTTCAGAGAGTGAGAGCAGTGTTATTTATATATTGCCCTATAACTCAAGCGAAGGAAGGATCTCTCTTATTCAAGTCTCTATATCAAGGACTTGAACATCTGTCATCTGAAAGTTTTGCTACATCAGTGCAGGTGGATGAACAATATCACTGCGTTATAGAAACAATGTCTATATGGATGCTATGTTCATTCACAATTGCTCTGGCGTCCTGAACAGCGACACTAAAACTTGGACCAAGAACTGAAATCGATTGGAAAATGAAAAATAATATGTTTGGTTCGAACTGCTATTCACTTGTATGGTCTTGATTATTACTCTCTCCAAGTCACGAATATCATCGGCCTTGAAGGTAGTCTGTCCAGCTGCGTATCAGTTCAGGCCCAATGGGACCATTGTCAATCCTGCTGACTCATCGCACAACCGATTCAGACTTAGCATCGAACCATTACTTTCATCGACACTCTTCCTTATATCACTGTTGACTCGACTTTCCCTATCGACGTCTTTAACTGCCACATAACTACGAGTTATCAAAGAAAACACGCAATGGCTGATATCTTACCTCCTCTCTCAGCAGAGTATGCCCGTGGCCTTGAGCTTATCGACATCGCTCATGCCGAGGACTCGAGAACCGCCGAAGGTCCTGATGGAACCACAATCCCTTATGAGCTCAAGTACGCTCAGAAAATGACAAAATGGCTCGCCCGTCTGTGCCCTGAAGCAAGCCCCGTTCTTCAGCTTGCTTGCCGAGCACAGCACTTCCGAAGGTAACTATCCCATCTTTATCCATAATCGTATCTAGCTTTCGACTTACGCATCTTGCAAATATAGGTGGGAAATCCCTCGGAGTAGCTATCCCATGACTCGCCCAGGTTACCTCACTTGGCGAGCGAAGCTCAAGGCTCAAGCCGCCTCTCAAGTTGTAGAGCTCTTGGCTTCTCCAGAGATTCAACCGCCAATCCCTGAGGAGGCTCGATCCCGCGTAGCTGCCTTGATTCGTAAGGAGAATCTCAAAGCAGATGATGAGACACAGGTTCTCGAGGATGCGGCGTGCTTGGTCTTCCTTGATGACCAATTCGATGACTTTGAGAGCAAGTCAGACCTCGACGAGGCAAAGATGATAGGCATTCTTCAAAAGACATGGGGCAAAATGGGTGAAAAGGGGCGACAGTTGGCTCTCGAGATGAACCACAGTGACCGCGCCAAGGAATTGATAGGAAAGGCACTTGCAGGTTGAGCGATAACGTACGTATCTAACTAACACGGACCTATACATTCTGCAACAATTGAACAATACTATAGCCATCAGTCGATCTTGCTTGGTGTGTATTGTTTCAACACATGACGACTTTGCCGAGGCGAACCTGTAGTCAGGAGCTGTCGAGAGATCCAGATCCATGCCACGATCCTGCACGAACAGGATCGAGCAGGTGACACGCAATCCAACTGTGGTTCACCAAAGCCATGTCACACACTAACTAATTGCTCAGGCCGAATCAATATACCCCGTCGCATCGTGCTAGCCATGACGAGACCCTGCAGCGCGAGTACTCTGAGGTGAGGCAAGTCAAGACCAGATTTGTCGTCTCACAAAGCGGACGAAGAAAGGGGCATGATCAGTAATCTCGAAATGCCAAGGGTGAAGAGCCCCGGTAACCCTGGGCGCCATGCATCTTGGATAGGTGTTCGTGCAATTGAAGAGACACTGGGTGTCCGCGATTCTTCGGCCTCGGATCCGACGTCGATTCGAGACATTGTGACGGCGGTAGATCATCTCGACAGGGGCAGGAGATCTTTGTCACAAACAGGCGTTTGTGACACAGAAAAGGGCTCTTGTTGTGGCGTTACCAACGACAGAGATCAATCTTCCGTCATGTTTGCCAGCCACTTTAAGGAACAACATCCCTGCGGCCATCCGCCAACTCGAGACAGCCTTATGATGCGCGCATTGGTTTCCGCTCTGCCCTTTTCGCTTCCGCTGGGATCTCGCGTTGGTTTGTGTCACCCTTGGCTGTCTCAGATCAACTCGACTTGTGTTGTTGGTTGGTAGTACATGAGATCCTGCGTGCTCCCGATCCAGCAGTCCGTAAGATATCACAAAAACAATGCTTCTATTAGATCCCGACGTCCTGGAACCGCAGCCTTATTCCCGCCCGTTTACTTTGTTCTTCTCCCTAACTCGCCAGCCAAAGTCTCGGAAGGAATGTCATCCGTGTTATGCTGTTCTCGATGGAAGTTGATAACTGAGATTCGATCCTCGAATCTATAGACAGTTGCTTCATTGACATCGCAATGATGACATGCTCGCCTCAAGTTCAATGGACAGAGGCCAGGACGTACTCGCTTCCAAGGCGAGACAACTTGTCTGGGCCACAGCTCTTGTTGGCACATGCTACCCATGCGTGTGTTTCTTGTGGTCTCTTGCGATCCAATCATCTTATGACAAGCAATTAATAATCGTTTACCTCAGCTCCCAAGGTATGATAACATGACAGTTGCTTCGATACCAGCCACTGATGTCCTTAGACCAGTGTATCTCTACTGCCGTCAAGATGTCCTGGTCTGTCTACTTGTCTATCACAGTCGTCGCATTTTTGCCGCTCAAATGGCTGTCAGATCATCTCAGCATCCTGCAAGGGAGGATGATGCCAAACCCTTTTTTCGGTAGCTTGGCAAATTATATCCGACTACAGCACCCAATTGGGCATGTCGGTTACAAGGTTAGCTGAATAAAATACTTACAGTACAAGCTTCAATACCAAGTGTTCGAGCTGGAATCCTTTCCTGCCCAGCACTTTCCAGCTGGTATTGCTATTGTACTAAAGCAAGGCACCACGAGTGGATCGAATAACTGTATCATGAACTATGTTACCTAGATGGTATGAAAATATCTGAAATGATAGAATTCAGATCCAAAACAAGGTATACATTACGCACCGAGCTGAAGGTAGCTATGACTGTGGTCTGTAGCTGCATTGATCTGCTTCATGTCTCGGGGGCTGTGGGTCGTGACAGGATCATCGTTCCTTTTGCGAACCAAGATCCGATAGAGCTGAAAAGAGCGTTCATGATACCCTGGCAATGTTTGATTGGGGCTGCTGTTTTTATCTACACACATCTTAAGGAATGTATGGTAATTGGACTAAAAGACAACTGCAGATCTCATCTTTAACTTTCTGCACGGACATTGTCGAGCATTGCAACGCCCAGGTTTCGTCACCAATCAACAACTTCAGGGCCAGGCTGCACATCGATTGTATTCTATTCTCATAGGCCTGATCTGTTCTTTGATGACTCCTCATCGTGAGCCATACAAAAAGCCAGAACTGTACAAGCTTATGCTCAACTAACGGGCGATGGCCGTACTTGGATAGGCCGGACCCTGGCTACAGCATATCAATCAATGTCTTTCGAATTCACGAATGAAGTCAAGTGCCATGTAATCCACTGGTGCCAGGGGATGCCTGAAACCTGATGATAAATCATGGTCAAAGGAGCTGAACTAGGCCCACCAAGTGTTTGTCGTCGTTGAAATCGGGTGGGCCTGTTGTTGTGCCTAATCTCATGGTCACCCTTGAGTCCGATGATTGCACAAGTTGGTGGTCAATTATCTTTTCAGCTGGTTCGATCTCAAGTCCGACACGAGTCATGCTGGACAAGAGCTTCCCTTGAAGGGTATGTGCCGTCATCTGTGGGGTACGTGTTTTCCGATGAACCGGTCCTTTATTGCATGGGTGGGCGTCATGTCGTTCTGTTTGGTTTCACCTCAATAAGTCATGCACTCTGCTGTCAGTTATATCTGTATTTCTATCACACATCCTTAACAATACTGAAAGTCGACTCACGGGGCACACGATGGATATTCTTAGGCACAGAAGATAGTGAATTTGGCTAATGGAATTGTCTGACAATGCGGCGACCGGCCGCGATCATCATGACCTTCCTGTTAAGCTAACTGGCCTTGAGCGAGGTACTCGGGGTATCCTTCGGAGCCTATGGTGCCAGAATATGGTTGACAGATTCATATAAAGCCAGAAAACCATTAAGAAATATGAGAATTGATCAACCGTATTCCCGGAATCAGGAATGTATCCCTGTTGCGCCTCAGCTCGAGAGGGGAGGGCCAGCGGCGGACATGTATCTTTCCGGATACCCGTTTAATGTCTTGCAATTTGGTAGGCACGCAACCGACCATCTCTATAGAAGAACAATAGCGTGTTCCCAAAGAGAGCCAACTGTTGAATCAGAATGAAAGGACCTCATTACAGTGCAGGTGTTACTCAGATGTTAGCCAACAGGTCGCAGCAATCCTCAACTGTTGTGGGTGAATTATGGATACAAGTCACTATTGCTTCTTTAGCGCAGTTGACAGAGGCTGAACAATACGGACCAATGACCCAACTGGGCAACATCAAAATCCAAGCGCACTGAACGGTAACGCCGTCAAATCGGGCTAAGTCGAAGGGAGTAAGGATATGCCTTTTTGATGACACGCAGTTAGCAGAACACAGGTCTCCCAGGGGCCTGCACTGCTGCGCTATCGTGAGTGGGCGCAAGTCTCCCGAGCACGGGAGACGATCGACTGGGATGCCAGGACCTGGGACCGGGATCTAAGTGAAATTTGCGGCAGCCGAGACCAAAATATGCATTCTATGCAGTACTACTGCATGCATGACGAGTGCTTCGGTGGGTTTGGAAAGCGTGCATAGGAGGGAGCCATGTATGTATGTATATATGTAGGTGTGTCGTGTGCGTGCGTGTGACAGGACAGGAAGAGGCTGTCTCCAGGCGGTTTCTAATTGTAGATCAAATGAGATATGTGGCTTCGTAAGTTCTCTTGCCAGAATGGCCAGAAGGGAATAGAGAATTGCATTTTACGCAGTCGATTGTATGCTCTGATTTTTTGATTTGGACTGTGCTGTGACCTGGAAGAGACCAGAACCAGAATAAGATGGATGGTGTTTGTGGGCTTGCAGTGTTTGTATAGATAAACACTACGGTAGCACCGTGGCTACTGTAGAGCTAAGGTAACTTTTAGTCCAGCACTGGAGACTCGAACCGACATGGGTCTGCCCCAGATGAAGGGTATCGAATCGGCGGTTTTGATTGCAATGAATTGGATTCTGTAAACTATTTGCATGGTACGGTACGGTACGGTACGGGACGGGACGGACGCCCCTCTCGAGGACAAAGTGATGTGAACGTATTGATGGTGTATGTGTGCTTCGATTACCAGGTGACAGGTTATCCGTGGATGTTGAAGAAAAAGCAAAGTCTCGTCCGGGCTGTTTGTATCTGTAGGTTAGTAGGTAAGGTACTGTACTGACTTGACAGGGCACTTAGGGAGTTGAGACAATCCATGACAGGGATACTTTCTAGGGTCCTCGCTTAGCACTATCACTTGTCATCTCAACACACCCTAGTCCTGCCCGGGGAGTTGTGTTTTGGTTTGGCGGACAAGAGGAAAGAAGAAGGGAAAAGGGTCGGGTGTCCATTTTTGTACAAAAACATCGGGCCATGACCTTGGACAGGCATGTATGTAAAAATATTGGAGCAGGTACGAACGGATACACGCTCAAGGTAGGGGGAACAGAACAGAACAGAACCTACTACCTGCCCAAGTAACAGCCTTCAGAATTGAGTTTGGGCGTCTTCATGGAAACCTTGGGCAGGTACTCTGTAGACTAGAATGATCACCAAGTGGAAGGTACCGCCTTCCTTCTTTTCTTCACCTTCCTTACCTTACCTCTCACCTCCTACCAACTACCTACCTAGACTACTAAATGGGTAGTTGCTTCTGAATTCCCAACTGGAGGCTTCCATTTTCGCCTCAGCCTTGACCCATGACTTCCTTTCCATTCATTGCTTCTTTCGGGCAATTCAACACGCCCTGCCTTGTCTTGCCTTGATACTTGCACACAAAGTATTTGCCTTCCTGACCCGTTATATAACCCCAGCTCCTCCATACTTTTCTTACCTGACCTCTTCCAATATTCGCTCCATATCTACAGCACATCACTTCCTATTTCTTCATCGTATTCTCCAGTTTCGTTAATATCGACATCACAAGTGCTAGCAACTACCGACTCCAACCCAGCTGTACTTCCGTTGCTAGGTTGCTTACTTGCTTGCTATTACATACATCTTACTCCAACCTCCCGGTTTTCAGTTCCCTCGTTGCGCCAACTCGCCAATTCACATAACCATATTGTCCACAATAAAGTCGTTGATGCAGTCGATGCGAGCTTCATTCGCCTAACCCTGCCCAAAGCCAATGCTGTCACCATTGTCGATTACCTAGAAGCCATCTCCTCGAATCAGATTTCGCTCTACTTCTAGCTTATTCTGACTATACTCCGGGCCCTACAACTGCATTTATCCTTACGTATTACACCACAGTACTTATCTGTCTCAACTTCCGGTACTTCTACAGCTGTTTCACAGCCCGACTTACACCAAACTCCATTTGCCGCCCACTCGAGCTCGAACCGGTTGTCTGCCTCAACCAATCACTGGCCACAGTGCTTTAACCCATTGCCTACTCTTCTTCTACACTATAGTATTGGACCCATTGTATCCGCCGCGTTCGTTACTTTCACCGCTAGGACTATCTCTAGTCGCTTGCCGGCCAGGCTTATACATAACCAACGCTCGCTCCTCATTGATCCTCTTGTGGTCGGCCCTGGCTGTTTCAACTCAACTGTGTGGTACTAAGTGAGCTGAGGTACCCGCCATCGGACTTATATTGTTTCTAGACCCTGACTTTCAGTTCTTGTAAGATCTGGAAACTGGGTCTTGACAATACTATCCCGTACCTACTACCTACTTATGCCAGTTTGAGGTAGCCAGGTTATGGGAGCCACTCGTTCTTTTCTTCCTACAGTATCTCTTTCTCAGCCACCGCTGACACACGCCTGCTGAACAGCCTCAATCTTTGGCATCTGCAGCACAACGGGTACATTGACTCGCACCACTTATCGAATAAACACCATGTCTTTTCAATTTCAAAGCGTACGTTCCTTATTGTAACCCCGCTTACTGGCCCGAACCTACCTTGTCAACCCTGCCAAACTTTCTTGGTAACTAAACTAACACAGTGATACAGCCATTTCAACAAGAACAGTTCGACATATTCGAATGGCATCCCAAGTTTCTGTCCTGCCTGCGATATTTCATCGATCATGCTCAGTATAGCCCTGCAGTTCAAACTGTGGCTGCTTGTGTGAATATTCACCTTCCTTTTCAGAAAGGCAATTCAGCGCCTGTAACACCCACACGAAATGGCCTTTCACCTTCTTCGTCGTCCTCTCGGGCATCTGGGTCTGGGCACCTTCACTTGACTGCACCTGGAGCTTCTTCCATCACTCTAATTCCTTACATTCGCCGTCTGATAGTGACGGGTTTTGATACGCCTGCAGTTCTTCATGGATTCTTCGGTGATGATTGGATACAAGGCATCGGGCGCATACATGAAAGCGAACGTAGGAATTACTTGTTCGCTGCAAAAAGCGATACTTGGCTGAGAGTCAAAACGCAGTATGACATGGATGACGGACAGACCGTTCCATTTCTCAGACCTTTGCAAAACGTTACTGAAGACGAGATACAAGCAGCTGAATCAAATTGGAGTGAGTGGCTTGCTATGCAAGACTGGATGCTTGGGCCGAGAGCCCCGGACGACCCCAATGATCGTTTTGTGAGAATCAAGAAAGAACGCGATTGATACAAACGGGCTTGGAAGGAAACGGGTATACGTCGTGTCAATGGAATATGGCGAAACCTTGACAAATAGAGCGAGGGGTTCAACAATGTATGAATTGGTGTAATAACATACGCACTGGTTCTGGAGGGAGGAAACGAACAGATAATCGATCATCTGGGAGGGGAAAATAAGCAATCAGCACTTACACTTGGACCTTCTTTAGCGTAGCACTGCCTGGTCATCAGCTTGGACACTTTATACAAATCTTCCGACATTTAATCAATGCCAATTTTTCATTCCTCGCGATGGTGTCGCAATCAAGTCCTTATAGTCCATGTCTATCCGTGTGTAGTCGCTTCAATATATACAGAGGGTATCGGCCAGTTGCTCCTCAACCTGTCTGATCTCAAGATGAAAGGGGCAAAAGGGCGCATAGCGCTGGCCGGTTGAGCGTCCCTTCAAAGCTAAAATGCCCACCCCTTCCGCATCCTTTTACTTTATTCCCGTGCAATGAAACAAAAAAAGCATAGCCACCTTTTCCCAGCCGACTTCATAGATCGCACAGGGCTGTATCAAGGGTCCTGCCAAAAAAAATCCCCCCCCCTGCCTGGGCGTCTTCACCCCTAAATCTTCTTTGGGTTGACCAAACAAACCCTCTGGGGTGCAAATACCACAACTTCTTCCTTTCCTCAACGCCTGGGTGAATTATAATGATCGCCCCCAGTTTCTTCCCACTTCTCGCGAAACAAATGCTTGCTGTGCCCAAAGACGGTGGTGATAGTACTAGGGTGATGCTCGAGTCGAAAAGAAGAGGGAGGATAGATATAAAGTAGAATGTTGTATTATAGAAGTGTCAGTTGAGGAAGCCCTTGCAAGCCGCAGTACCACATAGACAAGGAATGCGGTCGGTGCTGCCAATCTCACGTTCGAATTTGTAATCGTATGTCAACTCTTCGTCTGTGAATTCTGTTAGCATATGCGCTTGGACTAAGGCCAAAAGGAGGGATACGTACTCAGGGCAATATCACGCAGTGCGTAGATGACAATGCGCTTGCTTCCCTCAACTTTGATGATCTTGGCGGTGCAGTTGGGCATACAACTGTGATTGATGAAACGCGCAATGCCACCCTTCTTGGTTGCGTCGATGACAGTGTTGTCGTCAATACGGAACAGATAACTGCTTCCAATGCCACTTTTGAGATAACGGTTCTCTCGAATTTCGGAAATCTGCTGTCGAACTTGCTCTCCAACATACTCAATAATCATGTCGTCCTTTGCAATGTTCTCCATAGCGTACAGACCCCAGTTGTGGATAGCTGAGCGGGCAAACTTGACGGGCTTCTTGCGCTTCTTGAGCTGGTTAAATTTAAACACATCAGAGTCTTGACCAAGCGTCTTCTTCTGGTCGTTGAGGTCAGCAACGTAGCGACGGTTGGTAGCGCGATTCGCTCGTGAATTTCCCTTGGCGACCAGCTTCTCAGCAGCGATTCTCGCGGCTTCCGCAGCATCCGCAGCGGCATCCCTACCCAACTTGTTGCGAGCTTCCCGTTCTTGTCTTGCCTTCTGCACCTTGATATGGTGAGGCAGATACTTGGACTTTTCAGAATTAAGGATCTTCTTGACACCCTCAGTACGAGCACAGCCAGTGGGGTTTGGCACATAATATCCTCCAATAGTGACGGGAGAGTCCAATGTGCGTCTTGCAGAGTTGAGCTCCCTGATGCGGTTGCGAGTCCACAGCCACAACTCCGGATTCCCAATGTCCTTAGAATTATATCTCCTGGCGAGTCTGGCTAGATCAGGTGTATCTTGGATGCTGACTGTCAACCCTTGGAATGTCGGTAAGTCAGGCTTGAGACTGTCTGGTAACTCAAGCGCAGGTGTCAAAGCCTCGGTAGTGAAAAGCTTTTCGTCGAACTTCTCTGGAGGCAACTCCTCCACAGGCAATTTCTCGGTCTTCTCTTGCTTAATTCTAGAAGGTTCCGTTGATTCATCATCGTCGCGCTGGGACTCTGTCTCTGGCTGAGGTTTCAAAGTCTCTTGCTCTTCAAACGATGCTTTCTTCGTCTTCTTGCCTTTCCCAGGTCGCTTCTTTAACGATTTTCCAATAGCCGAGGCTGGGGTTTCAGAGCGGGAAACTCTGCTTTCCACATCGTCGCCCGTTTCTGGCTCGGGTATGATGTCCACGGAATCTTCACGTTCACCGAGTTTTGAACTGAGTGTCCCGAGGTTGATACCAAATAATTCCTCGTCCGATTTCTTCTGGCGCTTAAAGACTGATTCGAGCGATGCAACAAGCTTTCGTTTTCTGGAGCTCGATGTGTCCGCTATAGCAAAACTGGCCTCGGTCATCGAGTCGTCCTCACCCTGCTCCCAAGGTACGAAATCATCCTTAGAAGCTTCGTCATCGGTGCTCATTCGACTGCGAGGGCGAGATTCAGCCTCTTCTGTCTCTCGGGTCAATAGTGCACGGGTATCCGTGTCGTCGTCAGATTCTGCATCGCTATCCAGACTTCTCAGGCGGTGATGAAGCGAGCGGAAGGCGTTGCGGGCGACAGGTGGACGCTTTCTGGCAAATGGGTCAACAAAGGCACTCTTTTGTGCCTGGCCTTTGACCTTGGTTTTGCGAATTCTTGGAAGAGCCTTTGGTTCGAGACGACCAGTTCGACGCTCAATCGGGTCAGCGCGAGAGTTGGGCGTTCCCACACGAGAGCTGTCGTTGCCGTCCTCGATACTGGGTATCTCTTGCATGTCGTCAGGATGCTCAATGTTCAGCTTTCGACGTTTGGCAGCATGGTTGGCAGGATCAAGAAAGTCCGAGAGAGCAGGCGCCGCAACCTTGGTACGGATGTGTCTAATGAGATGTTCCATCATCTCACGTCGAACAACTTCCACAGCCTGGATCACGGGGTCAAAGTGCTTAGCTCTCTGCTTCTTCTCCTCTTCAAGATCCGCTTCTTCTTCTCGTCGTCTTCTATCCTTCTCGTCAGGATATCGCGGTTCACCATGTGACTTTCGATCGAGGCTTGCACTAGATCGCCGACGACTAGACACATCATCTCGACGAGGACGAGGTAAACAAAGCTGCATAGTCATATCATAATTGAAGAATTCAGTGTGATTAACAGCGCGAAAGCATCGCTCAGCTTCTGACTTGCCGGTAAACGAGTTGCGAAAGACGATAAAATAACCCGATTTGTCAACCCGAATCTCCTCGAAGCCGTAATTCTTAAGTCGTTTCTTCATATGCGGTAGGATACTTGGTAAGACTGGGACACTATCACCTGTAACATAAATATATGGATCGTCCGCGAGCTTTTGTGCGAGATTCGGCGGTTCGAGATTAAGGCCTTTGAATGGCGTGCCAGGCGAGGGCAGCTGTGGTGTTGCAGGTGGTATGGATTGTCGCTGAGCGGATGGACCTTTAGGCGCCGTTGGAGGTGGCCTTGTGAAGGCAGGAGCTGCTCCAGATTTGGGACCTGTCGGGGGTGCTTTGGCTGCAGCAAGAGCAAGTCTTTTTTGTTCCATTCTTTCAAACCTTTCCTTCTCCCTCTTGAGGTGCTCTTCCAACATCCGCCGACTCCTGCGACCTTCGGCATCGTACTCTACGCGAACAATGTCCGCATCGACTTTGATACCACGGGCTTGCACTGCTCGACGAGCTGCATCAATAGCAGAGACGGGTGGACGATCGGGTCGCTTAGAATCTCGATATCGAATGGTCGCAAATCCAAGATAACTACCTGTCTCTGGGTGCATCTTGTTACTGCTCTCTGCTATCTCGCCAAAACTGGCAAAGATGGCCGTCACCTTGCTGAAGGGAACAAGCGGGTTATATTTTGTCACGACAATCTGTGTAGGTGGACCAGGGCCAATGGAAGTCTTGGGGTCGTATGGGTAGGGCTTGATATTCTCAGGCGCTGTTCGTAGTCGCGATTTAGGTAGGTAGTAGTCGGTGTTGATATAACCGAGGCGGCCATCTGACCTGGCCAGTCGTGGGTCTTTAGGGGGGGCGTCATCTTCCTGATCAATTGATTAGCCATGTTCACCACAGATGACGCCCCCCCTTGGAAGGGATGTTATAGTTATACGTACTCGACCGAACTCTTGATATGTAGGTTTGGCGCTTTTGCTGACGCTCTTATTGTGTACTCGATCGAGGAGCGGATCATAGGTGCACTTGAGGCCCTTGACGGAGGGCAAAGGATCTCGAGCCGGAATGTACTCATTGGAAGGAAGCCCGTTTGATATCGAGACATTGTGGCCAGAGGCCGGTGAGTTTCGAGAGGACTGTCCCGCGGCCCGATCGGGGGTCTGGTGCGTAGACATATCTGGCTTTGCGACGACTGGGGCCAAGTTGGGAGATTCTTTGAAGGCGCTAGGAGTGAGGCTCGAGGTGGGAAGACGGGACGAAGCCGCAGTCGCCGCGGCACCGTGGCGGGTGGATGTACTGAATATCGATGAAGCCGTGCTGCTATATGAGCTGGCCGAGTCGACAGTGTTGGGGATGTCTGTGAATGGGGATTCGGTGTCGTCAGGTTGTGTTGGGATAGTATCCGACGCTGAAACAGTGCCGTTGGAGCTGATATTCGCGTCGGTTTCTATCACAGCTGTGCCTGTTGTAGAGTCGATAGCGCTGTTGATAGAGGACGACGTAGATACTGTTTTAGAGCGATCGCGATCCCTAACCTGGTCTGCGCGAGTTTGAGCCTGAGCTTTTACCTTTGGAGCAGTGGGGAAGAACTCCGCGAAGCTCGCGCCTGGCGGGCGAGTCATCGTGACGATGCGCTCTTCCTACTTCTTCCCCCGTGCTTCTACCATGATATACCTGCGTTGAAGCGTCGAAAACACACCAATCAGTGAGAATCCTGAGCTAGCGACGAATACAGGCGTATTAAGTAGATTGTGGTGGCAGTTAGGTGGGCGGGAGTGAGATATTGAAGCAGACCTCACGCGACTGAGCGAATGTGAAGTTGAATGTGGCAGAGCGACGTCAAACTCTGGAGGCAGTAAAGGAGTAGAAAAGGATCGCCGGCGGTCAGAGAAGTAGCCCTGAGCAAAGTATTGATGCGCGCGACAAAGTTGGACGTAAAAGCTGATAGCAATCTCCAATCGTTGTAATCAGCAAAGGGGGGGGAATTGGTGGGAGAAGGGAAAAAATGGCTGACGACCAAGGAAGTTGACGATTGAGTTGGCGTCCAGTCCAGCTTGCTTTGACTTTTGGTTCAGGGATGAATAGCGTTAATTTTTAGCGGTAAGGCCAAGTCAAAATGAGAGGAGCGTCGAGCCACACTTGGGTGGCTTGCAGGATAAATACATCTGTGATTGGCAGTATTGTTTGATGTCAATACACGGTTGACGGGGTATCATTTGGTTGCCAATTAACGCGTCCCACTCATACTACCGACAGTACAACCAACCTGGATCCAATCCGTTCGGATGACGAGATCCATATATTGAAGCTTTGTTCGTCTCTTTGTCTGCAAATACCCTCGTGCCTAACAAACTTTCTGTGCAATTAAAGAAAAAGGGCTTATGCGGTGCACGTCTTGTTTCTTTCTTTGGAACTACTTGCCTACCTAATAATATACCCTGCTGGACAAACCTCCATGTCGATGTCATCGTGCATGAAAGCAGGGCTTTGTTCAGAACTCGAAATCTTCACGAGACAACAGGCAACATACGCCAAAAGAAGGTCCCACACTCAACAACAAGTAAATCAGGTCTGGCCTGTTGAGATTGGAAGAGATGATACGAGTCCTGAGTCTAATTTTATTTTACTTTTCCAATTTTCGTGAGGCCTATCATGGCGACCTGGTTAAATATTGTTTTTCATTTCTCCTAACCTACAGCACATAACCTTGCATGGAAGGGAGTCAACAGACTCTCGGCCCTAATAAACCTGAAAAAGTGAACATCGGATGAAAAACATCACCAAGAGAAAAGTCTTTCAGCGCCGACGTGATAGCGGCAGCTAGTACTCGACAATTAAAAATATCCGATTAGCATACAGTCTTGAAATCATAGCCTATGCTGGCATCCTCAAAAACTCCATCTCATCGACTCAAAATCCATGTTACGATGAGCATTCCCAAACGCCAACCATTTTTACTAGTACAATAAAAAAAAATCAAAATCAAAAGTCCAACTTCAACTCAAACTCCTCATCTTCATCGTCGAATGCGCAGAGTGGCTGGCTTAGTGGAGGAAGGTCATCATCTTCACCATCCTCATCAAAAATCGACATGAATTGAGGTCGAGGCTTGATCTCCTGCTCCTTCTGGACGGCCTGACGAAGCCGTGCTGGAGTAATGGTGAGATCTGACTGGATAGAGCTCACCGTACCCAAAGGCTTGGTTGGACGCCGTGTGCCTCCAATGGCGCCAGTTCCACGGCCTTGAACACTGACCATAGACGATGCTGACCTGCCACGGTTGTAGCCAATAGTGGTTCGCGACGCTGCCTCACCAGTGGCATTCCCGGCATGTGATGTCTTTACAGGGGCGACGTTTTGAGCAGCACGCTTTCTACCTTGATATAAGGAAGTCAGAGGCTTCCGAATCTTTGTTGTTCGCGCCACTGTGGGGATCTTGTTGTTACTACTGGCATCTGAGTGAATGGACAAAGCAGAGGCAGCACGTCTTGAAGCCAGACTGGATGGCTGCTTGGTCCGGATGCCGTTGGCCTTGCGCTCCGAGGCGTCTAAAAGAGTGGTCTTAGGGGCAGGCTTCTTAGTCTGTTGCTCGTTGTCTGATAAATCGTCGATGTTGAAAGTCAAGGCGTCTGTCTCTCGTTTGTTCTTCTCCTCGGCCCGGCTTGCCACCTTCTTCATCGTCTCTGCAAACTCCCTATCCTGTCGAGAAACACCTTCATCGTCAACTGGATTGTAAAAGTGTTGGTAGTATCCCTTGAGGAGATTATCCTTCTTCAATCCATCCAGCGTCAACAGATCTTTTGGAAAGCAATCTGATTCGTAAGAGAGGTCCTTTGGCTTTGGTGGAGCATACTCAGGCTCCTCCTCCTGCGGTTCAAGTGTCTTTTGTTCTTCTTTGAGTCGAATCTCGAGAGGCGCAAGGTCCACCGGTCGTTGCTTGGGTTTCTGTGCGGTCGGCTTGAGTTGCGTCTGTTCGATGTCCTTAACAAGGTTCTTAACACCACCCAACTGCCCGTTCTTAGCCTTGGCATTAGTGGTTTTGTTTCCTAGAGGAGCGCGACCGCGGGTTCCTGTGACATGAAATCATATTAGTCCACTACTCTTTGCTTCTCGAAATGTCGTTAATACCCATTGGGGTGACAATGGCCTGTCGAGTTCCATTGCCTTTGTTTATGGTCTTTACGCCTCCTTTGCTGGTAAAGGCATTCGGGGCATTCTCATCGCGCTGAGGAAACCGAGAAGGCGTCTTCGGAAATCGTGCATTATGCGGCTGCTTCGTTGGAACCTGCTGGCTAAGAACCAGGTTCTCTTGGTCACGATGCGCCGCTAGCATGATGACTGCAATAAGCGAATCGAGAGTTCAGAATATTGTTGTCTTCGAGTAGGATTAGGCAGATGCTGGTCTCGTCATTGGAATTTGATTAAATCAGAGAGGTAATTACGCGTGGAAGATGAAAGGGCCCTCCGTTCATCTGCATGGACTCTCAAGGCCGGGATGTTTTGGTCGGCCTGTGCTGGCTGGCGGGACAACGGTCACCTTTTGGGTGCGTCTCCCCTGGAAAGTGCCGGCATGTGAGCTTTGAGCGCCACACACAAGCGATCGCCACAAGCCAATGAGGCTGGGTTCGACGGTGACCTCCACCGTAGTTCAATTGTGGAGGGGCATTACCTCCCCTTTCTCGATAGGTACTTAACCGCCTCATCTTACATCCGAACAACACGACCTTTGTACCATCGCCCGTTCCCCTTCAGTTTTTTTCTGCAACCAAACGTAATTTTTCGTCGCTCATCAAAATGGATCGCATTAAGGAGGTCAGTCACCAAACAGCTTTATGCTACCTACCCCGCCATGCAACCCCCCAAACGGAAGGGACCGTTGTGGAGGGGTAGACTTATCGTCGACCCATGCATGCTAACATGGTGATGGTGGATAGAAAATGAACCAGCTCCGTCTGGAGGCCGACGAGGCCAGCGGAAAGGTTGAGGAGCTCCAGAACAAGGTCAAGGTTCTCGAGCAGGAGAACCTGTCTAAGGAGCAAGAGATTACCTCCCTGCAGCACAAGAACAACCTCCTTGAGGGTGAGGTCGAGAAGCTTGAGAACGCTGTTAAGGACTTCAAGAAGGCCGCCGACGAGGGACAGCAGCACGGAACCCAGAACGAGACTCTCCAGCGAAGGCTGCAGCTTCTCGAGGAGGAGGCCGAGGACGCCGACAAGACTCTTCGTGAGGCCAACGAGAAGTACGTTCAACCCCCTTTAGCGAGACCTTTACCGCCATTTTGGCAACCATCAAATTTACGCACAATAAATGGTGCATTTGCTAATAAATCGACTTTACAGGCTCCGACAGACCGACGTCAAGGCTGGACACTTTGAGCGCAAGGTGCAAGCTCTTGAGAGCGAGCGTGACCAGTGGGAGAGCAAGTACGAGGAAATGTCGCAGAAGTACACCGCTCTCCAGAAGGAGCTGGAGGAGCTCCAGGCCGAGATTGGCAACATTTAATCGAACCTCACACCTTGATACACTTGCGCCGGATGCAGGATGTTTATTAGCATTTCCCTCAGCCATCAGTAGACTTGTTCAGCTGTATGATGCTTTGGTTGAAGGGATTTTTGAGTGTTGGCCAGATGAGCGAATGAAGCAGTTTCCGCATGTCATGTTACGTTTCTACTAGCTGATTGAAGCTGGCCTTTCTCATTTCTCAAGGGTATCTTTTGTAAATGGTGCGCCTGTTTGCATCCTCTTCTCTATTGTCCAAATCCACTGAGCTCCAACAAATTTAGTCCGATCTTCTTGCTGCCTTTTTGATCCTCTGTTTCCTTTCCGTGAGTTGTCTATCGAACTTGGACTCGTATCGGAACTTCTTCTTCTTCTTTTTGGGTTCCCGTCGTGCTTTTTCTTTCGTATCATCCTTGGTCTCTTCCTGCTTCTTATCTTCGATTTTGTCTTCATTATCGAACTGTGGCTTCTGGAACCCGTCTCTTGTTACCGAAACAGATTCGACCTTGACTGTCGTATAACGATCCTCGTCAATGTACTCTTCCTCGTGATCGACAATGTCAAGCTCAGGTTGATCAGGGATACCGTCCCATTCTTCATCTTCTTCTTCTTCATCGGATTCTTGCCCAACAGCACCGGCGGCTTCTGACTCTCGTAGCATTCTGTTCACAGTCTGTACGTGTTCTTCAACTTCGCGCTTTCGTTCTTCTCGTATCTAGACGGCACATGTTAGCACAATCTATATCCTGACTGATTAATCCATGTTTGCATCGTGACATGCCTGCTTTCGCATTTCAAGCTTTTCCTGGTGAGCCCTCTTAGCAGCCTCCTCCTGCGCATTTTTGATACGTTGCTGCTTGCGCTTATGGAAGCCGGTCAGGTATTCCTGTCGCGCATCGAAGTCGAAATTAACTTCTTCAACTGCGTGGGTAGTTTTGCGCTTCTTGTACTGTGGTGGAAGAATGCTCTTCTTGGGTCTTGGCTTGGCGAACATGATTGCTTGAACAGACGGGACGTCTGATGTGCAATTGTAGTTTGAAACTTCAAAACGAGTCGACTATTTTGTCGACTTGCTTTGTTCCTAAGCATATAGAAAATCCACAGTCGCGAAAGTTTCCCAGGGTCGCCCCACAACGAAGACTCACCGAGGTGTGCACAAAGCGGGTCTTTGCATCTATCGGAGCTGTTACGTAAGACCAATGGTACTGCATCAGCTCTCTTGATGCTAGCATTATCATCACAAGCTGGAATAGACAGAGACACAACGCTTAATATTCAGCAAATACCATCCGTGATGCGTCTCCAGATTCTAGCCAGCGCTTTTGCGCTTAGTGGCTCGGCTGCTGCTTTCTCCGATTCATGGCCTCTTGTCATGTTCTCTACCGCTAAGTATGACGCGCGCCCCGTGTTCTATACTTCGAGCTCCCTGCTGAACGATGACGATGACAGATTCTCCGATGCGACCAGCAACAATCAAATTCAGACGCGATCTCAGGCCCTCGAGCAAGTCAAAGATATTTTGACCTCATGTCCGACCGACAACTACGTCCTGATTGCTCAGGAAGGCGCCAACGCTGCCGACATTCGACGAATGAACGCCAAGTCCAACCTTCACCAGGCCATTGCGCGCAAGGAAATCCAGGGCAAGTTCATCGTTCCTGAGGTTGTTGGCGAATCGATCGATGCGGATGCGATCCAAGATTATATTCAGACGGCGTGTTATGAGCAGGCGAAGAAGGTTGAGCCTCATTTTACCCTTATCAAAACGGAAGATGACAAGGGTTAGCCATCTCAGAAAAGCTTCTTATTAAGGATCAACCATTGACAATTCTGCAGAAGCTACCAAGCAGTGGACCTCGAACGGAATGTGGATGAAGGATTCATACACTGTTCTATTTGTCGGCACACCCTCTACCCGGGCTAAGACCGCCTCTACCTCGAAGAAAGTTTCCGAGAAGACAATCTACGAGTCCGAATTTGTCGAGCCTCTGCGCATGGACCTGAAGCGCGACGTCTCTGAAGGCTCTAAGGCTGGCAATGCTACTCGTGACACTCGCGGCTTGTTCGAGAAGTACCAGTTCTTCACTCCTGGTAAGCACCGGTTTCTTCGCTTTGCGCAGACTTGAATGACGTACTAATATTGTAAAGGTATCTTCATGGCTATCATTACTGCTCTTGTTCTGTTCTCTATCCTTGGTGTTGGTCTCCGGGCTCTGGCTAGTCTCGAGGTCTCCTACGGCGCCTTCGAGAAGGACATGGGACCCGCTGCCCAGAAGAAGCAGCAGTAATCAATTGTACATGATCAATGAGCGCTGTTCATGTGTCAATCTTCCATGCGGGATGATGCTTGTCTTGTATATCAGATTATGGAGTTCGGGTTTCTTTGGTGTGACTTGATGGGAGGAATAGTATCGGCATATAACGTTGCGAGCATCAATTGTAGACAGATCATAGGGACGAGGACCTAATTTTATGGGTCTCGATCCAAGTTTATTGAGTGCTTTTCTAGATGCGATCTGAAGTTGTAATAAAGATTCAACGCCAAACTCCGTCGTGACACCTAAAGACATGAACACTAGATCCTTCTACTAGTGACTGTACATCCCCGCCAGACTTTCGCATCTAAAGACTTTTCCAGAGTAGACCTTGCTCATCTCTACACCAAGTGGCTGGGCAGCAAGAAGTTGGCAATGCCTTCCTTGACAGCATACTCATGCCCACAGCTTCCACACACGAGCTTTCCCTCGGACATTTGAGTCTCGAGAAGGAGATGGTGAAGATCCCGGAGAGTCTTGTCATCGCCCTTAAGCTCAACTGCGGTAGGAGCCTGCTCAGGGAGTTGAGGGAAACCCAGCTGTAACATAAAAATGTTAGGAGGGTGTTTCAAACAAGGAAATCGAGTTTCATCAATGGGTCATAGCTAAGAACTCACCTCAGAAGCTGTCGTACGAAGAGCCTCCCAGTCCAGACGGGGCAGCACGTTGATAATCATGTCAGGGTTCAGCTCAATATCGTCCTGGACAAGTTCTGCATCCTTAGGATGAAGAGGATATGAGTCCTTGGAAGACTTGCAGGCCTTGACGGCGCAAGTGAGAAAGTTGAGGCTAAGGACCTTCATTTTGTCGATTTATAATAGTTGCTATCGTGTAAAAATAGGCAAGAGACGTATAAGATATCGTAAGGCTTGTTTGTCGTTGTCTTGTACTTACACAACTTTTTTTTCTTCTATGGCGGGGGAGTCGCTTGGTGAGCCACCAGCCCCACGTGACAGGGGTATTGAAGAGCTACAGTTAAGAGTTATGAATCAACATTGCTATAGAACGTTACAGTTTATTATAGTTGGTATTGATCTACTACAACAAAACACACGAGGTGAACGAAATGGCTAAAGAATATTTGAGTTTGATTGTAAGGTATTGCATTGTCTTGTTCTTTACGGAGTGATGAGTCTCGAGTCGCTTAGAATCGAGAGTGCTGTCGGGCGCTGCGGAGACCAATAAAGAGGACACCAGCGAAGATGGCAAAGAGGCCAGCCTTCTGCAAAGGAGACCACCCAGCGCTAGCGGAAACCTCTTCCGCAGCGAATTCAGATGTGCCGGCAAGGCCTAACGGGACAAAGGCTACGCATCAGCAAATCCTGCCTTTTTGGAAGTTTATCAATGGTGGCGAGAGCAGCGGACAGGACAAGTGCAAAACAGATGTTGTTGCCTCTTAGAGCTCAACGTGAATACCTTCAGGGGGGACCTCAAGCTCGCCGCTCTTGGCGATCTTGACAGCCTCGACGGGTCGGTCCGCCGCTCCAGTCTTGGTGTTCTCGATCTTCTCGATGATGTCGTAGCCCTCGAGGACCTCACCGAAGACGACGTGCTTGCCATCGAGCCACCTTGGCGTATCTGTTAGCATTGTAATAACAGTTAGGTCATTGGAGATGGGTTTCGCTTACGAGGTGACGACGGTGGTGATGAAGAACTGAGAGCCGTTGGTGTCGCGACCGGCGTTGGCCATGGAGAGGAGACCCTTCTTGGTGTGCTTGAGCTTGAAGTTCTCGTCCTTGAAGCGATCGCCGTAGACTGAAGGTGTTAGTGATTGAACAATGGGCTCAAGATGAAGCGTTCACGTACTAGACTTGCCACCAGTGCCGTCACCCTTGGTGAAGTCACCACCCTGGATCATAAAGTTCTTGATGACGCGGTGGAAGGCAGAGCCCTCATAACCGAAGCCCTTCTCACCAGTAGCCAGAGCACGGAAGTTCTCAGTGGTCTCGGGGACAGTCTTGCCGTAGAGACCCATTACGACACGGCCGAGTTTCTGGTCACCCTGCTCGATGTCGAAGAAGACCTTGTGGGTGATCTTGGGACCCTTGGCAGCCTCGGCCGTCTGGGCGAGGAAGAGGAGGCCGAGCCCAAGGAACAGGGCCGACGCGAAAAGGCGACGAAGGTTGAACATGATTGTTGTTTCTCTGCCAATTGATGATGGTGCAAAGAATACAGAACAGGAACAAAGAAAAGGTTGGAAAGAGGAAGCTCGGAGGAGGGGACACTTATACCACAGAACGCTGACCGGGGCCGGGGGTAGCTGGACTGGCCCGCGCAATTCATGGATGGATTGGGGGACTATCTGCACGCAGTTTAGGTAGGTCCCCCGCTATGGCCGGACTGGGAGTGGGGAGCTCACCCAGCGTTCCAGCACGTTTCAGCGGCTAGAGCTACCGCAGAAGCAACATCGTTCATTGGTGCCCTGCTCCTTGGTGGTGGTTGTGGTGAAAGAAAAAGATACAATGTTTACAGCTGCTTTCTTACCGAAGTGCATACAAATCTTTATGTCAGATGTCCTTTGTCACAGCTCACTTCTACAACTAACCCCACTCCACTCGAGCTTCGTAATCCACGGGCTCCTTCCAGCCATCCACCAAGCCAGATAAAACAGATTAGCCCGAGTTTTACCGAATCGCCCATCTTTTTCCAATTGCACGTCGGGTCCGCTTGGATTTCGAGATCGAGGCATGCGATTGTGATACCCACGATAGTCCGTCATCATGGTACGCTTGCGCCAGTTCTTCCGTTTCGGAATCATGCATGACTAACAGTGCATAGGTCTTCATACTAGGCGTCAACTTCGGCGAGCAGAAGCTCGTCAAGGTAAGTCCTTAAACAGCACCGCTACCACCAAATGCTCTCCATATTCTTACACGATCCTCCGATAGAAAGCCCTTGAGTCCTTCTACGCTCTTGGACCCACGACATCTGCTCGAATTATGGCGAAATACTCGATTCACAAGCTGGCCAAAGTCGGGTCCCTTGCCCCCAGAACCGTCACTTCCATCACAGCCGAATTATCACAAATGACAATCGAAACGGATGCCAGGCGCTTGGTACAAGAGAATATTCGACGACTAAAGGATATGGGATCGTACCGTGGTAGGCGTCATGCAATGGGTCTGCCAGTACGTGGTCAACGAACAAGGACACAGACAGCAACTGCCAACAGGCTCAACAGGGTCGAGCGACGAGGTTAAACGAATTATTGCAGGAATGGGTCATCGGGCTTTGGGTCTGAGAATTGGCCTGGATGTCGAGATCACAATAGGCTGGCATATGGAGATGCCATAGAGGAAGATATATCCCAAGGAGATCAAGCAAGTCTGGCTATCTCTTTGTTGTACAAGACTTGTATATACAGTGTACGATCAAACGGAAACGAACTCTAGATCGCTGTGTTATCAAACACGGCATTATTAGCTTTACGCAGCCTCCAAAGACGCTTCTCTCGCCTCCTCAAATTTCATCTTGGGTAGATCATCTTCTAACGGCAGCTGCCCCTTGGCCTGTAACCGAGCTGCGACAGTGTCTACATCTTTCCACACTCGTAGCAGGTTACCACCGACAACCTTGGCTGCATCAACATTACTGACACCCTGTCGAAGCAATTCTGCGATCAAATCAGGGTACTTGGTGACATCTTCAAGACCCTTAGGCACTGTCGGGATGCCATCAAAGTCGGTGCCAATACCGACATGGTCATACCCAATTAGATTACCAATGTAAACGATGTGCTGAGCTGCATGCGCAAGGGTAGAGTTCTGAGGGTAAAATTCAGGCATACCGTTTTCTTTTCCAGTATCGACGCAAGAAATGAAGTCAGGGGCGATGTTCACCATGACAAGAGAGTTGCGCTCTTTGACAAGCTGCAGCACATTATCCTTGACGTTTCGTGGATGAGGACAGACACTATGAGCTGAGCTGTGAGAGAAGATGATAGGAGCCTCAGAGCCGGTCCAATCCTTTCCACCAAGTACGTCCAGCATAGTATCCTCGCTATTGCGATATGTTAGACATGTTTATATACGTAGATAGACGTGTCATACCTGACGTGAGAAAGATCAACAATCATTCCAATGCGGTTCATCTCATGAACGAGCTTGCGACCTAGAGGGCTGACACCTCCCCATAGGGGCTCAGCCTTGCGAGTTGGGTTCTCTAAAACGGCAGCATCGGCGAACTTATTGTGGCAATTATGAGTTAGGGTAGCATAGCGAACACCGAGCTCATGAAACTTCCGAAGATTGGCTGCCTTGTTGCCAATCTGGTGCAGCCCCTCAATGCCGAATGGCGATATCAGCTTGCCTTGTTTGAAAGCCTCAAATGCATTAGAGCTGTCAACCTTTTCAGAGAAATGGCTGGGATAAGCTGCCTGCAGTCTCGTCATGACATCGATCTGATCCAACGTAAATTGAACACCTATGGTCTGATTAGAAAAGTCTACATTACAAGTGAATTGAAGAGACTCACTTGAAGCATAGTTTTCGTCGGTAAAGTCAGAGCCATTTGATGGGCAAGGAGCGAAAAGACTCCAAAATGCACCACCACTCTGGCCCTTACGAAGACGATGTAAATCGACATGCCCGGGAAGCCCACCTTGCTCAAAAGGTTGGGTAAAGTTCTCATCATAAATCTGGTTTCCATGTGCAAAACGCAACACTATTGGGAAATCGACGTGGCCATCTAAATACATCTCATTAGTACATATTGACCGCAGATAAGTGAAAGAGTCATACCTATCAATGGAGTGGTTGTGAGGATATGACGTGCTCGCTCTTCAGGCGATCGCAGACCATTGCCATAGCGAGGAATGCCATTGTAGCGATTGCTAACTGGGCGATGCAATAAGCTGAGTCCTAGGAGAGCAAGAAAGATAGCCAAAATAGCTCTTCGGGGTGTCAATTTCGGCGTAGAAGGCGTCTCATGGTAGGAATTGTTATGAATCTGAGAGAGCAATCCTCCCTTGACTGATCGGTTTGAGCCCCTGGTCTTGGATGGCCGAGTGGTGTTGTATGATAGGAGAGGTTCCTGCCGCCCCATTATGATATATTGAATGAAAAGAGAAGCGTGCGATAAATAAGACTGATGAGAACTATGAGTGGGCTGTGTCAATTGCCCAGATACATAAGTAGGTATGGGTGTTGAATGAAGTAAAGATTGCGACGTGACAGCAATGAGACAAGAGGTTGACGCCCTGAAATCTTGGGCTGACAAATATAGTATGCTTCAGTTAAAGTTAACTTCAATAGTCTGGCAAGTACTTGGGGATTGATTAAATTGAGGAGGTGTGTCCGAAGAAAGCAGGTAATTGAACCAGTTGATCTCAGTTCTGTATCACACTCATCCGCACCTGCCGGATGATACGAAATTGCTTCACGCTTAATGAAGGCTACTTGAAGATGTCTGTTAAGGCCAAGCAAGCGCTGGTTCAAGAACCATGGACACCATAGCCCCAGAGGATGGGCAGGGGTTACTCTTAGACTAGCACCGGAACTACCGTTCTGTCGTACCGTTTCGACAGTGACACCGTTTTTCTTTCTAGAGAGCGCGCCGATCTTCGGAAAAGGTATGCTCCCTTCCGGCGGGGAGTCAGACTCTGACGATCTGTCAATGCAACTTTTTGGAGGGGCACTAACACGACCGAAACGCGTCTATGCCCAATATATGGAATTCCATCACGACTATAAGACGAACTATAAGGCATTAGCAGATATAGGGGATTGATTATCCAAGACTCATGAGTTTCAAAAAGGCTCTTTGACCATGTCAGAAATCTATTGTCATTGAGATTATGAGTAACATCCTCTCTAAAGTAAAGAGGAGGATGAATTGAATTTCGTAGGTGGTACTTGATAGCCAACTGGAACCTAAAGAATTCAGCCACGAAGCATGGCCAATGACTCTAGAGCTCTTGCGAATCGGAGTGCCAGTGTATTATAAAATGCGAGCTTCCATGGGTTGTCTCAAACCAAGAATAAAAAGCCCATCACACTCACTAACAGCATTCACTGAAGTCTCCCAATTAGGTAAGGTTTTATCCACTCGAGGGGCAGAATAGCCAGGTAGCGCGGGGCATCCATATGATTCATCCTTAGACATCTTCTTTTCCCAAAACTTCGCCAAAAACAAAATCGCCATGGCTCTTTCAAACGAGGAGAGACTCGGTCTCATCAAGGAGAACCTCGCCGAGGTTCTCAATCCCGAGATCATTGAGGGTATCCTCGCCGAGGGACGTAACCCCAAGATCTACTGGGGTAGGTTCAATCTTCCCTTGCGCGCCAACACCGACAAGCCAGACTGCTAACATCGACATAAAAGGCACTGCAACCACCGGCCGACCTCACTGCGGTTACCTCGTCCCCGCTGTCAAGATTGCGCAGTACCTCGCTGCCGGATGCGAAGTCACCGTCCTGCTCGCCGATATCCATGGTTTTCTCGACAACCTCAAGGCTCCCATCGAGCTCGTGGAGAAGCGCGCCGAGTACTACAAGTTTGTCGTTGAGTCTATGTTGAAGTCTTGCGGAGTCTCCACTGAGCAGCTGCGCTTTGTCCTTGGCAGCTCTTACCAGAAGACCTCAGACTATGTCATGGACCTGTACAAGCTATCTTCGGTCGTATCGGAGCACGATGCCAAGAAGGCTGGCGCTGAGGTTGTCAAGCAAACCGGCAATGCACCTTTGAGTGGCCTCCTGTACCCCCTGCTGCAAGTTTTGGACGAGCAGTACCTCGACTGTGACGTTCAATTCGGTGGTGTTGATCAGAGGAAGCTTTTCACTGCTGCCACTGAGTGGTTGCCCAAGCTTGGATACCGAAAGGTATGTGCTTAATATTCTGCCATTGTAGCTGCCGCTAACATGTGATTCAGCGTGCCCATCTCATGAACCCCATGGTCGCCGGTCTCAACGGTAACAAGATGAGTTCAAGTGACGAGAGTATGTGTATTATGAGTATCTGCCATGGAATGCACTGACGAGGTATCTCAGACAGCAAGATCGATCTTCTGGATTCCCCCGAGGCTGTTGCTAAGAAGATCCGAAAGGCCGAGTGTGTTCCTAAGGAGGTTGAGGGCAATGGTGTCCTGGCACTTGTAGAGTTTGTCCTACTACCAGCTTCTGGCTTGAGAACAGGCACTCGCGAGTTCAAGGTTGAGAGACGAGATGCCGAGCCCCTCGTCTACAGTGATATCAAGCAGGTCCACGAGGACTACCGTAGTGACGTGGTAGGTTATACTGTTTCAGAACTGCGGACTAGTTTTTGCTAACATTTGCTTCAAGTTGACGCCCCAGACCTTGAAGGCTGCCGTGACAGAAGGCCTTCTTGCCCTGATGAACCCCATCCAGGCTGACTACCAAGCTTCGAAGGAGTGGCAGGAAGTCACTGTGAAGGCCTACCCCCCACCCGTGAAGAAGGAGAAGAAGGTTAAGAACTTGGGAACAAGATTCCCCGGCGCCAAGGGTGGCAAGGGCGGTGATGCGGCCGAAGTGACCAAGAAGGCTGAGGATCTTACCATCAAGGACGTGCAAGCGACCGAGGCTAACCCAACCGCCTGAAGGTTCTAACGAGAATATAGACTAAAGACAAAATAAAATGGGAAATGATTATGATTAATTAAGGGTAGATTTTCATCGATATAGTGAAAGCCAAAAGGTTCTATGTATCTGTCAAAATCTCCCCAATATAGATGTACCACCTGAATGCTCTAATGGAGGGTGACATTCTTGAAGAGAAGCAACTACAACAAATAGATATCCTTGAAGAGAAACCGGATCGGTATTACATGTTGAAATACAGCTATGGAATTATGAATTAATATCTTGTTAGATCCCCCCTCTCAACGAACCATCTCTAAAAACATTGGGATTGTTGCATTCTCTCCTAGCCAATATGTACCTGTTCATCATATGTACTCATAATGAAGTGATATGCTTACTGCTCGTCCTCAAAGCAGCATGCATCCCAGACCGAATAGTACCATGAATCCCGAGGCTCAAATCCCAGGATGGAGACGCTGGCGTCGTAGAGCTCGCACTGGCCAGTAGTAGTAATACCAATGGTCTTGCAGTCCTT
Organism: Fusarium longipes; assembly: GCA_013618495.1. Taxonomy (NCBI): domain Eukaryota; kingdom Fungi; phylum Ascomycota; class Sordariomycetes; order Hypocreales; family Nectriaceae; genus Fusarium; species Fusarium longipes. The sequence goes on along the minus strand of JABFEY010000049.1, from coordinate 180,444 downwards.
GTTCTCTTCACATTTAGCCTTGCATTGCTCGGTATCTTGGTCGTAAACGACATCGAGGAGGTTGTTGATACTGGAGCTGAAGAAACCCGTCTTGCCGCAGGTGATGTTGGACTTGTTTGCACAGCCAGAAGTAGCAGCCTCGGATGTTGTGGTTGATGCTTGAGATGTGGTAGTGGTAGGCTCGGAGGAGGTGGTTGTGGGAATGTTGGTGGTCTGCGGCTCTGAAGAAGTGGTCGAAGGGACAACCTCAGCTTCCGAAGTAGATGAGGGAACTGAAGTAGTGGTGTGAAGAGTAGCACTGCTCTCTTCTGTGGTGGAAGGGATGGCGGAAGTAGTCTCCTGAGCAGCAGAGGTAGACTCGACCGTAGCTTGGGTGGTAAGAGAATCAGAGACGACAGAAGTCAACTCGGCAGCAGGGTAGTAAGTTGTAGTGGTCTCGTCAGCGGTGACAGGCTTGGTCTCGACCTCTTCAGAGCTCGTAACCTGTACAGCAGTGGTAGGAAGAGACGATTCGGGCTCGGCCTTCTCAGAAGTGGTGACTTGTTTAGTGGCAGAAAGAGAGATCTCGGTCTGGGACTTGCTCACAACATCAGAGTATGCGGCAGAAGTCTCGGCAGTAGGCTGAGCATATGCGGTGGTAGTCACCTGGGACTCTACCACGGAGGTTGGAGGAGGATGAGGTCTGCAAGGACCAGCTTGAGCTCCGATGGCAAGACTAGCCACGAGGGCAGTGATGATAGTGTTGACCGAAGGCATGGTGAATATAGGAGATGTGTACTAGAGAATAAGATAGAATGGAAGTAAACAGAATGGTCAAGTGAATGATGCTGAGATATCCAACAGTGAAAGAGTGAACTGGAGGCTCTCTATATAGCAGTAAAGAACGAATGGCTTATTTGCACTACACCGGAAACCAGAAACCAATTCTTGTCGCCCTTGAGGGGATACACGCTCCTTTAAAAGGGAGTTTAGTTTGGACTAGGCTATCACTATCACTACCAACACACAACCCTCGAGATTGAATACGATGAATGCCCTGTTCAGAGGCTAATGATCCATCAAACTTGTTCAGCTCGGTCCCTTTTTTTGGTGCGAAGAGATTAAGTTCTCCATCTGACCGTCTGGTGGAAGAAACCACTTACACAAGTTGACCTCCTAGCGCCATGGCTGACGTCGAAAGTGGGGGACGCAGGTCCCTAAATGTAGAACATTGAAAGAAAGATGGCCAATTATTGACTGTCAAAGGGCGAAAAGGGACCTACAGAGGGCGCCAACAAAGGGCGCTATCATCAAGGGAAACTCGTCTGTCCTTCGCCGAAGATGCCGGAAATAAATCCATGGCTAGGGCTCTCTTAGCTTTGCCATGTTGGCTCGCACAGCGCTAACGCTACAGGGGTTTATTGAGGTGTGATGGTGATCCGAAGCTGAAGATGTTTGTTGAAATGTCGTTCATCGGGGTAGGGCATGTAGATCATGATCTGCAACGTTAAAAGGTATTGCAGATTTACCCGCGCAACATAAGGCTGAGAGCCAAGTTGTTAATATGGAACTTGATGTCATCCAGTGCTACTATATCTACTGTGCAATAAATATGAGACTGGGGTAGAAGTGATTGGGACCATAATTCCTTTCATAGCCGCCGTGCCCAAATAGATCAGCTCATCAACTAACTACCAAGACTTTCTTACCGAACCAACATGCATCAGGTGAGTATTACTGGTTGGTTGTGATCTTTGTAACGGGAAGAAATGTCAACATGGGCGCTCTCTCTCCTTTCTGCAACTTGTCCTTTTTGTCTTGTCTCGACTGAAATTAGAATCTTGGCTCTCATCACAATCATCAAAGGAAAATCTCTTGGCCTCTTTTACTCCCGCCTTTGTTCAACCTAGCGTAGGTGCACTGCGGAGATATCTGTCGGGCAATTACACTAGACAGACCAGACCAGATGCCTTTCCGCTCCACCACATCATGGGTCTTTTGTTCACCGACTTATCTCCAGAACTACTTAATCAAGTATTCGGGTACTTTTGCCTGCACTGCTGCGGCAAATGAAGAGATTATCTCCTCGAGGATCCTATAAAGTTGACCAAGGACTACTGTGAAGGCCGAAAGGTCCTTGTGCCATTGTGTCTCGTCAACAGGCGATTTCGTCATTTTAGCCAGGACATACTTCATCATGTGCTCCTTATCGCGCCTTCGAGACAGCAGCCTTCGGTAGAGAAATCTTTGGCTTCTTTCATACGGACCATCGCCTCAAAGCGTCATCTTGGTGCGGCGACAAAGGCCGTCGTCTTTTTCCACACGCTAGAAACGCCAAATGTTCAACTAGAAGACGCACAAGAGGCTTTCAGGCATGTTGCTGAAGCCACAGGGGTCAAACCATCAGATATTTGGGACCGGAGAAAGGATCTGGCTCCTTACCGTGATGACTTTCTTCAGGAATTAATACTTGGTAAAGCTCACTCTCGATGCACTCCCGAGGTCATAGAATGGCATGTCAACACTCTCACGACTGAGTTATTATTCATCCTTATCGCTTTATTACCCAACCTCCCGCATCTGGCTCTCGATATCTCAGTCCACCAAACATACGACCAGATAGAAGCACTGAAGACTCTGGGAGTGTGTCGTCTATCGTTGAAAGCCATTGAGATCAATGAAGCTTTCTACACATCATGGCTCTCGTCACAGATCATCACTCGCGCACCATATGTCGATACGTTATGTCTGTATCATTCAACGTCTTTGCCCAAGATACCAAGTCTCGAGACTCTTCATCTCCGTAGATTTCGAATGAGTGTCGACCAGCTTTAATCCATCGTTTCTTCTTGCACTGGTCAACTGAAAGCCTTCTCATACGAGGCTTCGGAGATCATCGCCTTCCACGTCGACGAAAACTCCTCTTTCATGATACAAGCGCGCGATGCTGTCAAAGCTCTCGAGAAACACAACGAAAGTCTTGAGTCGCTTCATCTCGACCTCCGTATCCGAACTCATATGCATCGAGACACGAAGATCGAGCCTATGCCTAGTCTGGAAAGCTTTACATGTTTACAAAAACTCTTCATCAACATCGATGCTGTATACAACACTCAAAGCTTGGAGCTACAGCTGCCGGATGAGGTGTCACTTACCCGATTTCTTCCTCCAAACCTCACATTTCTTCATCTCGTGGAACCAGACTTCCCCCCCTCTTCTCAACGTCTCCAAAAGGGGCTGGTAGGTCTTGCAGACCTGAAGAGACAGGATCCAAGTCAGCTTTCCAAGCTCAAACAAGTGACATGTGATACCAAGAAGGTATTCGGAGAACACTACATCAAGAATGTGCTCTCTGAGGCTGGGATCGATCTCATTTACAAAGCGTTTCCAAGACTGGATTGGAGCTATGATCGAATTTCCTTTTCAGTTTTACTGGATGAGTATCGTAAAGAGTTTTGATGGGAGCTGTGTGGTAATGATCTTAACTAGTAGGAACTGGCCTGACAAAGAGGCGTGCTGCTTCTTTTATGATACAAATAGCAGACAAAGGCATGATTTGACTTTAATCGTTGATAACCTTTGTTTATCATGTATGAACCAGACTCTTGGTTGGCGCCAAGACCTGTCGTTAGATCCTGCACAAGTGCTGAGGTGAGATGGATCCAGACGATCCCCCTGCTGCAGGACTCAAGTTGTACTTTGGTCGACGAGCATCCATGTGGTATAAATTCAGGGGGATAGATTGCTTTTTGTTCATCTATACTCCGTACCTCCGTACAAGTTGGAAATTGAAAGGCCGGCCATGGAAGTCATAGGAGATGATTGATGGACAGTCAAAGACCCCTGAATTAACCCAGGAACAATTTTCTGAAACGTCGAGTGCCTCTAAAATTAGGTTCCCGCCCCCACCATTTACGAGGAACAGCAACATGCCTCAGGGGTACAAGGTCATGGCGGGCAGCCCATAGCAGAGCCCAAGCAGAGAACCCAGGTGGCTGGAAGAACCTAAACTCCACTAACGAAAGTGAGTTGCCCAGTTAGAGGCCTCTGAAACATGCACCAATACCGCTTCCGTCTTTTGGCTGTGGCTGTGACGTTCCAGTTGGTCGACAGTCGAATTAGCTGACGACTTTGAGATTGGCGACGACAGGGAAAGAAACTTGGTCAGTTGGACACAACGTTGAACTGAAGGTCAAATCACTGACTATTCGAAAACCTCTATTTTGCCTACTACCTTTCGAGCTTAACCTTGCATTGATTGATTTTCTAGCTCTGGGGAAGAGAATAATAACGTATAGGAAAGTAGTCGGACATCGTATAGTGTTCAACGTTATCCGTTCCATCGTTCCTTCCTCCTGGTTCAACCGTTCACTGTGGATTCGCTAAACTCGGCTGTTGAAAGGCAGGCAAGAGAGACAAGATCCACCTCGTGTTAATTCCATCATGGATGATTCTATCTAACTGAACAATTCCTATCTTCTATGTCCCTTCACCACAACTCACTTCCTTTATCAATCACACTGTGACATTCATTCATACAAAAGGAGTTGGTCTGTGTCGATTAGCCCCCCGAGACGTCACCACCACCAACTTACAGTACCTAGGTAGATGCAAATGCCAACCAAGCGCCAAAGCCCGAGCCAGCACCAGCCACCTTCAAGCTAAAATCATCTCCATCTCATCCCAAATTCACCCACACAGACCCCGGTTCGCAAGCTTCCGGTCCAGTCAATGCCCTGTTCTTTTCCCCCATTCAGCCTTGCTTGTCCTTGCCAGCCCGCCCATGTCACTGTCAGCCCAAGCCAAGGGATACAAAGTTCGACGAACCAAAGATCCAGTTCAAAAGCACAGCACTGTACTGTCCATTTTCTCTCTATCTGTCCATACGCCGCAGTCTAGTTAGTTGGTTCATGTGCATGGTATCCCCCAATTTGGAATCCTGGATTCTCGCACAATAATAATTCGACTTCTCAACTCTACTGCCCCTGCATCGGCAGTAGCCGTCTCACGAACCTAGTCTACGCAAGACAGAGACACGCAGCGGATACGACCAACGGCGATCATCTATCTGTCTGCACACCACGACACCAACGGTGACTTCCTTCAACCGACATTACCCCTAAATCCACGACGATCGCGACGATATTAACCGTCACGCCCGCCCTTGCATCGACCGTCACATTGCGAATCACTCATTCGCAATCCCCCCCACCGCTACAACGAGCTTAGGGCTCTTAACTTGGCTCTGACAAAAACAACATCGGGAACTGCATAACCACCATATCAATCGAAGGGGCTGGACAAGGCAGACCATCATGCCGGGGTTTGCTGATTCCTTCTGGTCGAGTGACTATGCCGCAGGACTAGGTGTCCTGTTCACCAAGTTGCAACAAGGTGTCCATGAGAACAGACAGGTCCTGACTATCGCACGTCTACGTGCCGAGGCTGAGGAGACCTACGGCCAGCGCCTTAGTGATATTGCTCCTGCTGCCGATAAGATCACCGGTGGCTTCAGTCGCGATGATGGGGCTACCGTTCGTAAGGTATGCGAACATACCTCACTACCGAAAGCGCTCCAGCATGCGCTGCAAACTGCGATGCGATATCAGCATCTTTCCGACTGAGCGTCACAACTAACAAGAATGTAGGCTTTCGATGGCATGCGAAACGAAATGCAAGATGCTGCTCGTAATCATCGTCGCATCGCTCAGAGTATCCGCGACCTCGTCGTCAATCCTTTCTCCCGCTGGTGCGACGCCCACGAGGCTCGTATCCAAGACTCCCAGGATGAGCTGCAGGTCCGAATCAAAGCCCACGACCGTCAAGCCGAGGCTGTCAAGAAGCTCCGATCCGTCTATTTCAACAAGTGCCGATTAGTGGAGGATCTCGAGGAGGAGAATAAACTGGCTTTCCAGGATCCCGAAACTAGCCCCAAAGCCGGCCAAAACATCCCCGAAATCAAGGTTCAGCCGCACAAAGAGGAGGATCTTGAGGAAGAGGAGCTTTATGAGATTGGCGACGATACCTACCAGCCTGAACAAGTCAAGAAGATCATTTCTCAAATGCTCTCCAGTATCAAGATAGGCGAGACCAAGGTGCCAATTCTCGGAACATACCTCAACACTTCTTCCGGTTCCGATATTGTCGAGTATTTGCAGCGCAGCATGGGTAACATCAACGTAGCTTATGCCGAGCGCATTGGCCAAGATCTTGTTAACAACGGTTTCCTGCGACTCATCGGCAACGTGGGTAGCACATTTGCCAATAGCTCCAAGATGTTCTACCAATGGCAATCCAAGGCCTTCACAATGGCTGGTATCCCCGAAAAGAAATCTATCAACCGCACTTTCTCACTTGCTTCCACCGGATCTGAAGGCGCCGAGTCACCTGTTGGAACAGTCAGCGAGTACCTCGCCAACTGGAAAGTTCTCAACAACTCTCACCCGAACGAAACCCCCAGCCAGCGCATGCAACGAGAAGCGCGTGAAGCTGACGAGAAGTACCGCGAGGGCGTTCGCAAGCTTGATGAGCTTCGATGCGAACTCGAGGAAGCGATCCACCTCCACCTCAAGTTCCTTGAGCGATGTGAGCTCGACCGCCTTAAAGCCGTTAAGACGGTCATCCTCGACTTTTCGGGCACCATTGGAAACGTTATTCCCAGTCTACAGTCTACTGTGGATCAGATGATGCTCTTCCAAGAGACCATTCAGCCTCAAAACGATCTGCGGTATCTACTCGAAACTTATCGCACGGGAAGTTTTGTGCCCAAGGTCGTAGTGTACGAGAACTACTACAACAAGGTGGACGAGCAAACGTTTGGTATTGATCTCGAAGCCCGTGCTAGGGCTGACAAGAAGCGAGTGCCCATGATTGTCACAACTATCTTGACTTATTTGGACCATCATTACCCTGATCTTGAAGGTGACGAAGCCAGACGAGGTGTATGGCTGTTAGAAGTCCCACTTTCACAGTCCCACCGCTTGCGCTCCAAGGTCAACGACGGTAAACCCGTTTCTCCTGACGTTTTCGATGAATTTGATATTCCCACGGTTGCCAGTCTGCTCAAGGTCTACCTTCTGGAACTTCCTGGTATGTAAAAGCTCTGCAGATCCGAAGCCCAAAACGAGCTAACGTTGTATCAGATTCTCTGGTCTCCTCTCATGTTTACGAGATTATTCGAACTATTTACTCTACTCCTTCTACAGATGCTGATGAGTCTTCCCGTATTGCCGCTCTCCAGTCTACTCTGTCACAACTCCGCCTTACAAACATCGCAACACTTGATGCTTGCATGAACCACTTTACTCGTCTTATCGACCTAACCTCTGCCGACGAAACATATGTCGCATCGCTCGCCAGCGCCTTGGCACCTTGCATCTTGCGACCACGAACCGAGACGTCTCTCACCATGGAAGAGAAGCATGCGTACCGACTGGTTCGAGACCTCTTCGCCCACAAGGATGCAATCTTCAGCGCCCTTAAGCGCATGTCCATGGTCAACCACTCGTCTTCCGTGGGTAGCAACAACCGACCCCGAGCCATTAGCACTGACGAGAGCAACCGTAAGGCCCTCATGGAAGAGCGGAATAGAGCTCTGCTTGAAAAGGCCAACGCAAGCCGAGGCCGTGATAAGAGCCCTGCCCCAGGCCCCCGCGGTCACCGCCGGGATCGTAGCACTGGTGGACCAGAGACCCGATTCCCTATCGCTAGCCCAACGTCAGCGTCGGCTGTTGACCGACACCGTACCAGTCTTGGCGGAGTGATCAAGCGACAGAGTCTTGAGGTCCCCGAGCCTGATGGCGCTGCACCCGTGAACGGCGAGGCAGAGAAGGACAAGTCTGACGCCGACTCGGACAAGCGTGACAGCCGTGACAGCACAGGACGAACACCGACCAAGTTTGTTGGTGGCAAGCGAGTTTCCGCAGTACCATCGACGCCGCCTTCAGACTCAACTCGTGGAGTGCAACTTGAGGATGCTCCAATGGAGGACTAGATGTATACCACGGAGCCGAGTTGCAGCCCATCATTGAAGAGAAATCTCCAGGTCCCACCAGCCACAGATGCTCCTTCATCTTGAACGGAATTGCGAATTGTCATATAGCGATGCTGAAGTTATAGAAGGGAGAGGCTTAGGTTTGAGGCACCGTCGAAGGACCCGGCGACATGACCTACTCTTTCATGTGTATGTGTTAATGGAACATGAGCAAAAAAGAACAGTCGTTGTGCTTCTTTCTTTGATCTTTGGTTTCTGGATCTGGTCTATTTTTGTATTTATGCTGTACCATGATATGACGGTGATTCCCTATTCGGTAAGAGACTTGTTTCGAAAACGTCTTGACATTTTACGGTACGAGATATTTAGAACGAATACATTACGACTTGATACGATGAATGTACTCGAGGAGTTTCGATGCTTATTATTATTCAGCTTGATTTGCCCCGTCCTCCTCATCTTTAAACGTTCCTTTTATGCTATAGAATGCTTGCTCGGTCTTTTAATCGGCTTGTAGCTATCTTGTCCCTCCCCAAAGCTCCCCTACTCATCCTGGATCTCAGCGGCACGAGGGGCCTTCTTCTTCTTTTTCTTTTTGGCCACAGCCACATCGCCTCCAGACGCAGGGGACTCTACGCCACGAGCACTACTATCATCCCCGCCCTCGTCTAGGACCGCAGTACGGGGTACCTTCTTTTTCTTTTTCTTGGGCTTGACTTCTTCGCCCTCCGCCCCTTCGGTGGTCTTCGGCTTCTTCTTTTTCTTCTTGACGACAGTGCCTTCAACATCAACGCCTTGCGCCACGTGGATACGTTCGTTTGCGCGCTGCATCTCAAGACGGAGTCGCTCGACCTCTTTCATAGCTTGCTGCATCTCGACGTCCTCGCGCTGCTGCTGCTCATAGTCGAGGCCAGTCGACGGTTGTCCCTCCAAGCTGAAAGATCCAATACCGCTTGAGTCCACGCCGAGCAAGCCTTGCTTTGTCTTGGATTTGGGTGCCTTGGGTTTGGAAAGGCTGTCTGAATTGTTCTCCGAGTCATAAGATCGAAGACCTCCACTTGCACTGCCTTCGAGGGTTTCGTCGGCCGCGATAACAACCTTTTGTCGTGGTCTCGGCTGTGGTCGTGGGGGTTGTGCAGCAGGAGTACCGGCCCTTGATAGATCTAATTGCATGATAGGTATAGAGTCTATGTCCAGATCAGGGCCGTTACTGCTCTGAAGGATGTTATGGATGGGAGTCGACGTGCGGGGAGTCTCGTTGCTGGGAATATAAAAGGGGTCGTCTCTGTTGCGTTCAACACGTTCTGCCTTCCTCCGGGCCACGATATCCGCGTCCAAGTAAGTTTCCTCGTCGGCTTGTTGATATGAGCTCACATAATCCTCTTTGGGTTCAGCTATCCTACTGATGGCCGGCGCAGATGAGTCAATACTTGTTGGCGGAGGCTTTTGGTGGTAGTATGTCTCGAATTCATCCGACTCATCAGTTGCTAACGTGATGGAGTCAGCTTCCGATAACAACTTGGCCAAGTTTGCATGAATTGGTTCATCCAGATCCAGACCTGATGGCACTGGGACGTTTACTTGAGCATCTTTGGACACCGAGTTAAGTTCCCAACCATTGAACAATGAGGGGATAGCCTGGGTTAGAAGCAATGGTGGGTCTTGGTCGATATCATCCGTTGAGGCCGGCTGAGACGAAGCAGCTTCAGCCGTGAGCTTCAGGAGCTCTGTGAATTCGACCGCGCGCTCTTGGACTTCAAGACTAGGATGCAATGCGAGAGGCTCAAAGACATGGATTATGCGCGCCATGAGCAATGATATCTTTGACTTCCTCTCTGCTGTCCACGGCTCACTCTCATCTCCGACTACAGTTGCAAAAACCTTGGTTACGGCCTGTAGTGTTATCGTTAAAACCTCGGGGTTGTTTGTTCGGGGGATAAGTTGTAAGAGGCTGTTCAGACCTTCGTCTGTGACAGCTAGTTGTGATGCGTATTCACCCATTATCCAAGCTACTGATTTCAGTGCACCTGAGGTAATGCTGTATCCCGGTGGCGTATCGGTATTAAGTTGGCTGAGAATTATCTCTGCTGCTCTCACAGCTGTTGATCTCATCACTCGAACCTTGACAGCAACGTTGCGCAGTTCATCGCCAATCTTTTCCGAGACATTGGCTCTCGCCTTATCCGTCGGGCCCAAATCATCGTCAACCTTGCGAGATGCCGGTGCCATACGGACAAGTTGTATAAGAACGTCGATGTACCAGTCGAAATCCAAAACGCTCGAGTAGTTATCCTTTGAGCACATGCCCAGAATCCTTCCAATGACGTCAATTCGATAGTCATCGGGCAGAGGAATCGATTCCGACTTGGGCTTCGGGGTTGGCTCTGCGAACTCATCCTCAGATTCATTGAAATCATTAGGGGGGGTTCCTGGTTGAGATTTATCCCGGCTGGGCATAGACAACTTGAGCTGCTTCATGAGGCGGCTGACGATGGACATCAGGTTGTCGCCAGTCACCATGCCTTGTACCAAGTCAAGGGCTTGTATTCGGATAGTGATGTCGGGACTGTCAATACACTCCAGAATCACATCCTCCTGCTGAGATACTAGATAAGGATGTGTTGTAACGATCTTGTTGAACGCTAGCAGAGCAACGTATTTGACTAACTGTGGTCAGTTTGTGTTCCTAAGTTGACACTATTATCATGTACTCACGGTTGGGATCGCCATCTATCATGATCATGCCTCGCAATTTGTTAACACATAGTGTAGCGATCTCATCAGTGCCAGAGTCATCAGCGTTTCCTAGAATACCACCTTGAATGATCCCATTGATACACTCGTACAGTAGAGACATAGCAGGGGTAGTTCTGATGATATTGGTCAAGGGAGGTAGCAGCTTTCTCACAAGCCGAGGCTCTAAGGGCGTCAAAGTAGCGAACTGCCAAGAGTTAGTACGCTAGTGGTACGATAACAACGGCAAAGCAACGTACGAGTTTGATGAGTTTGATGGCCATCCAGTTATTACCACCATCAACCAAAAGCTCGAAGAGCCGAGGAGCCAAGGGCAAGAAGTCATTCGGCCTGCGCCAACCAAGCTCGCAAACCACATTAACGATGGCCGCCGTGACACTTGGGTCCTCATCCGGGTCCATAAGTCGCTCCTTGATCTTAGGCCATGCTGCTCGAAGAGCTTCTGGGTACACCAGAGCAAGACGGTAAAGCGTCACCAGCGTCTTTTTTCGAATATTCGAGTGGCTATGACTCAGTCGTGGCAGCAAGTCTTGTAGCGTTGAGAGGGCCAGGGACGGGGTAATTACGTGGGGGAGAGTAGCGATGGGGAGAGATATAACTGTCGGTGTCGTCGTGCCAAGGTCCTGAACAATCATGATTAGCAAAACCGGTGTTGAGGAAAATAATCTGCCGCCAACGAACCTTCTTCAGCAGATTAGTAGCCAGCATCAGAACCTCGGTGTCGGGCCTAAAACTCTGGACAGCTCCCAGATATCCCACTCGCTTCTGGTGGTACTTGGGCGACGACATGACCTCAAGCACATGAAATGATGCCCACGACATGTCATGGCCAACCATTTCCAAATAGATGAGCTTCAGAAGCGCCGTAGCCTTAAGATCTAACCACCTAATGTCAGCGACTAGCCTCACCCACGTAGCTCTACTGAGATATCAAACGAACCCATATCCTGGCTGCGAACTTCGGCACGGCACTCCTTGAGGCTCTTCTGAATGTACTCCTTCTCATTGCCCTTGTGGTTCCGTAGCCCCCGGATGAGGTCGTAAAGTGACTTTTCAAACCTGCGCACACGGTAGTCAGCGCTTGTCCAAGATGTTGATATTTAGAGCTTCAACTCGGCCTACATGTTGAGAAGCTGCCCCGCGGGCGTGGGGCCGACCGTTGGAGGAGGTGCTAAGGTATTTAGGTGATAGGAACGTGGTCTCAGGGGCTTCGCAAGGGAACGGTCGAGCGGCGCATCTCGTATACGGTATTGTCGATAGGAAACGAATGCTCTGATCGGCAGCGAAGGGGAGTGGGTATCGCGTGCTGGTAAGATGCGATATTATGGATGGTGTCGAGTACGTATCCGTGCAGTAATAGCAACAGCCCGTGTTAACAACTCGAGCATGACGGAATCAATCACCTACCGCCTACCGCCCTTGACTCGGCAACCAGGACGGCCCGATCTGGGGAGTGTCTGCAGCAGTGCAATCCCCTACAAGCTTAGTGGGTTATACTGGATTAGGTGGGGTCAGGGACTCGATCGTGGCGGAAAGCTGGGTACTCTCGACCGAGTCTAACAGAGCCTCAACACCATCATAGATTTTCTTTATTGGTTGTTTTTCTCTCTGTGTCGACGGTTCATTCTTTAGCTAGAGGTCATGAGCTCTGTAAAACGTTGACAACTCGACAATAGCAATCCTACCACCCTTTCAGCTTCTCCCAATGGCTCTTCTTCTCCTTCCTCGTAGAGCCATTGTCTCCCGCTCATCGGCTTCCACATCAAACATCACCAACTTCACTTACGCCTCCACACATCTGCGCCGCTCTTTTATCTCTCTCCCCTCCTCAGAACCTCAAAGGTTAACCGCCCATCGCACTCTGCCCTATCCTTCCGAACCACTTTACGATCTCATCGCCGATGTCGACTCCTACTCTTCTTTCGTTCCATACTGCTCTCGCTCTCGAGTAACTCGGTGGTCCGATCCTGACCCCACTACCGGCCGGCGGTATCCCACACTCGCTGACTTGCATGTCGGTTGGGGAGGATTTGATGAAGTCTTCACAAGTCGACTGCGCTGTGTGCCAGGCCAGTCCGTCGAAGCCGTCAGTGGAGAGACTCTCCCAGGAGGTACAGGACCTGATGCATCGGCCGTCTTCAGGAGTCTAGTGACCCGCTGGTCCGTAAGGTCAATTGCTGGACCGCCTTCACCACGTACCGAGGTTCATCTTGCCATCGACTTTCAGTTTACCAATCCCCTTTACGGTGCTGTTAGCGCCGCAGTGTCGGATAAAATAGCAAGCATGATGATAGAGGCCTTTGAGAAGCGAGCTTTTGAAAAGTTAAATTCACAGCGAAAGCTTTAGCGTTGCGTAGGTATCGCTATCTTGTTGGCATATTTTGTCCCTCTCCCCTCTTAGATAGAATTGGGTGCATAACGTCTCACTCAAACATAGACATGGAAGCTGAGCAATCACAATAACAAAGTCAAATTCTAAAGTTAAACGAATCATTCTGCATAAAGCGTGTCTAGAACAGCCGTGTCTATCCAACGAGCTGGTCCACCATATCCAAATCAAACCTAAGAAGAAGAAAAGAGAAGCGTCATCTTTGCGCCAATACCCCAGCTTTGATCACTTCGGCCCTGTTTCTGCCAGAAGAAAATCAAGTCCCCAACGATGGATCGTTCCCTTTCCCCTAGTATCGTCTTTCGAATCGTATCATCATACTCCGATCCACATGCATATAGGACAATTTATGACGCCTTTGCGAGATGAAACGCTAACCATGAGTTGGGAAAGGACCAAAATTCCGCTCTCGTTTTTTTCCATCTTAAAAAGCAAACAGAGTCAAAACAAATAAGAATGGAAATCCGAAAAGATGTTTTCCAAATCGAGCCGGCAGCCGATGCCGGTGAGGTATCTGCTAACAAGTAAAAACTTTAATAAGACAAATTAAAATCGCACATTCATCTTCTCATGAATCCATAAGTAGTACCCCTCATTTCTTGCTAGACCTAGACAGTTGTGAGCATCTTGCATGATTTGGCAATGGAAAAGTTAAGACTCACTTCTTCTTCTGGGGCTTGCCGAACAAGAACCCAGCCATGCCTGAACCGTGGTCCTTGGATGGCTTCTTATGCTTGCTTGACTTGCCAGACGTAGGGCCGACATTGACGATGTTGGGTACTGGCATAGGGGGTCTCATATCTCCAGGTGCCCATCCCGGAACTGGTTGGACTCCTCCGGGCATACGACCTTGCTGAGGCATACCGGATGGTCGCATACCGGGTGGCATAGGACGTCCACCAGGAGGAACGGGAATAGGACCATGCTTGTGATGCATGCCGCCAGGTCCAGGCATCTTTGGTCCCAGCGGAGGCAACTTGTCCATCGGCCACATCGTCATGGTGATTGACCAATCAGGCTGAACGACCTTTTCCCATACAGAGGGCAAAATAATCTCACCATCAGGGGCGATAAGATCGTAGTGACCTTCCATGACGTGAGGACCCAAGACATCGACCTGCATAAAAGCCTGCTTGATAAGATCTTCCATACCCTGTACATATGTTAGCAATGGTGTTTTGTGGTCAGAATCAGCGTTACTTACCTGCCAAGTGGCGCACAGGTGGAAGGGGAAGCTGAACTTGCGACCGACGGCGTCTTTGAACCGAATTGGAGCCTTTTCCGCTGTTTTGTTGCTTTCCTCGAGCTTGGCCTTGGTCTCCTCTTCGATCTTTGCCTTGAGCTCTTCAGCAGCCTTCTTCGCAGCCGCCTCAGCAGCGGCAGCCTCTTCAGCCTTCTTCTTTTCGTCTTCGATCCTTTTGAGAGTTTCTGCTTCGGCCTTTGCTCGGGCCTCCTCTTCAAGCTTCTTGAGTTTTTCAGCTTCCTCGGCAGCCTTCTTTGCGGCCTCCTCTTTAGCAGCCTGCTCAGCTCTCATAAGGCGCTCGGCTTCCTCCTGCGCCTTCTTCGCAGCAGCAGCCTTGGCCTCAGCCTCCTCTTGCAAAGCCTTTTCGAAACGCACACGGGCAAGCTCTTCGGCCTGTTTTCGCTCTTCCTCCTCTTTGATTCTCCTCTCCTCAGCCGCCCTCAGCTCGGCTTCAAACTTCAAGCGAGCTTCTCGCTCGGCTCTGACTCGCTCTTCAGCTTCTCTCTTGCCACGTTCCTCGGCAGCCTTCAACTCTGCCTCGTACTTGAGACGGGCTTCTTCTTCAGCCTTTGCCTTGGCTTCCGCCTCTGCCTTGCGCTGTTCGGCAGCCGCCTTCATCTCAGCTTCGTACTTTTCACGGGCATCCTTCTCGGCCTGTGCACGAGCCTCTGCCTCTGCCTTTCGTTGTTCTTCGGCCGCCTTTGCAGCAGCTTCAAACTTCCTCCTGGCGTCTTCTTCAGCCTGTGCACGAGCCTCGGCCTCGGCCTTTCTTCGATCTTCGGCAGCCTTCATTTCGGCTTCGAACCTGAGTCGTGCCTTCTCTTCAGCCTCTGCCATCGCTCGGGCGTGTTCTTGCGCTCGCTTTTCCTCAGCCTTTCGCTCGGCTTCCATTCTCTCTCGAGCTGCCTTCTCTGCCTCCAGTCTGGCTCTCTCGATTTCTTTCTTAGCCTCTTCTTGAGCCAATCTCATGTCCTCCATTCTTCGATGGAAAGCTTCTTCGGCTTCTTTCCGAATTTGTGCTTCGGCCTCTTTTTGCTTCTCGGCAGCCTTTGCCTTCTCCTCCATGGCCTTGAAAGCGGCAATCTCAGCTTCCAACCGGATCTTTTCCGGATCCTCCTTGGGAGGAGCTGGTGTGGGTGGTTTTGGGGGTGCCTCAGTGGCAGGAGGTGGTGGCGGCGAAGGCAAATGATGTGATATCTGCATTCCACCCATGTGAGCCGCCATGTTGTATGCATGAGGCTGTAAGGCCCCGTAGTACCCGTTTTGTGGTGGTGGTCCTTGTTGATAAGGCATCATGTCGTACATGCCTCTTCCTTCTCCGCCATAACCAGGCGCACCATATGGGCTGGTAGGATCGCCGTAACCACCAAACGGCACCATCTGACCATTAGAAGGGTAGCCTCCTCCCATATAAGGTGCCATTTGATTCTGGTAACCAGCCTGTTGGCCTCTGCCATACATTGAACCCGGACGATGACGCCCCGCAGCCTGTGGATGTCCATATGCACCACGGCCATGAGGCGCACCATATCCATAAGGGTCCTCCAGAGTGGCGGTAGGCGGCGCTGTACGATCGCGCCGTGGTCGTCGATGAGGTTGTCTGGGTTCCTCTTCAGGTGAGTAAAGATCCTGGGGAGGACCTGGTTGGCGGGCCTGCAACTGATGCGACTGGTGAGGAGGCAATTGACGAGAGGGCGGCTGGTGGTGAGCTAGCTGCTGCTGGTGGTGAGGGGGGAATTGATGTTGTGGTGGGTATTGGTGCTGAGGCGGGAGTTGATGCTGACGCTGAGCCGGTACGTGATGGCGATAGTGCTGGTCGTGGTCACTGGTGGAAGCAGAGTCAGACGGGCCAAGACCGTCGTCGTCGTCGTAGTCGTCGTCGTCGTATAGGTCTTCTTCAGAACTATAGTCCTGGCTGCCTGTTTCTTGAGAAGAATCGTCACTGTAAGTCTGCGAAGAAGCAGACGTCTCAGTAGGGCGACTGGCTGAGGTTGGGGCTCTGGAGGAGGGGCGTTGTTTGAGCCTGTTGAAAACAAAGGTGAGTTATGACTGAGCAAAAATGCGCAAGAGATGAAGCCTTGATGTAAGAGACAAGTAAATAAAACTAAAGGGGGCGCAGTTGAGACAACGAGAAGGGTGGATATGAGAAAGACAAGAGGGGAGGGAGGGGAGGAACGCAGGCGCATGAAGATATGGGAAGGAAGGTAAGTAATGGAGGGAGGGGACTCACATTGCAAATATTTGGGTGGGATGCCCTCTACCCACGACAATCCGCAATAGAGAGCCGGAGCAAAGGCGCTGAAAGTCGGTAGGTAGGAAAGAAAGAAGGCAACAAGCACAGGCAAGCGTTCAGCTGACAGGGCAGAACAATGCCGAGCAGCCCCCAAAGCAGAGGGAACGATGTGGGAAACGGAGGACGAGGTTTGTTGTAGCCGCAGTGCACCTCAGTAGGTAGAAAAAAAACACACACAACGGGAAGCGTTGGTTTTGGTACGAGGGGCGAGGAAGAACTGGACTTGCACAACAAGCGTCGAGTGAGGGGTCGTAAATTTGAATTGGTGAGTGCGCCACCTAAAGATGACGAGGGCGTGACAGGCGAGAGGTCGGCTGGTCACGAAAGCAGCGTAGTGAGACGGGGGAAATGCCTGCTTGTGAAGCGAAACTGGGTGCGGAGTTCACAGAACAAGAACTTAACGATGGTTGCTGATGGAGGAGGGTACCAAAGTTGTATCTAACGTTGTAAAGCAAACAGAAGTGCTTTACGGGGGGGCACGTTAAGATCAGGCGCAAAGAGCCCAGAGTAGTGTGGGCGGGGTGATGTGGATTCAGGCGGCGGCTGCGAGCAAAGGCACGGTACCGTAGGATGGAAGAGCGGCAGAAATCGATCGGCGGTGAGGGGTTCCAGATCGTTGACTTATGGGTCACTGGACAAAACTCCGGACCAATATCTGGAAAAAAAAGCGTTAGATAATGGATGCAGACGTTATTCCCAGATTACGAGCGTGGAGAATGAGTAATTGTCGATTGTAGAACAAGCATCAAGAGACTTCCCCAGAACAATTCAACTGAAACGACGAACGACCGTTGTATCGCAACGGTGAAAGCTTGTTGAACCAGAGCTGTGGGGGTGTGTATATATTTACACACGTAAATTTCGGGTGTATCTGTACCGTCTAAGTCTGTCAAAAGAAAACCAACTTCGTGGTCACAGGATGCCAATGTGAACTTTGTAGACTAATAAAGGAAGCCAATGTTTTTGACTAGAGCAAAGCAACAAGTTAGTAAAATTGAGCACGAGATAAAAAGTTGAAAACATTGTCAAGACGAAAATCGTGAACAGCCAATGTCCTGACTGGTTAGGTTCTCTCTCCCTTGCATGAGCCCTGAGCAGGAGAGCGGCGCAGAAATCTTCTTCTGTGAACCCAAGTCCATCCCCATTTGACATGGCAATCCAAGCATGATGTTGTGTGTGTGATCTTTGGCTTGGCCCTAAGAGAATAGCGTCGATTAAACAACAGCACAGTCGTCGAATAACGACGTTTCTGTATCATGAATCCGAGCCATGTGTTTGTCAACTGGACTTGCTGGGCACCAAAACCTCGTTCTTGTCCTGGACCTGGACTAAGCTGGACTAGGGAACCCTGGTTCGTCGCCTTGTTGATGGGGTTGATGGGGACCCTGCTCAAGCGTGCTGCTAGGGCTCTAGCGCTCGTTGGGCTGGAGCTGGCGGGATACTTGGGCAAGTGATTGGAGTGGTCCATCAACTTGAGTGGCCGTGTTTGAAGCCGTTACAGTCCTTGGCTCACCAAACTCCCGGTTTATCCCAGGCTTCCACAGCCCGCCTGTACCCATTTGTGCCTGTCAAGTCGCTTTTCCCCGTGTCCGTTCGCGCTCATATTTGTTGTAAGCCGGTGCTAGGGCGTTAAAAATTTGTGAAAGCGGCTGCTAAACCCTGTGTGGGGGCCAAAAAAGAACGAGTGAGCCGTCAGAGCCCAATAACACCGACGTCCATGGAAGGCCCTAGAGTTGTTGCAAGTGTGGTCGTGATGTTACAATAGGTAGGTATCGGCTTGGACGTGGCATTGCCGGGATAGAACCAGACCGCAACGAGGCACGAAAGGTCTTAGTAGACTAGTATTGTGCAGCGGCAGCATTGCCATTGCGTAGCGTATGCCGTAGGGTAGCGAGCATCGTCATGAAATGTCATGCAGTCATTGACTTGCTTCTGATTCTGCTAAGCTACTGCCGGGGCATGTTTGCTTGCGGCTTTGACGCGACCAGTCGTGATCACATGGACCACCTTATTTGGAGTTGAACCCACCCCCAGATGCAACCGAGACAAGAAACGATAGACAGGATAGGATGGGATGGGATGTTCAGGCTCATGCGGAGAGAGATGCCTTCGCTAGAGATAGAAAGTAGGCGTTAATGAAAGTTCATTACATACCTTTCCAATACGAGTATCTTAAAATGTCGATGCTTAATAGATTTGATAGAAACAGCTTGGTATAAAATAAATATTGTTCAAGCTATTCCCGTTCGTCAACAAAACAAAAGCCAGTCTTTGAAGGGTTGTTTTTGTGTGAGTCGGTAGTGGACGGTAACCAGCTTGTTTAGCGGGTATTTGGGGAAGGTGGTGGGGTGGGTTTAATCAGAGTTTCCCGAAGAGTGCAAGTCAACAGTGACTTTCTGTTTTAGAGCACGAATTGTTTCAACAACAGACAGAAGAAATAAAAATCAGGATTTAGGTCGGGCAGTAAATCAGTCTGCCAGGTAGGCTAGATAGGGCACAAGACGAAAGGATTCCTTCGCTAGACAAGGATTTTGTTTCCAAGTTGCACACACAACAAACTGAGGCTGGAAAGGAATCGAGGAAAGAAATAGAGCAAAGAAAAGAAAACAACAGCCAAACAAAGGCAAGAAAAAGAATCGGGCTATTCAGACAAGGGCCAGGACTTGCTGGCATGGACTTTGACTCTGATTCTGACTCTGACTCTTCAGCTGGGCTGAAAGAATCCATGGCGGTGCTGCAGCCCAACGTTACGCAACCTCCAGTCAAGATGCACAGATTCAGTTCCATGCGTTCCCGTTCCTGTTGCTAGGGGAGGCAGACACTGAATTCCAGTGGAGATGTGGCTCAACCGTTCAGTCATTGTCATCGAATGATGGGCTTTTGTCGCTCTGACCGCTAGAATGATATCGTTTCCTGTTAGCGCCCAAGGAGGCTTTATTAAAGAACCGACAACTCGACACAACCTAGTCAATTATCTGTCGCAACCTACTAAGATAAGTTAGGTTGTCAGACAGATACCACTAAAACTTCGACCGTCAGTATCATAAAAGTCGGTAAATCAGCAAACAGTTCGCCTGTTGTTCCGCCTGAGTGACTTGGGATGGACGTCGTTCCGTTTGACAAAGGCTGTGCAACAGCATTGTCCAATTATTCTTCAGTCTTTGGCCATTTGCAAAACGAATAAATCGGAACGGACGGAGGCGCAGGTGTCGCTACCTGAAGCAGTTCTATAAGTGGTGATACTGCTTGATGCTCAATCACCGAAGCAAACTCGCGGCAGTTGGAAAGGACGAGAAAGAAACCTGAGGCACTGGCAAACTGCAACCTCCTTATATCCCCATTTACTGTCATTTTTAACTTTTCTTTTGCCCTTCTTCTTTCCGTCAACCAGATCGAGACGATTCTCTCGCCCTGTAACAATCCTCTTTAACCCGCTGCCCTCCATTCTGCGACTGGCCGACAAGGGAGATTTGCGCCCCATCTTCAGCGTTGAGGCCCGATAGTAGTGACCCAAAGCCAGCTCATCGTGAGACAACCGAACAAGGTATAATGGACGCAGCAACAATTAGCCACTTGCAGACAGTAGTTGTTGTCTTGGATATTCAAAGAATCATGACAGCCTTAAGCTCTAAATGATGGCTTCAGTGAGGCACCAGCAAAGAGTTTCCGTAACCTGCTTCTCACATTCACACATACCAACCTCAAGTTGATACTACCCAACTAAGAGTATTGGACCCCGTATAAGCACTTGCGCCTTCCCGCAGAGCCTCCGCCATCCAGAGGTGGCCAAGTGTACAGTGGCGAAGGCAGTTCAAGACTAACTGACAACATGTTGACTTTTGCCTGACAGCAGACATATTCGTGATTCATTACCTGTTATTGAATACCAGACAAACAGCAATGGCCGTTTGATGTTCGTAGCAGTGACACACGCTTTGCGACAAAGCCAAAGCAGAAGATCCCAAAATTGAAATCGAGAGATCTGGATTATATGGACCGTTGTTCCCATTTGAGCCATGTCGGGTCTTCCACAAGACTCCGCTGTTCGTGAGCGATCCATAAAAAGCGGCCATCATGAAGCGCCAGGGGAACCAACATGATGTTACGCATTCAACGTGGAGACAGCCCACTCTTGAGTTGCGAGTCTAACTGCCAATTCTGTACTAACCACGATGCACCAAAGGAAATCGTGTACTATGCTGTAGTCCTGGTTTCCAATACTGGTCGACCTAGGCACCACCTACAGCCATCACACAGAGAGAAATGCGAGCTCGCTGATAAAGATAGGTAAATTTCTGCCTAAGCACCAACGAAGCTAGCAGACGCACTGGTTAGCCCAAATCCTGCAAACTCAGCCCATCTCCCCTGTGAATAATCTTGAACATCTTCCATTTGGAATCTCGGTGGACCCCACCAGCACGTCCTTGTATGGCGCCACGTGCTAACTGCCCAGCAATGCCCAACTCAGCGTTGTTGCCTCCACTCGCAAGTCTTCAGGGCCTTGAAGGACCGCCATAGCCCATGTCGTGCATGATCTGCCACTTCCACCTTCACAAGACTCAAAGCTGCCGACATTAGGAAGCGAGCTAGTCGCACACCTCATCCGATGGGAAGAAACCTTCTTGGCAGGCCTGTGGTGCTTATCTTCACCTTGTGCACGCTGTTCGGGGTCACAGCATCTGCAATGCAGCATCCTAGCCATATCATTGGGTCTAAACCCTTGCGTACATAATCGATCACCGGACAACCTCTGAAGACGAGTTGTCAAGCAACTCACGAGCAGCAGCGATCTCATCTGCATTGTACCCCTGCCATAAAGGTTCCTGAGCTCCGTATCTGCGAACGATCTCCGCTAGCTTTTGAGTAGCCACCTGGTTCAGCTTCTTGACAGTGTCCTGATCTGGTAGAGAGAATTCGTCTTCTTCGGTTTGCTGCTTCTTAGACTTGGTAGCCTCGGCCAGGATTTTGTCGGTGACCTTCTTCAGACCGTAATAACCTCGCAGGTAGTCCTCACAAAGCTCAATACTTCGGCAGAACCGTTTCAATGAGTTTGCGAGATATTTTTGAGGAGACGCATCGCTCGTCTCGCTGGCTGCCATCAACGTCACCTCGCCTAGCTTTGCGTGCAACTGTGGAGCAGTGTCAGATGTAGTCGGTCATGGGGAGAGGGAAGTAACATACGTTCCACGCATTTGGTGCTAGTATAATGACCTCTTCTAGAGCATAGATGGCTTGGGAGTACAGGCCTTGTGAAAGGTAGAGATCCGAGAGTTCTGCCCAGCCTTCAGCATCTGTAGGGTTGAAGTCGAGTAACGATACTAATGACGAAATCGCTTCAGGTATCTTTCCCATAGATCGCAACAAGGCCACTCGTCGCTTAGCAATATACTTGTGTCTGTCAGTACAAGGTCGTCATGTCCACAAAGTAATGCTCACAATGTTTGTTCCATCCTGTTGCAAGATATCCTCGTATTCCTTGAGAATCGTTTGCAGTTCATTGTTGTTTGTTGCCTCTGCCTCCTTGATAAGACCCTTCAGTGCCATTACGCGTTCGTTCTCGTTTCCAAATCGCAGGATCAATCGTTCCAAGCACAGATGCGCCGAATCGTCGTCGCCTGTCTGGAGACATGTAACAATAAGGTTCTCGTATATGGTCCATAATTCAACCGTCTCGGCTGCTGAGAAGAGAGATACAAGAGGCGAAGTTGAGAAAGCCCTGGGGTTGCTCTTCAGAATGGATGGAGCTTGTTGCGCCAAACGAAGAGCTTCAGCTGGTGATAGCTGGGCTTGCGGGCGGGCGAGCGTAGTAGCCATGTTGTGATTGTGCAGTGGTCTTGATCAAATCGATACAGTGAGCACAGATTTTAAAGATTACAGATTGAATCGCTTCAATCTGGGCGACGAGAGAGTTGAGGTTGATGATTTGCTTCACAATGACACAGCTCAATTGGACACAGGAGGCTTAATGCTACGTGCGCCAGCTCTAGATTGCTCATGATTGGTTGCTGGTCATGGAGCGGCTGGAGACGGGATCTAGGATATTCCGATATATATCGTCAAGCTCCATCATTGGCCAATCATGAGCCCCACATCAAATATTTGAAGACAAAATCCATCTTTCCACAGAAATTTTTCTTGACTTTCGAGCATCCTTCATCCTCACTTCGTCAGTGCCAAATACAAGTGCTGTGACAAGCACACTACTTGCGCCTGCGAGTGCATGCTTCAAGGACATAACGAGTCCAAGATGGCGTCTTCAGCGTCAAGTGGCGAGGCCGTTGTGAGCTCGACACTCGAGTCCATTCCTGCTCCTGTTCAGGACATGGCTGCGTTGAACGTCAAGGATCCGGTCACCGAGGCCGTCACTGAAGCC
The DNA here is from genome assembly GCA_013618495.1 of Fusarium longipes. Lineage (NCBI taxonomy): Eukaryota > Fungi > Ascomycota > Sordariomycetes > Hypocreales > Nectriaceae > Fusarium > Fusarium longipes. The sequence goes on along the minus strand of JABFEY010000049.1, from coordinate 157,420 downwards.
GTCGTTCCCGAGACCGAGGCTGCTGAGGTGCCGCCTCATCGATCGCATGATCCCGCTAACAACTTGAAGCGGAGTGATCCCTTCCAGTTTGGTAGCCGGTATCTGAGCGAAGGAGACGATGTCTTCGAGTTCAATGCCTGGGATCACGTTGAGACTGACGATGCGTACAAGGAGTATGCAGAGCAGCAGTACGCGAAACAGCGTCAAAACCCTGTCTCGGACTTTGAGAAGAGTAAGTCACCACCCAAGTTTTCACCGAGTTTCTTTTACCCCTAGGTGTCCTGATGATACAACACCAATGCATAGTTCATCTGAATCTACTGAAGACAAACTATACCTTCTTATTCTTTCGCTCCCATCTGACTCACACCTTGCCCACTTACTTTTTCACTTTGCAAACTCAAAATATGAAGAGTTGCTAACATGAAAACTCAGGAAAATTTAGTCAGGACCCGGCTAGATGGTGGAATCTGTTCTACAAGAACAATGCCGCCAATTTTTTCAAGAATCGAAAATGGCTCCAACAGGAATTTCCTGTTCTAGCCGAGGTAACCAAGGAAGATGCTGGTCCCAAGCTTGTCTTGGAGATTGGGGCAGGAGCTGGTAACACAGCTTTCCCAGTCTTGGCCGAGAATAAGAACCCGCAACTGAAGATCCATGCCTGCGACTACTCAAAGACTGCCGTAGAGGTCATTCGCAAGAATGAAGCGTACAATACTGAGTTCATCCAGGCTGACGTATGGGACGTCGCTAGTGATAGCTTACCACCTGGACTCGAGGAAGGTTCCGTAGATGTCGCCGTGTTGATTTTCATCTTCTCTGCCTTGTCGCCCGACCAATGGGCCAAGGCTGTTGACAACGTTTACCGGGTTCTTAAGCCGGGCGGCCTGGTCTGCTTCCGAGACTATGGAAGAGGAGATCTAGCCCAAGTCCGTTTCCGCAAGGGTCGATACCTGGATGAAAACTTCTACATTCGAGGCGACGGCACCCGCGTCTACTTCTTTGACAAGGATGAACTTTCGGATATCTGGACAGGCAACAAATTCAACGAGGCCCCATCACCCGCCGACGGTAGCAGCGACACCCCTGCTACCGAAGGAAATGATACTGCTCAGAGCACAGACACAGAGGAAGCCAAGACAGAAACACCCCGATTTGAGGTGGAGAACCTTGGTGTTGATCGACGATTGCTGGTCAACAGAGCCTCAAAGCTCAAGATGTATAGATGCTGGCTACAGGGTCGATTCAGAAAGAAATAAGAACATCTCAAGATAAACATTCGATTCCGCTCCGTGATGATGGCCTCTGCGCTGAACCTTAGTAAAGTAAAGTATCCCGTACCTTGGCTCGATCATCAGCGCCAAATCCGATGCTATCCAGGTACGCATTGAGTCCACCGTATTTGTTGTCAAAGTGCTTTTGAAGACCAGCAATCATGTCGTCGGCGGTGTGGAGCCATTCATCTGTCAAGCCAATTTCTCGAATCTCGACAAGACGCTGTTCTCTCTCGGGAATAAGTGCCTCGTCGCTGAGACCATAGTCATACTCGATGGCAGAGATGGGCACATCCAGAATCATAAGCACCAAAGCGCAAATGAGGCCTGTGCAAAAGTCAACCTCGATACAAATACTACATGCTGTTCCATCTTACCTGTTCGGTCTTTGCCTTGAGTGCAGTGAACAATCGAAGGGAGAGCTGACGGGTCAGCATAGAGGGACAGAGCTTCGCGAATCTCCCTTGTGGATTGGTCAAGTGTATCTAGACCCAATCCTACAAGCCCACGGGGTATCATAACTTTCTCCCCAATTATGTTGATGGCTTCAGTACGATATCCACATATAAAGAGGAAAACAACGCGGCTATAGGAAGGAATCAGCATTTCTAGTATTCGTATATATCTTTTCGAATGCTTACAAGAAATCCCACCATGATAGCTGACTCAAGAGGAACAGCTCAAACGGACGGCCGGTGATTCTAATGTCTCGGTAATTCAAACCAGATATTTGCAGTGGCTCAGCGAGAGCTTCATTAGACTGGACAAGCGCAGGGATGCTGGATTGTTCTTTTCGTCTTTTGGCTTGGTTGAGGTGTTCCGTTCTGAACATATCAGTATATCATCATGGTACGTACGATATGGGGGCCTTACTTGGTTCTCAGGTCAATGACTGTCTTGACGCCAAGATTGTCCTTAATGAGTCGCCGGTCCGGAAGGGTGGCATCGTCTCATAGGTTCTTAGTACTGCGTGTATCCATATAATCACGTCGTTCATACCTGGTCTTGCCGAGCGGTAGAACAGACCCTCTCGAATCCGTCTGCGAAGTGTAAGTCAAAGTTCCTGTAATTTATCGGAGACACTGTTGTGCTACCTTGTACCCAAAAATTCATTAACTGTCTTACCAACATCACGAAAATTGAGCACGTTCTGAAGACTAGTGTGGGAGGTCATGGTGATGCCAAGAAACCTGTTCTCCCAAGACTATGTCAGTAAGGTGAATTCAATGGCATAGGGAGCCAGTAATCATGCAGCTTTCTTCGGGCTGTGCAAATAAACCAAGAGGAAGGGAGTCGGAACAATAATCAGTATGTGATGCAGACGTGAAACCAAGGTTTCCAGGTCGATCAGCCCAGCGAAAAGCACTGAAAGAAATCGGAGGGCTCGAAGCAACCGCTAGGGGAGGGCCAAGACAAACTAAGAGGGCGACAGGCAGTGACGATCTCAATATCAATACCGAAAGCACCGAGGGGCAATGCCGAAGCTAACACAAATGGTAGACAAGACGCACCGTTGGTTCTCAGGTGAGGAAGGACCAAGGTTTCAGGCACAAGACCTTGGTGTCTTTTCTCCAATCCAATTGGAGTTGAGAGTAAGACGCCTTTTCTGCCCGATCCTTTTCCGGCTGGAATCTTTTCGTATCAAGATCTGTAGTTGGATGCTTTAATTTAGTCGATCTTAAAATAATGCCAATAGGAAGAAAGATGTCTCCCATGAAGAGACGAGGCTAAAAAATCGCTAGACTGTTCTGGTACAGTGTGAGCTGAGATCAGGCATACATACCTCTCACAACCATAGGTACATGTTGTCTGATAACTGATGCAACCACCTGCGCTGGTGTTAAGACACTTTAAATGTTCTTGAGCTGAGGTGATTTAGAGAAAGCGTGACAGAGACAGAGACATATTCTTGGCTTATCTCTCATCACAGCAGCTGTTCAAGTTATGGAAGCGATTCACTTACACACAAAGCTGGAGAAGTAGGTAGCTGATAGTGAGACTGACCTGACCTCCAACACTGTGCGGAACTAGCAACTAGCGTCTCTACCTAAGATCATCGCCAAGGTCTACATGATGTCATAGCTAGCACTATCTGGGGTAGCGTATCTCTGGGCCGGGAAGGGAAAGAGCTGCAGAAGCGGCCCTGACGTAGGCCTGCCTTTGAAGGAAAGGAAGGAAAGCACCGTCTCGGGGCCAACGCCATTAGAGTGAGGACTCCAACGCCGGCGCCACGAGGTCTCATTTCACAGCATCATCGTTTATCGTTCTAAGTTGAATAAATCTTGTTTTTACCCATATTCCTTTGTCTTCGTCCTTTTCCCCAACTCTTCCACATCGCTTCGACTTGAAATCAACCCTTCGGTATACATAATCATACAGCCTACGCAGCATTATCACAGAATCCTTATATACCCATCTATTTTGGGCTGTTGCATCCTATTCCCTGTAAAAAGACGACCGCTGTCGGTCCCACAAGTCAATCAATTCCCGCTGACGATTAACATCCGGCATACCCATGTATAAGGCAGATACGGTCAATTAAATCAAACAACATACAACATCAAGTCAGCCAAGATCCTTGGATACCCGTAATAAGACATCCGACTGTTACAAGGCCTCGTGGCCCTGCAAAAACTCCCTTACCCACGCGCTGGGCACATCGCGATCATCATCGCAGCATCCACTCATTGCTCCAATACGAACAGCTGAGCAAGCATTCTTTTGACTTGCATTATCATGCCCACCAGCACATCCCAGCAGCCAACCATGATCCATTCGCAGCCAGCAACGGCTACAGGTATGTACCCAAGTTCCCATAGCTGACACTCGTCATCCACCTGCGGCGTGGCCCAGCCCATTCTGACACTTATATGCTACATAGGAGCCAACAACTCGGGTCGTCTCAAATACGCAGATCCCCGAGATCTTCCTAGTTATCCGTCTTCTGGCCTCCGTCCCGACAGTGCTGCTGCAAGTGCTGCCGCTTCTCTTGGATGGTCTAACCAAAAGCCCATCGAACTCTGGAAACCTGACAAGACGTCATCGGCATCCGCAGCCGCCGCTTTGGCAAAGAATTACAAGATGGCACCATCATGGGAGCCAGCAACCAACTCTGACGGCCACAAGGCTGCACTTCTAGCAGTCGGTTCAGCCAATGCCGCATTAAACCACACACCAAGCCATCAAAAGTCACACGAAGGATGGGGAAACTCTGCTGCCACTCAAGCTGTAGGTTCTGCTACTGCTGCCTTGAACCGATCACAAAGTCAACAAAAATCTCATGAAGGTTGGGGAAATTCTGCTGCTACTCAGGCGTTCAACACAAATAGAACCAACTCTGTGAGGCAAGGCAATCCAATGGCGGTCGATACTTCAATACAAGGACAGAAATCTCTAGCTGCAGCCAAAGGCGCTATGTCAAACACAAGACGACGAGCTAAATCCACACCTTCAGCCTCAGACCGTCCTGTCCCGTCACCCACGCAGTCCAATAAACGACCCGACGCCCTTAGTGGAGCTACTCTTGCGCATAAGGCAAGCATGAAGACCAAGCCAGCAACCGAGAACGCAGGTGCTGTGCCGGTCACTACTATGACTCGTAATATGTTCACGTCCAACCCACCGGTTAAGCCAGAGGTGGACGAACGTCAGAACAACGAGCAAATCCATGCATCGGCGGTCGCAATGGCCCGAAAGATGTACCTCTCACAGCAAAAGATAATCGACGAGGCCAAGGAGAACCACGGGCGAGATTCTGATGTGGCACAGCCAAAGCCATATGTCAATCTCCAAGATGCTGCATACAAGCAAGCCCAAGAACGATTGGCAAAACTCGAACAGGAGCATCAGAAGAACCGAGACTTCCAGTCTTACTATGGAAATGATTCATCATCCCCAAGGCGGCGTTTTACGTTGAACAAGTTGCGTCGTCGATCTTCTAGTGACGGTGACATGCAAGACCGCCAGCAGTCCGAGAGAATCCGTCAACAAATGTCGCTCTTCTCCAACAAGCTTACAGAAGTCGATCAGAAGAAGCGTCAAGATGATCGCAACGCTCTGCTTGCTGCAGCACAACGCAATGTCAAGGCTCAACTACAGGGCATGGATGAGAAGGTGTATAACGAGACTGGTCAAGTCAATCCTACCCTGATGAGTGAGTGGGAGGTCAAGGCTCATCAAATGGCGAATGCTAGCCACGAAACCCGCAACGAGAATAAGGGTAAAATCGATATCGGGGGCGGGAAATTCATGGATCCTCATGACATAGACGCTATTGCAGCCAAGAGGATGCAGCCCCTCCTAGACGATATCAACGAGAAAGCTCAGATTGAGCGAGAGCGCCTTGCCGCACTCAAAATGGAAGAAGAAGCCAAAAAAGCTGAGCAGGAGAAGCAAAAGGCACGCGAGCGCGAGGTCAAAGAAATCAACAAGAAGCTCAAGGGTATGTTTATTGAAGTAGTCATTAGTGATTTATCTAACAGATCAACAGATCAGGAAAAGCAGGAGTACAAGGCAAAAAAGGCCGAGGAAAAAGCTGCCAGAGCGGAGGAAAGGCGCGTGGCCAAGGAAGAGAAGCAAAGGGCCAGGGGCGACACAGCGGTCTCTGGCGAGGAAGTCATTGACGATGGTGAGAGTACTCGAAGCGAGGATGTTGCCTCGTCTCCTATTGCAGCGGGCGCGGCTGGTTCGACTGAACCAGATGCACCAGCAGCAATTGACACCGAAACGGCCGGTACTGAGAGGGGGCGAAGAAAGCCCAGTGATGCGGCTTCGCCGACATCCAAGGTCAAAGGATGGATCAAGAATCGTTTCTCACGGGGCAAATCGCTTGGGGAGAACGATAAGAGATCAAGTTTCGTTGGTGGTGCCGCTCTCAGAGACCCTGACACCAACCAAAGTGCTACAAGTCTCGACAACCGGGCAACTAGCATGCGAGATGTTGCACTTGCTGGGCGTGGCACTAATGGCGAGTCGAGCGACCACGACGTACTACATGATTCGCGTGGTGTGAGTCCCGTAAGCAGCGACTCAGACGATGATGGTCAGGCCCCTGCCATGACACCCCCTCCCGCGCTTAAGGATCCTGTTGCTCGACAAAGTCACAGCCCGTCAAGAGACTCCAGATTTAGAGAGAACTTGGATAATTGAATGGAGGAGAGGCCAAGAGACAGTGATGATAACGAACTAGGTTGGATAGGTTGACATAATTGTGTTTGGCGTATGAATGTGTCCATGGTTTGTACTTCTTGGATCGTTGGTACAGTTAGCAAAGCGTTATGGTTTATTGCTTAATATTCAATGTCACGAATGGAAACACACTACACTTTGGAAAAAACTGTAATTGACATTCTGAGCTAATGGGGCTGTCTTGTTCGTGGGTGGAGGTTTCTGTACTTTATTTCACCTATGACGCATTCGCTCGACGCCAAAATTGATGTCATAGTCACTTCGAGTCCGAGACATCCGCGAGAGACTAACTGGTTTAGTAGCCTAAAATATGAGATGTCTCTTATAAGTGAAACGAATGGTTGTCACCAATGTTCTTACAAACTGTTACGCTTATTCAAGAAAAAGGTACTCTCTTAATAGAAACATTATGGAACTCTGTCTTGTAGTAAAGCAAGCCAGTCTTCTAGCCGACCGCCAATCCAAACGCCATGCAAAAGGGGAATCATTCCGATACAAGTTCGTGCAACATGAGAAGTAGTGTATGCCAGTGTAAATCTAAGGGAAGTTGGGCGATACACAAACACCGAGTTTGGTGTATGGTGTTTGATTTTATGTGCGATTTCTCGACAGTAGGGAGATAATCATGTACGGGCAGACTTTACTCTTAAAAGTCTCTGGGAGGACCGTTCTGCGCCATCTCGACGTCCCGTCGTTCGTTAATGTCGGTGCGCGATCCTTCGTAGCTTGGGTTGCTAGAATCGGCAGCGGCAGAAGGCACATACTTCTGATGCCTGGCATGGTGGCCCTTTGTGCGGACGGCAGGGTAGAGGTCGATAGCGAAGGAGATGGCGTAAAAGGTAAAGATGAATGATATGACCCATTCGAGGATGGCAGCGGCGTTTCGCTGCTTGACACGGCTGGTAACGCCAAAGGCAATGATGAGGGCAACTTCGACCAGGATAAAAGTGAGCTTTACCCAGAAGGAGATGCGAAGAACGCGATGTTCGCGGTAGTCTTTGAGTGGAGTGGTCAGCAAGGTGTTTCATTGTAGAGTGAGATTAGACTTACTAATTCCGAGCCGCTGATACTCCCAGCAAATGCAGACAGCAGAGATCAGGTAACCTCCAATAAAGAGAGCCAAAAAGGTATGGTGCAGCCTGGTGTACCTGCCAGTACGGAAGATGGACAAGCAGATAAGCCCGACAGTACCAACTGCGGCAAAGGCAATCGAGAGCCAGGTAAGGATCTTTTCCATGAGAGTCCTGTTAGGCGCAAGGCGGCCGCGGTGTCGCAACCATCGCTCCGACAGGAAAGCGGCGTCGAGAAAAATGGAAGTGAGGACGCATCCGGTGATGAAGAGCGGCCACAGACGGTCAGCACCGACGTTGGAAATGTATGCGACGTCGGAGTATCGAGACTGCGTGGGATAGCGACGGCCATGTTGATTAACTCGCCATTCTAAAAGCAGACCGAGAAGCATGCCTAGCCAGACCAAGCCCGACAAAAGAGGAAACCACTGGTTTTGTTGTTAGTGATATTTATTTGGAGACACATGCGCAAGCTTTGGTGCAAGCCAGGTGGGTGTTTGTTTAAAATATAGCTTCGTATCAACATACCCAATATGAAAAGACGCCTTTAAGAGCCATTGCGAGTATAATGTTATGTGGTGTGGTGATGCTTAGTTGTTGGTGTTTTTGGTAAAAGTGGGCTGGTCAACACCACAGCGACAATCAGTTAAGTTGAGCTACAGCAGCCGACTTTGGGTGCTTGGCAGGAAGGAGCCAAAGATGAATGAAAAAGATGAATGAAGAGAAAAGAAGAGAAGAATAGTAATAAATGTACGTGCAAGTGACTATTAATGGGGTTTAATACTTGGCATTCAAGGTAGGGTATGGATGGGTCCTTGTTACGCAACTCGGGGTTGACCCTTGATACTTCCAAGCTTTTTCCCTCCCCTTGCTTCATCGGCTGGAGGGGCACTAAGAAGGCCTTAGTCCCTTCTCATATGATCGTCATACATAATACTCCACTGCAAAGAGGATAGTGACATGACATAGCTAATAACGAGATCTTTCGGATCCTCGGACTGGTCCGCGGGTGTTCCCTTTTCAATGCTCGGGGATATGAACCCGGCACTCTTGTTCTCTCAGCCTTGTTATTGATACGTAGGCAGTCATGCCAAGCATGGCTATGGCTTTAATAATCACCTACTACTTAATTGACTTCCATGGTTGGCGCTGAGGAGGCGAGACAGGGGTGACGCGGCAGTGAATTACAGATCTTGTGGCGCAGAAGAAGAAGATTAACTAAGGGAATAATTAATAAGGCCCATGTCTCTGCTAGTCTTGATGGGGAATTTATCTTACCTACAGTCTGCTAGCTAGCATCCATCTACAGAAAGAAAGAAAGAAGGAAGGAAGGTAAGGTAAAATGACATCATTTGGTAATTGCATCATGAGACATCATCACAGCCCAAAATAAGCCTCAGCCAACGACGTCGACTTGTGGAGACAGGGACACAACCACTATAATCCCTGTACAAATCATGGATGCTATCCAATCATAATAAACTTGTAACATTTATTAAATAGCCTAGTCCCCAACTCTAACCAAGACTCTGCAGTATATACTACAATAGTAAAACTGCAATAGCTAGGTAGTTACAACACAATTATGAGATAATTCCAACCTCAGTCTTATTCCCAGCGTCGATTACCGTTGTAGTGGTTATAAGGGCTGCGTCTGGGTGAGTGCCATTTCGGTGGCTCGTCGTTGTATCCCTTATACAAAGTGTCGGCATACAGCTGCATCTGTCGTCGTCGATACCACTCTTGAGCCTTTGCCCTCTCCTCCTGCTCATTCAACCTCTCCTTCCACTCCTTCTCCCTATGCAGGTTGCGATAGGCACCGTAAGGGTTGTTGATGTAGTGGTCGTTACTGGGTTCCAGTGAGTAATTGTCCTTGTCAACAAATCGATGATCTCGGTAATCACGAACAGAAAGATGGTTATAGTGAGGCTCATCACGCTTGTACTCGTTATGTTTGTACTCGTCGTGTTTGTAGTCCTTTTCGTGCTTGTACTCATCTTGCTTGTAGCCATCGTGCTTGTAGTCATCACCATGCTTGTAGTCCTTGTCATGCTTATACTCATCGTGCTTGTACTCGTCGTTCTTGTGCTTGTAGTATTTGTGGCCGTGCTTATGTCCATGGTGGTGAGCATGAAGATGACCATGACCATGCTTGTGACCGTGGTGGTGACCGTGGTGGTGCTCGTGGTGATGCTTGTAGACCTTGACCTCCTTTTTGTCATCCTTTCCTCCCTCATACTTCTTCTCTTTGGGGTCGTTGTAAGAGCCCTTGTTCTCGAAGTCGTCGCCGGTGATCAGAGGGGTGTAGGTGAACTTGCTAAAAGCCTCCTGGACGCTGCCCTTGGTACTGCCGTCGTTGGCGCCCTGCTTCTCCATGATGGTCTTGAGAGTCTTCTTGCAGCTGATGCGGCGACCAATCTCATAAGTCAAGGCCTAACAAGTATGTAAGTACCAATGAAAAGAGGGACTGCAGTGCTCACTTACATAGTTGGCAGATCGAAGACTGTTGATAGAAGTAAGGACGGGGCGATCAACCTCACCCTCGAGGTACTTGCTCTTATGCTTGAGTACCTTGAGGAGGCGAATCAAGGCATCAGCATACTATTAGAGTGTCAGCATCATCTTTTTCTATAGCCCCAATCGAGAAGTTAATCATACGCCAAGGTAGCAGTCAACAACATAAGACTCCTGACCACAGCCAAAACACTTCTTAAGTGTAGTATAATCAATTTCCTTGTCATAGATGTCAAGACGGTGCTCAAGCTTGTAGATATGATAGACAACCCCCTATATATTGTGCGTTAGTTTTGTCACAGTCGTGATCAAAGCAATTGTCTTAACATACACTCCAGCAGGACTCGTCGTTGCCGCAATCCTTGGTCTGGACAATATGGATCACTTTCTCAACCTCGTCGGTGAGTCCATAAAAGTCCTTGCAAACCCTCTCCTTAGTAAGGATATGGCAAGGCTTGATGGGATGCTTATGGTGGATATGGTGGATATGCTCGTGTGGATGGAGATGCTTGTGTTTATGCTTGTGCTCTCCATGATGGTACTTTTGCACTCCGTGATGATGTTCGTGCTTATTATCGTGGTTCTTGTCGTATTTGTTTTTGCCAACCTCCTTGGAGCCGTCAGGGATGGCTATACCAACAGCAGCAGGAATTGCGCAAAGCGCAAGGAAAGGGAGTGAGAGCTTCATTGAGAAACTTGAGAACAACAAAGTAGTGTAAAGAATGTGCAATCAACGTCTATGAAATGGAGAACGATGCTGATGACTTGAATTGAACCAAAAATGAAGACTCGATTACATTCTTAAATAAGCTCATATTCTCCAGAGTCATCTCCTCTTCCAATAGAGCATATCATCCAAGAATCATCGGCATATGCTTATCATATCTCAATGGTCAGGGCTTGGTCCTTGATCAGCCTCTTGGAAAGCGGTGGCCTGGCCCTTTGTGCAAAGTTCCGGCGATGCCATCAATTAAAACGTTGCCTTCTGGGTACAAGCCCGTCATTGTCAAAGTGACAATCTCATCATGATTCGAATCTCTGCAGCAACATAGATTTGTGCACTTTTCGTTGGACGGTCCCCTCACGGCGTCTCCATGTCGAAGCTTCTTCGGTGTGGCGAAATTGACAAGAATGACCGAGAGCCATGATCAAAGTACTGAGGCGTAAATTCCAGATCATATGCTTAGCATCTTCTTCTTGTAACTCGTTGAGAACACCATTTCTCTTATCAATGGCATGAGTATATACTTTTTAGAGAGGCCGAAGCCGCTGTGACATATTGCCACCCGTTGCTGCGTATAATGACCCCTGAGTCGAGTCGCGATGCGACGCGAGCCTCATGTTTCGCGATTTCTCTGTTGGTGAGGTGACAGGGAAGCCGAAGTAAGGTGTAGTCTAAGGTTGATCGTGTGTAAGTCGAGAGTTGACGTACCTGGGGGTCGGCATTTTAAGCTCCGATGTTCCGATCTCGAATTTCTGATAACGATAAGCTTGGAACTTCAGCTCCTTTGAACCAACATCAAGCATCAAAATACGCATATCTTTCGCGCATCAACGATAAACCATACAATCCACCGCCTGGAATTGGATTAGCCATCAGTGCTCTCGAAAGAGTCTCATATAGTGCCATAGCTGGCTATTCCAGCTCATCACATCCGTCCCTCGATAGTTGCTTTGTTAATCATCCAACATGGCGGTTTCGCCAGTCGTAACACATACGGTCGAGGCCGCTCAGGCGCAAACCCTCGGGCGCGCCATCTCGTCGCCTCTCAAGAATGTCACTTCGCAGACATCTTCTTCTAATGGAACACCAATGCCACCTGTCACTTCTGCGCCTGCGCCAACAAGCATTCCTACTACACTCGATCTCGCTGAGCAGATGAACGATGAAGAGAAGCGCAAATATGTAAAGGGTACGGGACATTCGGCGATTTATGACATATGAATCTAATAGAATCCAGGCAAGAAGCTAGGTGAAGGTACCTACGCCGTTGTCTTCCTGGGTCACCTCCGCTCGAAGCCCACCACCCTCGTCGCCATCAAGAAGATCAAGGTCCAGAAAGAATACGATGAGGGCATGGCCCCCGATGCCGTCCGTGAATTAAAGCACCTCCAGGAGCTCTCCCATCCAAACATCATCTCTCTTCTTTCCGTCTTCTCGTCCAAGGACCAGAACCTCAACCTAGTTCTCGAGTACCTGCCTCGAGGTGACCTGGAAATGCTGATCCGCGATACCGAATCCGTCCGCTACGGTGCTGCAGATATCAAGACCTGGATGGGCATGCTCACCCGCGCTGTCTGGTTCTGCCACGAAAACTTTGTGCTCCATCGTGATATCAAGCCAAACAACTTGTTGATCGCGGATGATGGCGAGGTTAAGCTTGCTGATTTTGGTCTTGCGCGCAGCTTCGCCGATCCCCATCAGCTCATGTCCTCGCGCGTCATCACTCGATGGTATCGACCCCCTGAGCTTCTTTTTGATGCAAAGCACTACAGTGGCGCTGTTGACGTCTGGTCCGTCGGCACTGTCTTCGCCGAGCTCATCATGCGCGCGCCTTATCTTCCCGGTAATACAGACCTCGACCAAGTCCGTCTCGTCTGCGAGCTTGTTGGCACTCCAACAGACGATAACTGGCCTGGCGTCACGAAACTTCCTGGCTATGCTGTCCCCGGGCAACACCCTGTGCGCGGGAAGGACTGGTACGAGATGCGGTTCGGCACGGTTGGCTCCGACGGCGTGGACTTACTCATGAAGACTCTCATACTTGACCCCAAGAAGCGCATCACAGCCCGTGGCATGCTCGAGCACCCTTGGTGGCACTCCGAGCCAAAGCCAACGCGCAAGCAGGATCTTCCTCGAAAGGGTGGCACGGGGGCTGATGACAAAATGGGTGCTGATCTCAAGCGACGTCCAGGAGTCATTGATGATGATAGAGGGTCCAAGGTTGCTCGTAAGCTCGATTTTGGCGCCATGAAATAGATGCAGGTTGGTTTGGCGTGGACGTAATTGGTGTATGAACATATGACATATATTTCTTGGGCATTCTTTGGCGTTTGGTTCTGCACAAGGTGAAGGAAGAGCAATACACGGCATCTAGTAGAAACAGTACAGTTGTCATGCTGCAAAATGGGACTTTTTTTATTATACACTTCAGATCAGTTCATGCTCATAAATTGGAGATTATGGATATCCCAACCAAACGCTTCGTCCCTGACATATCTTCATAATATCGGCATATTTTCCCTCGTAAACATATCCAGACGAACACCATCTATTCCAAGTCCTACATGAGTACGCATTCGAGACCGTACATGGCTCTCTCGACGCTCTTTCTGACCTGGTACCAATCCGCTCTTCTCTGCGCGTACTCATAAACTTCCTCGGCACGAAACACTCCCCCGAAACGGTCGCCGTCCGCAATGACAGTGGCCATCTCACGCGCGTGTCGGGGATCGATGAGGAATATCTGACTTAGTTCGCGCAGGGCGGCAAAGTAGGCGAGCAGGTCTGCGTTACGCAGAGTTCTAATGTACTCATAATAAATGTTCATATCGGCGATGAGAGTAATTGCGCCCTCAGTGCTGATGCGTTGGCGCTTAAGATGCTTGCAGATGGCTGTAAAGAGGCGCAGTCCGACCTCACCATTAAAGACATCAAGCATGGACTTGTCAGTCGTACCGACCAGCATTTTCGTGTGTGATGAGACGAGCTCAACAATACGTTTGGCTGTGGCCGTAGGACCAATATCGGGCTCTGCAACGGGCGCGGCTGGTTTCTCAACGGTGCTAGAACCGCCCCCAAAGCCAGACCCGAATGCAGATGACGATGTAGGGGCGGAGGGATCAATAGGGTTATAGTCTGTAGGCGGCTGAGTTGTACCCTGAAGGTATTCGACCTCGTCCATCAGAACGTCGATACCCTTGTTCAAGCCAGCAGCGACACTCTCGTCGAGCATCTGCTCAAACTTCTTTTTGGCCAGGCCTGCTGGATCTAAGAAATCATTGCGGTCAGCGATCTTGGGGGCTGCAAGCTGTTGTTCGTAGAAGACATCGATCATCTGTGAGATGAGGTCTCCTACATTGACTAGCTCGATAAAAGTAACAAGAGGTGCCACGCCCTCTTTGTTGTGGTCGCTGACCTCTCTTGGATTATAATGTGACAGGTGGTCAACAGCCATGTCAAAGCCCGTCTTCACGTGTTTCTGTCCTAGGATACGGAGCAACACCACGAAAATCGCCGAGCACTGCTCTCGCGCTTCTCCTCCAGCTTGACCACCAAGACTGATAAAGACTGAAGCACGTCCAAGACTAGTTTTGGCAGCATGTACCAAATTAAGCGCTACTTCGATGCTGAACAGCGACTTGATGCCCTCAAGCTTCGACGCCATGATGGCTGCCTTGGCTGCGAGTTCGTCTGTAGGCGCCTGAGCAGGCAAGGGGCTTACTCGACCATCGAGTCCTAAACTGGGGGTCTCGGGTCGTGAAGGTAGTGGGCTTAGTGCTCCGGCGCCATTTAAGTCCTTGGAGGCTGACGGGGCTGTCTTTGTCGATGAAGGCTTGTTCGTTGTAAAAGGAGAACCCTTAGGGAAGCTGGGGAGGACAGTAACAGGCATCATGACAACTTTTTTGAATGAACTTAAAAAGTCCTTCTTGTCGGCTGAGCGGTTGATGTTTGACATGTAGAATGACTCAATAGTCGAATCCTGCTCAGAAAGCTTCTTCTCCCAACTTGCGACTTCTGTCTCAGCATGATTTGTGAAAAAGTCCAACTCAGCCTGAAGATACAGGTCAAGATGAGGTTCGAAGACGCGCAATGAGAACTCCTTGGCCATCTCCTTGACGTCTCTTTTTGATCCCTCGGGTGGTGTGAGGGATTGGAAGAAGAGAAGTGTCTGCTCGAAGACGCCGGACACGGCTTTAAGATAGGCTGCCATGCTCCGCTCATGGGCTTCGTCAAACAACGGTGTCGCATACTCCATGATGATGTCCTCCCTCACCTTTTCGACGAAGCTCCAAAACACGTTTGCAGGTTCTGGAAAGATACGTTCCATGACTGAAGCTTGCTCATTGACCTTGGCCAGTAGCATCTCGAAGAACAACCGTGAGGGTTCGAGTGTGATGTTTTGCTCCTCTGTCGCCTGGTTAAGACAGTCCATGGAGTTGACCACCAACAACTCATTATCGTTAAAAATTGGGTGTTTATGGATGAAGAGGTCTACACCGCCCGTTGCGCCATCGAGAGTATGCAAAACATGCGCATAACGATGCATTCGACCATCCACATCCCAGAATTCGTAACCTTGCTCGAACTCTCGAAGAACAGCACTCTCAAAGATACCCATCATGTTTGAGAGTTTCTCCTCTCGCTCATGACATCCAGGAGACCAATCGCTATGGGCGAACCTCTTTAGATTAGCAAGCATTTGCGCCTGTTTCTCTGGGTCGCGAAAGGCCTGGAAGATGATGGGGTCCGCATGGGACTTGGCCCGCGCAAGGTCAAAGTAGAACGGCGCCAACGCACCATAAATCTTACCATACTCATGCCTTGCTCCTCCCCGAATACTTCTCACTTTCTTGAAGACATCCAAATATGCCGCCGGGTCTTCAGTGGGGTCGCTCGAGGCCCCCACCGCCATTGTCTCAAACCCATCACGAATATCAGCCACAGCACGATTCTTGGCCTCCTCCAGTGACGCATCGAAAAGCGTTGTTCCTGCAGATTGCGCGGGGGTTGCGATTCCTTTTGCCTGTTTGGCCGCAATGTTTGCAGATTCTCGTCTTCGTCGCACTGCCTCTTCGAACCGACGTCGAGCCTCGAGTTCATCCCAACAATCCATGCTCTTCAATCTAGAAACCCATCGCGTATCGTCGTATACCATATCTCGCATGCGGTGTGATACTCGGGCAAAGCGCATTTGATCAGCGACGGGGAGGTAGTCGAGGATAGCCACCAAGATCTCTGTCCATCATGTTAGTCGCAGGTGCTCGCTCTCATCATGACTTTGCCATTCGTACCCGCAGGAAGACTGGCTTTTGTATCAAGCATCTCGGTCGCCTTGAGAGTGCTAAGGATGCTGCCCCGGTTGGCAGCACCCGTCTTGGACCTATACATGGTTGGTGTATGTGTGTGCTGCGAGTTCGGTTGCTCTGATGCGTGGCGCTTTTGATCGCGTCTCCCAGGCGTTGTTCTCCTCGTAGTAGTCGCTTGTTGATTGTGTCTTGCTCGATATCATGAGTCGGCGGTCAATCCATCCATCCAGGTGACTTAGTCTAGCATGTGGCAGCTGGACTCTGCGTATAAGGCGACACCGACATTGGGCGGCTATCGAGCTTGAGCGCTGCTTGTGAGGGATCGCTTCCGCCGTTTATTTGCTTGAAATGATGAACTCGAGTGTAAGAACCCAATATAATGAGTTTTTTTAAAGACAATTTATCAGGTTCGAGTTGGGCGATCATATATGTACCAAGAGAAGCTGCAGCTCGGTCCGTGTTTCTGGCTCTGACAGGGGTATCGCAATCTGCAGATGCCCCGCATCAGCGGCGGCGCTATGAGCGGACGACCTACGAAACTTATCTCCAAGACACAAACGGCTACCCTATATCCTCTCGTTTTTGCACATTTCTATACTAGGTACGTAAACAACAGATGTCTATAATCATTGTTCAGTAAATAATATTACAGTATTTCATAGCCTATTCAATGCTGGAATACCATTCATCGTCCTTTCATGCTATCCCAATACAACTATTCTATACCTATTTACCAGCAAAACTCCAGCAACGCCCACAGAACGTGAAAGCCAACCGCTTCTAGAAGCACGGCATAGCAACCCAAAAATGCAAACTCCCACCGCATGCAAATGCCAACTGTACTATGCTATGCCTCTCTTACGTGACATTTACTCGAGAAAAGTGAAAAGATGGGTATGCAACACGTTCATAGCGCGAGTAGCGTCCCGTGCGCTTATCACACAAGAGATATTGATCTCGCTGGCACCTGTTGGGCGTTGTTAGTAACGTTTTCGAGGACAGTTGTTGTTGGATTCGATTCATACCCTGTGAGATCATCTCGAGATTGACGTTGTGCTCACCAAGAGTGGAGAACATGCGTCCTGCAATACCAACCATGTTCTTCATCTCAGCACCAACCAAACTCAGAATTGCCATGTCGGTGAGTACGCTGACATCACCACACTCGGCAAGCTCTTCGGTGGCTTTGCTGAAAGCCTCGACCTGCTGGCTGCTCGCGTGAATAGCCATGGAAACATGCACCTCTGATGTAGAGATGAGATCGACAGAGATGGAGTAATGGTTGAGGATGGAAAAAACACGAGCAAAGAAGCCATGCGAGATCGACCTCTTGTTCGAGTGCACGTTGATGACACTGATGTGGTCCTTGATGGTAACAGCGGTAGGACGCTTGGGCTTTCGGTGTTCTGCTTCAGCCTTGGGAGTGGGAGAACCGCGTGTAAGCTGATGGCTAGCAGAGCGCATGCGATCAGGAACAACAATAGTGCCGTTACCACGGGGGTTCTTGACGTTCTTGATACGGATAGGGATAGGAGGCTCAGCGCGAATAACTTGGTCCATGGTAAGATGATGGATGACTTCTGAGCCGTAGAATGTCAATTCAGCTGCTTCAGAAGGGGTGATAGATGAGAGGAGGCGGGCTGTGGGAACCTTGGAGGGATCGGCTGAGAAGATACCGTCAACTTCCTTCCATACTTGTAGCTCCTCGGCCTTGACGCCCACAGCGAGAAGAGCGGCGCAAAGGTCAGTATAGCCACGGCCGATGTCGCCGTCAATGAGACTGCCAGGAACGTTTCCAAAGAATCCAGTGACGACCGGGACACGATTTTCACAAGCGGCGATCTTGCGAGTGAAAGCCTCGGAAGCTGTACGGTAAAACTTGTCGTCGAGACGGCCTGCAGCGTCATAGTGGAATGCGTCACAGAGATCGACGTATTCAGATTCAACTCCCTGATTTGCGTGTTAGCGTTTTGATAGACCAAGCAAATGTATGAATGCTTCGAAACTTCTTTCTCCTGCGAACTATGCATGCCAACTTCATGAAAAAGAATCACAACCATTAGAGTATGAAGGTGTATGAATTCCAGGGGGGTTATAAATTCGCGCAGCACAACAAAGCATGTACTCACCACATCCTGTAAAAGAGCCGCCATGAACCGACAACTCAATTTTTCACCGAAGCTGATAACACGGTCCTTTGCTCTTGAATTGATCTCGAGGTTGAAACGCTTGGCAGCCACGATGTACTCGACCAGCTCCTGACACTCATCCTTAATGGTCTGGATGAGCGTCTCACGAAGGGATTGGTCCTTGATGAAAGACTCAGCGGCAAAGACATGATCGTTGCAGATATCGAGCATCAATCCACGTGCTTGCTCAACCAATTCGTTTTGCTGCTCCTCGTCGGAGCAAATAGCAGCGCCAACACCTCTCAGCTTGACATAGACGGCCAGCAATCTATTTTATGGTCAACATTTAACCAATTCATATTGCCCTTCCGTGAAGCAGACAGTTGTCGAGACTTACCGACTGGTTGTACCCTCTGCTTTCTTACCCGTGCTTCTCGCAGAGCATACTACGATGACTCTGTTTTGAGACAAGGTGGCTCTATTGACAGAGTCAGACATAAACAATTCCAAATCATATCCCCGCAATCATTCATTCCACTTCTCCAATTCTCATAATTCACAAGGTTATTTCATACCTGACAATATCCTTTGCAATCTAGACCATGTTTGTTAGCACCGTGAATGAGGACAACATGTATAATACTCCTCCGAGTATTAACGGGAGGGAATAACAAACCTTGTCCGGGAATTTACCCACGCTGGTACCACCGAATTTCTGGACGACCCAGCCAAGGGATGGGGAATTATTGTGCGAGAGGCTTCCCATGACTGCTTTTTAGTATTATGTAAGGATAAAAGAAAGAAAATGGGCGAAATAAATTTCTCAACGTAGATCGCGTTCAATGGCTGTTACTGCGTTTGTTTGCTGATGAGGAACGTTTTGGATGGTGGAGTTCGTTTTTTTCCGGCTGAGTAACAGAGAGCGAACGAGGGAAAAAAAAGTTTCTCAATTGAGTGAGGCACTAATAAATTAAGGTACCGATGCCGTCCGTACAGTACAGTCAGTGAATCGAGGTACCCACGGACAAGCGCCGAGTCGCCTCCGTACTTCTCAAACGAGAACGAACGAACCCACTGAGATGGATGCTGATATGATGGTGCCGACAGAGCAGTCGATTGGGGTTCGGATTGGGCTGTATAAGTTGAGCGCAATGTTGATGTAGTATCATCAACTTTCCTACGTACCTCTGGTATTGAACCCTTTGGTGAATTCCAGAAAACTTGTTGAAATGTAAGAAAAAGACACGTGAAATCAGTATGACTGAAGTATCCAATGTCGACAGCTGGATATGAATATAGCCGTCCGGGAACGGAGCCAAGGTTTCAAGATATTTGGTTGCTTGCAACAAGATCAACTACTTCCCTCAGCAGTTGCTCATATAAATATTGAAAGTTCAGAAGTAAATTTACCAATAACGAGAGAGTGTCCTTATATACACCCAGCACAAATTGGCTTCTTACTCCATCATGCCATTGTACTCAGTCATCAGAATCAGAGGACCTGGGCAAGCTCCGAATAACAGCTCATCCGCAAGGGTAAGCAAGCGACTGCCGTATATTTTTCTTTCTGTGTATGACTCGGCCTACGTTCCATGTTCCGTCTTCGGCTTTGGCCACGCTTTCCTTGGTTGGGTCTTGTCGACTCAGTTAGCTGACCCCACTGCACTGGTAAACAGCCCCACAGTCTAAGTAGCCTCCACTAGAACGAGCCTGTCTGGTTGGAAACCTCGCCTTTGGCTTCAGCGCAATGTATGAGATATGTCAAAAGGGACTTCACTCAATTTAGGCGAAAGATATGTCTATCGTCAACTGTAACAGCTGCAAGCCAAGTAATGCCTTGGTGCTAGATCTGTTCCTTTGATCGAGATCGTGACAAAACACCAGAAACATTGCTCAACCAATCAAAGTCAAAACTTGTCGTTGACAACTATAGCAACTACTACCTAGGTAGACGAGATTGTCGAAACAAACTTTGTCAAGTTGATAGATAATTATTTGCTATTCTTCATAAACACTAGTCACCACCACACTGGAACAGTCGGTCCTGTCCTTTCTTGTCCAACCAATCCTAGAATTCGTCGGGTTACCTGAACGCCAATACCCAGTTATTCTTATGCTGTGACTCCGATTCCCAAGTATTATAATCTGACAACAA
The DNA here is from genome assembly GCA_013618495.1 of Fusarium longipes. NCBI lineage: Eukaryota > Fungi > Ascomycota > Sordariomycetes > Hypocreales > Nectriaceae > Fusarium > Fusarium longipes. Next base: position 137,061 of record JABFEY010000049.1, on the reverse strand, counting down.
ACCCAAACACGTCTTCTATCAGGCCTGTCTTTCCAACCGGAGGGACCTCGGTCAGTCACACAGCTTCCCCTGAACCTAACATCATATCTTCGTTCCGTCATTCCATCGTGTCTGATTGGAAATAAGACTTTGGCGGAACTACTGGACACCATTAAATCACCAAAGGGTATAAACCATCCCAGCTCCGGAACGCCGGTATCCGCATAAGCTCGACAACACAAGCCGCACTGCTGGTCTTGCATCTCAACTCTCACAGTCCGTTTGGGGCAAACTCCCCTGTCAACATGTCATGCTCCTGGTTCTCGGCATTATAGTCAAACTTGTCCAAGTGGAAGTCTTCCTCAGGAGTTCTGATCCCGATGCCACTATCGTCATGCATGTCGCCACCACTCATGCTCATTGAGTTTTGGTTCACTTTGTTGGAGGCGGGAGGAAACGGCGCACGTTCTCCCTGGTTCTGAGACACATTCTTCAGGTTGAGCTCGTCGCTACCACTGCTGTACCGGGAAGTTTGTCGGCTTGTTTCTTTCGCTGTCTGTGGAGGAGGAGTGGCCGTGTTGGTTCCTGTGGTGTGGCTACTCTTCTGCTTCATAAATCCTGCTGTCTCCGCCAAAAAGCATGTCATCTCATCCACCCATGTCTTTGTCACCCACCAGGCACCGAAACTCTTTCCTCCGGCTAAGGTGATTTCTCGCATCACTGCTGTGCCGACACGCTCGACACACCACACTATTTCCGTAGGCGAAGCATAGGGAAACCTGTTGGGCAAGCGTCTGAGAAACTCAACCCAGCTGTCAAGCACATTTCGGCCAGAGGCGCTTGCGTTGTCACTATCCAACGAACGATCACTGCGTCCGGCAATCTCGTGGTAGACGGTGAGGGTCTCTATCTCCCAAGGTACTATGGGGTTTCCCAAAATAGATCGAATATCGTGGAGGAGAACATTTACTACATCGTCCATGCCTCGGGTGGGTACACATTCGGCAATCTTCCTAACTCGTATCGTGGTAACCCAATCTGTGAACATCTGGTTGCGATTATCAGTGCTCGAGAGCATGTTTGCTGCTGCATGGGCTGTCAAGTTCACTCTGAGTGCGCGATCGAGAAGTCCAGCAAAAAGTGTTGCAGGCGCTTCCTTGGCCCGAATTACGTGTTGAGGCTGACCTTGGAAAGATTCTCGGATATGAGGGACAAGCCTGTCCGAAATGGTCCTCAAAGTATCTAGGACGGGCTTCGGCACAACTTGAAGAGTGAGAGAAGATACTATGCCCATCATGCGCTGGTAGAGGACAAAATCACACTCCTCGATCCAGGGTGCCAAGGCTGTGTTTCCGAGTAGTTTTTGAACGGGCATGGTTAGCGTTCCCTGGAATGAGGTGTACAGGTGAAAGAAGGTCTTCTCCCTACAGAACCTTATACACTCGACTAGTGATGTACAGTGGGAGCGGTACAATGCTGACAAAGACTTGGCAGCATCAGGATCGGTTCCTTGAGGAAGGAACGGTTCGATAGGTGGCAGAGGGAGAGCAGCCGAGGGTTCGAGAGGTTCTTCAGTTTCAGGAGGGAAGGCGAGCTCGAGTTGGGTCTTGGTTGTGGAGTGAAGACTGTCTAGGTTTCTGACTTCGTATTCATTGTACAAGCTGTGGGATCGGAAAGCGGATTGGTATGTTGCGGCAGGCTTCGTATCAGTCCCGATGTGAGGTGAGGGTAATGCCCCTTGGCTTAGACTGACATTCGATGTCGATGGGAGTTGGCTGGTCGTTGTTTAGTAGGCACACACGGCTTGACACGGAGCAATAGCATACTTGAAGTTTGGAGCGAAGCTTGGAGCCTCGGTCTGGGGTCGAGCTATCTGAGCTGGAGCTTCATGAACCTCGGTTGGTTCCTCTTGAAGTGTGAAGTTAACGTAATGGTATTTAGACTCGCCACGGACACCCAGTCGTCTTGTCTTGAGGCCGGGGAACAAAACGCGAACAAGCTTGCCAAAGCTAGCAGGGTTGAGAACAGTAATCCTTTCGTTGGCACACTTTGAAGCGTAATTCGCGTAGACCCGTCCTCGAGGGACAGATCCTTTGCCCTTGTCGCAAACCGAATTAATCCTAGCATGGTCAGCACGTGTTCAACTGCATAACGATACACGGGAGATATACCAAAGCATTGCAAACACCTGTCGCGTTCGCTCCGAGTTGGGACCTCTCTCGTTGCCGTGCAATTCTCTTGCCACTTCGTCAAGACCACGATGCTTGTTACTGTGGAATAGTTGCCTCATTTCAAGTTCGTTGTTCGCGCTCGATCGTGTTGACGTGGATTTCGGGGCTCCGCCCATAGCCATGAGGGAGTCGCCCTCGTCGTTTTCATCGCGCTCCATCAATTGACTCTCCCCTTCAGTGAAGCTGGCATTGTTGCTATACTGCTCAGCTGGAAGGGGATGCCTTTGTGGAGGATGTCGTTGTTGGTATTGCAAGGGGTGACCCATTGGAGCACTCATGGAGGCATCCATAGAAAAATCTTGGCCACTCTGCATGTGTGTCGCAGCCTGCATCAACATTTCGTCTGGCGACATTTGAGGGGCGCCCATATCCTTAACATGGTTATGAGCATGCGGGTGTATCTGGGCATGCTCGTTGGTCATCCATTGTCCTGGGTACATGTCAGACGTGTCGGCAAAGCCTGGCGGCTCGAGGCTATTCAGTGATGCTGTTGAGGCTTGGGACAAAGGGCGTCTAGTCGACCGAGCGGCGGAGGAACGAGCTGGTAGGGGTTGGGTCTGCCCTGCAGCTGAAATACTGTCCACTGAGAATGGCAAATTCTGTCAACAATCGCGAATAGCGGGCATAGGGGAACAGGCAGGAAGGTTCTGGCTGGGAGGGCAATAAAGCTTTATGTTTTGTTGATATCGCGACGTAATTAGGACGTCCAAGATTAGGTTTGTTGCTCGGTCGCAAGTCGGAGGGGACGAAGAAAAAAACAGGGAGAAAGTTTACTTACTCTGATCCATGGGTAGTAGGTACTTAGATGAGACGGGACCGTTGTTGATTTAGGTAGAGTCGAGAGGAATTTGTGGGCTACCAAACAACAAACATTGGCTGGGGGTCCGGATGCGCCGATTCAACAACAATGAAACTCGAGGGAGAGAAACCGCAGCCACAGACTCGCGACACAGATAAAAAATGGTAGCAATAGCTGATTTGATAAGAATAAGTCACAATAATACCGCGCAAGGGGCTGCCCGGGCTATCTCTGGCGCGGTGCTGAACGTGACAGTATGTCTTTGCTGGAACTGTTGTTGTGCTTGTGTTGTCGTTGCGAGGTCAACGAGAAATGGAGTCAGTGCGCACCAGCCTATGGAAGTACGCTGTTGTGTTAGGTAATCCCGGTGGATACTATCCACATGTTCTATTGGCGTGTCTCATGAGAGCTTCATCGGATTGGACTGTATGGTGCTCATTTCGAGTCCGTAAATTAGCCGAAATTCCTGCTATCACGGTATACGAGCAGTGACTGGCTGAGCGTCCTCTTCTGCACGATCGTGTCTCGATCTGTGTCTTTGAGGCTTGAAGCTGCTAGTCTATTCCCGGTCAAAAGGTGCTCGCCGCAAGAATTGGATATTCTCCCAGCTATGGAGGCTAGGGGGGGAAATAAAACATCAGACGCAGGCTTATGATACAAAAAATAAACAGCCTAAGAGTCTCCCCTAAAGAGCATAAGCTGACCTAATAATTATGTCCTCTATGCTTTGGTAGTTAAGTCTTCCTGCACCCCGTGGGGAGGACATGTCGGTTGCCCTGAACATCTGTTGATCGTGCATTACAGCTTGAATAGCGACGGGTAATAACTGATTCAGCCAAGCTCCGACAGCGACTTAGTTGTCTGGGGGAGATGTGAGATGTCAAGGAAGCACATGCTCTGCTGTATAAGACCAGCTGGCGGGCGACTATATGATACGTTCACAAGATCACAATCACAGTCACAATCCTCTGCACATGAGAAACACACAAGACAGGCAGTGTATACAACAGCTCAGGTGTTGCTCCCGCTTCCGCGAACCATTCTGACAAGGATATCTCGCTTTTTCGCATAAATGCAACGGCTATCGCGTTGCGTCTCGGGAGTTTGCCGTATATTTACTGCATACATACCCGGGTATGCACCTCTCCTGGCACCCTTTTGAAGTCTCTTTGCATCGGTTCAAGCTCCAACTTGGAAAATGATGTAATTGTTTTTTATTTGTTTTTCTTGCTAGTGCAGATACATGTGATGATGCCTATTAGCGCCATAAAACAAAGTACCCTGCGTCATACCCGTGGTCATCCAGTAATGACTAGCATCACGGCATATGAAGCAAGATCTGACGTTTGGGGTCAAAAAGCCAATCGAATAGATTGACAAGTACGATTGTACTGAACTTGATGAGAAAAAGCCATGTTCTAAATTTCTCCATTTCGATAGCACTGTCGAAGCAAGTAACTCAAACACAACTAACTTATCATTATCACCTGCACGCCATAACTCACCCTAAAGCATCTTGCTGATCAGCTTTAGCAATCACCTCACAAAAAACCCCGAGTCTATAGGGTCACAAGCCAGTGACACACTGTTGCGTTCGACTGACTCCGCGTCAATTTTGTTCCCGCTTCGCTTCGCTGCACAGGCTAGGTGTCTTCCATTATCTTCCCCTCAGCTGGAGCTAGTACAGCGATAAAAGCTCCTCAGGTCTGCCTTTCTACCTCTTCCATTTAACCAACTGTGCTCCTCTTACGTATTGGGCGCTAAGTCAGCTATTTCACACCAACCCCTCCAAAGCCTTTTTTTTACAACTTAACCTTCCTACAATCACTCGACACTTCGACATCACCACTTATTGATACATCGTTACCAAAAATGTCCGCTCAAGACAAGGCCCAGCAATACCTTGGTCAGCTCGACCGTGAGGTATGTTCTTGATGACGCTGCGACTGTGTTCACCTCCGCAGGCGACACAAATTGCGCAACGGCATGATCCAGATCCAGATCAAATGCTGACAACTGTCTCGTTATCTAGCTTTCCAAGTACCCCGCCCTCAACAACCTTGAGAAGCAGGCTGGTGTTCCCAAGGCCTACGCCGTCATTGGTGTCGGAGCTCTCTACTTCTTCCTCATCATCTTCAACCTCGGCGGCCAGCTTCTTACCAACTTTGCTGGCTTCGTCATTCCCACTTACTATTCGCTCGGTGCTCTCTTTAGCCACAACAAGGAGGATGATACTCAGTGGTTGACTGTACGTGGCCTTCTTTTCCTAACCGCCGAAGCGGACCTCGGGATCCGCCGGGTTCTACGTGGCAGCAGGCTTGCTAACTGTTTCTCCAGTATTGGGTCGTTTTTGCTCTCTTTACCGTTATTGAGAGCTTCGTCCAGGTTGTTTACTGGTTCCCCTTCTACTTCGTCTTCAAGTTCATCTTCCTCCTCTGGCTCTCTCTCCCTGCCTTCCGGTAAGTTCTACTGCGGGTCTGCACCCGCCCCGCTCTAAAGGATTTTGTTCAAATACTGACTTGGATAGGGGTGCCGAGCTCGTTTTCCGATCTTTCCTGGCCCCTACCCTCGGCCGATACTTCCAGCAGTCTGGCTCTACCGCCTCTGGCCTCCGTGCCAAGGCCGACGGCCTCGACAAGACCGAGTAAATGGTCACCGCTGTGTAGCTTGGTCGCTAAGCCAAATCTCGCGTATGCTGCGTGACCCGGACCAAGCGCTTTCGGTTATACATGAACGAAAAATTGCTATCCTTTATGAATGGAGTAGCTTACAAAACACTGCTGCGAAATTTGGTGTGGATGAGAAGGATCAATATCAGGATTAGGAAGTACACAGGTTAGAGAGACACTGCATCGGGCAGTTGTTTGAACGCAAAGGGAAGACTCGTATCATATGGCCCTGCTCGTCTGATGAATGAATGCCAAAGGTATCAACTAGAAGTATTTCTGAAAGACGCTCTTTTTGAAGCGTTATGAGAACACGTTTCGCGATTATGTCGTTTTTGCTTACCCCACATCTCCTCGCTTTGTGATCTACGGTGTTGAAGAAACCTCGGTCCCCTAATTCGTCAGGCATCGGTTCACCTACAATTGTCGCGTGTCCAGACGTCCAGCAGTTCAATACACATAAAAGTGCGATACGGTATGTCACTAATCGTCAACGCTTTACTGGTAGTTCAAACTCGAGCTTGTTCGGTCCACGATCTGATCCGATCTGCCGTGACCTTGACGTAGCGCCCAAATTGCTAGCCCACGGATCCTTATTTTTAGCATGGTCCAAGCTTTTTGTAACCGTTCGTGGGTTCGCCCAGACAAAAACTCCCGACCGGTACCGCTGACCCGTTCGTGGCGGTGCAGCATCCCTGGAACGGATAACTGCGCCCCATCTCCCTTAGTGTATCAAATTAGTGGTTGTCGATGTCAGCAGTAACATCCATTCTTATCGTGAGCTGAATCGCCCACCACGATACTTAGACTTCTTCAACTGCCCCCTTGTCAAACAAGACATAATCCCCAAGACACAGATTTGGGAGATCTCATAATGATCTTTTGCATCTGATAATAAGCCTCATGCTACGAAAAAGAACACTCGTTTCCTGATTGCGCGTCGCTAGATCGAAGCCGTACTCAGCAAAAAGGCGAAGGCCCCTGGAGGGAGCGCCGACCATCATGATACCCAATGCGTCCATAATACGACTACCGACATCGAAAACAACGTACATACTTGCGCTATCTCTAGTCCTGTTGCTATGCGCCATCGGAGATGTTGATGCCTCGGAGCTATTGCATGACTCCATATTCGACACCCAAGCACTAATCGAACGAAGCGATGCACTCGAACTCACGTACGAGCCCAACTTCGGCGCATTTGAACGCAGTATTCTCGGTCGTGCGCCAGCGGAACAGCCACTTCTGACCAACAATGGACCAGACAGTCGACCAATAAGTCCCGGCGAAACTGTCTGCTATGTTGTGGATAAGAAGACATTATTCGGCAAGGATAAGAGGGATGGCGCTGCTCGTGGATCGAAGAGCGCTGAGGACGACTCTGGCCATCAAAATCCCCGTCGAGCAGAGTTTAAAACGGTCTACGTATCCGTGAATACTTGTTCCAGACCAACTCTAAAATCCAAGGATAAAAACAACAGTCCCGAAATAGCACCACAACTCAGCCTCTACACTTCGACATCCAGCAAGATCAAGTGCCCAGACTCCTCCAACTATAACAAGACAAATTCCAACTTACAAAGGATACCGCTAGATGAGGGTGCAGCCATGGTCACTATTAATGCCACTGATGCCTTTTATATTAGTGTCGCTGCTCCCAATATCACAAAAAAGCATGATGGGGAGTGGAAATATCAGATCGCGATATCTTTTGACGAGTACTACCACAATTATGACTCCAAAAGCGACACTGCTCGACTGCTATTGATGGACTTTGATTCGACATCAGCACTTCTTGTTACTAGTAATCTGACCGAGGACTCGAGTGAGACCCAGCAAATTATGAAGAGGCCGCCCCCTTACCAACTATTCGTTGGCGACGAAAAACTAAGATCTATTGACGGCCTGCGACACTCGGCTTGCGGTCTTGCACAGAGCGCTGAGATTTGGGCAAATGGCAATAAGACAGGGCGACACAATGATCTCGTTACCACTGGCGTCACAACAAGAGGACCTGGTCAATTGCCCAAGCAGCAATTCTTGATCGCAGGTCTCAACCATAGTACCTCATACTCAGGCATACTTGTCAAGATGCCGCAAGGGAACAACAAGAGGGCTGAAACATCAGGTGGCGGGGGTACAGTCTACAGGGCTACCTCATTTCAAACATCATCCAGTAAGTTCAGACCACTATTTTCTTTGCTTCTATGAAACTGACTCCATCAGGCTCAAACTGCAAGATGGTCACGAACCTCGATTTCTGCAACGAGACACAATACGCTGTTCCAGGGAACGACAAGAAGTTCAATAACACAGCCCTAGCAAAACACTATGACGACTACGCTAGAAAGATGTATGCCAATTTTGAGAAGGTTATGATGCAGTTACCCTGCGAAACCCCTCCTGAGTCCCGATACTCACTTGCGCGAAATTGTGATCAGTGCCGCGAGGCCTACAAACGTTGGCTCTGCACTGTCACCATCCCTCGCTGTGAGGATGTCATGGGTGGTAGCAGGTTCAGCGTCGTTCGGAACGGTTTTCAGGCTTTCCCCAACGGCACCACACTCCCTGATAATTTCCGCAAAGGACTCAAGTTATCTGCCAACAACTCCTCCCGCAACGCCTGGATCGATGAAACAGTCGAGCCCGGCCCTTACAAGGAGTTGTTGCCTTGTGAGGATATTTGCTACGACGTCGTTCAATCCTGTCCGGCGGCTATGGGATTTTCCTGCCCTCAACCTGGATTCCCAAGTTTCAAGGTGAGCTATGGAGAACGGAATTCTGATACTTCTAGTATAACATGCAACTACCCGGGTGAGGCGAGGACAAAGATCAGCGCGGCAGGGATCATTCGTCCTGATGTATCTATGCTTACTGCAGTGCTGTTGATGGCATGGTTAACGTTATGAGAGACGTGCTTCTTGGGTATTCTTGGAGTTTGAGACGGCGTTGACTTGAACGACTTTGCAAAAGTACCTCAACAGGCTGGCGCATTATGGTCGATTCATACTGGAGCTTGTGGCCACTCTGAGGCTTATAGAATTTGACAGTGTTATATGTAAAACAAGGCCGGTTTAGATAGGCTTTTGTAATTATATTCAACGATTTAGTATATCGCTTTTGAAGAGTAGCCTCTATGGAAACTCGTCCATTACGTGGTAGATAATTCAACCACGTTTCTATCGCATAGCTTTCAAGCCTTCTTCGTTTTGGTTGTAGCATCATATTCCTTAATTGTTGTTTCTAGTTTCTCGATAGTCGCTACGTGAAGCATTGTCAGCCGGCTCTTGTCGCAAGCACCCTTCAAGACTAACCATCTCGTTCGGCGCGAACCTCGTCCGTCTCAAGCTTGACCCATGCCCAATACGCAACCTGGTATGTGAAGACAGCAATGAGAAGCGTCTTTGCGATGGGTCGTGTGAATGTGCGATAGAACTGAGACTAAAGCATTGTCAATACAAGCTTCAAGTGTACGAACTGGTATACAAACTGTTGCGCTGGGCTGAGTTTTGCTCGCATACGTTCTTCTGCTGATGGAAACCACCCCCCTACTGTGAGAGCCCATTGACGTAACTGCAGGCCGCAGCCTTGACAATGTTGCGGAGATCATGATGTGGATGTGCAGTGAATTGGATAATCGTAAAGCAATTGATAAACTTCATTCACATAAGCACGGCCACATCTGAACTGTGGCGGAAGGTACGTTTAGTGGGGGTGGGGCCGATGGGGGGAGGGAGACAGTCCCTACTTTCCCCTTCCATGACCTTTAATAAGGGGAAAGGAACACATGTCCCCAAAATTGTTAGCAGCGCATTTAACTTACAGGGCCTCTGAAATCTGTCCCCTAGTCGATCCCCGAACTAGTACTTGAACACTCGCAATTTCCATATCCGAAGCAATTCACTTTCTACGACTTATTTCCTCCTATATATTCAATCTTTGTACTTTCTCTTCTCATTCCTTACCCGTCAGCACTCAACCTTCAGACACAATGGTACGTCACTAACTCGCGGAACCCTGACTCGACAGTGTCGATCTCATATGATGGAGATGGAGCTAACATGATATCCCGTTCCAGGCGCAAACTCCCCAGCAGCGACGACGCAACGAGGCCTTTGCCAAGGGCAATGAGAACAAGATGGGCAAGGCTGAGCAACAAATCAAGAAGCGGGTCGAGAAGGTCCAGAAGTCGCCTATCTCTATGTTCTGGATCAGTAAGTACTCGAGCTAACGCCCGTTCTATTATGGAGTGGTTCAACATTCATGCTAACAACATCCTCTAGGCATCCTCGGATTCGTCGTCTTCGGCGGTCTCATCTTCGAGGCTCTTTCCCGATTCTTTGGTTAACCCTTGTCTTCGATCGAATCAACCTTTGTACTACAAACAAAACTACAAAACACAAAAACAAACGATCTCAAATACCCCCATCAAGTCTCGCCCGAGCGGTGGCACCGCAAATCTTTGGAGGTACAAAAGGTTTCAAAGGCCTCCCCAGGACGTCGGAAGAACTGGCCGCTGATGGCCTGGTGGTCGAAGTTAGTCAAGCGCCCTGGGCTGTCTATTTCTCTCATCATAACCCGTGGTCAACTTTTCTGTAACCCGCCTGGTTCTTTGCGCCGTGCGATATGTATACGAGCGTGGGTCACCAGTCCACCATCCAAAGAGTTCATGTATTTCATTGTTTAGAGGAGCTGTCTTGATATCAAATGGAATTTGACTGGAGGAGAATAGGCGCAAACTGAATTTAATATAAATCGATTTATTTCCGAAGTTCAAAACAAAAAGTTGCTTTCTTTGCTTTTTTGTCTACCCGACGCCATGCCATGAACCGCGAGATAAAATTACCAGCCCTTGGTGTAAGGGAGTCTACTGAGCTTTTCTTGCTAGCTCAGACCTGTTCCAAATCCTCAAAGAATTAGGCACCAAGACCACGGCGCTTGCTTCCACCATCATTCTTCATCTTCATGCCAACCTCGAATTGCTTCTGAATATCGGCTTCGGCCTTGGTAGAATCAGACGCGCCCTTGGAGGCAGAGCCTTGAGCCGTAGGGGCTACAGCACCCGCCTTCTTACCCCCCAAGAGTCGCAGAAACTTAGCTTGTCGAGCGGAACCACCTTCAAGATCGTCGACTTGCCATTTCTCCGCCTGAACAACAGGCTCTTCGGGAGCCTTCTCCGTCTTGGCTTTAGTCTCAGCCGCTCGCTTGCGCTTCTTCTCAGCCTTTTTGGCCTTCTTATCAGAAACCTCGGGCGCCTCGTCCTCGGATGCAGACTCGACAGCCTCTTCCTTAGCCTCTTCCGGCTCGACAACCCTTACTTTCTTCTCCTTCTTGTTCTTCTTATCCTTTTTGGACTTTTTCGGCTCCTCCTCTTCTTCTTCAGAAACATCGGCAATAGAGATACGGCTTCGTTCGGAGCCGGCGTTACTCAATCGACGGTGCTTCATAACGATTTCGTCGGCAGGGATGTCCACGGGAACACCACCATTGTTCTCAGAAGCGTCAGAAGCCTCGGAAGCGTCAGATTCGGAAGAAGTATCGGATTCGGAGGAAGTGTCATCCTCGTCATCGTCACGTTCAGACTTGGACTCAGCTGCGTTCTTCTATGGAGTCGTCAGCATGTAGATCAACGAGTTTTACAAGATGACCTTACCTCAGCATCTAAGAGAGCCTGGTATTGGGCAGAGGCCTTCTCGGCCTCCTTGAACAACAAAGCTGCCTTCTTCTGTAACTTTTCGGCGCGAGTCTTGAGCTTCGCCTTCCTCTTTTCATCGCTAACGACTCGCTTTGCTGCTTGTTTCTCCTTTCGAGGCTTTCCACCAACAGCAGGTTTGGGCTCGGCGTTAGCCTTAGCAGCCTTGGTGGCCTTTGTGCGCTTCTTCGCTTTGGCAGCTCGCTTCGCCTTGCGCTGCTCAACCATGGCTGCCTTGTCCTTCTTGGGCTTCAGGGTCTTGACTATGTTACGCATGTATTAGATAAGATCCATAATATACAAGGGTAGATAGTGGTGTCGTGGAAGCAAAGATGAAGTGCGCAATTGACATACCCTTCTTGGTCTTCGTCTCTGAGTTGTCGTGCGACGACATGATGCGGATTTGAGAACGTTGAGGAAAATTTTTGGTGCAGAATTTGACAAGAAACTGGTTACACTGTTTCAATCGAAATACCTCTTCAAGGAAAGAAGAAAAAAGAGATACAGTGTCTTGCAATCAGGTCTTGCAATGATGGATAGCGCAAAGAAGAATCGACGATAGCTTCATGGAATGCGCTTTACTAGAGGGCAGAATCACTACTTTTTCTGCCGGGCGGTGGATAAAAGCGACAGGGATGCAAGCGTTCAAGTGGAGGCAGGAACCACCTCGAAGAAGGTGGAGTCTGCGGTTGCCTAATCAGGTAGGAGTCGCTGCAAACATGCTGGTAGTAGAGGCTTAGACTATCCTGCGAGTTACCGTCTAGAACGTTTTTGATCAACGGATACAGCCGTTAGAAAAATACTTTCTTAAAGACATTAAGGATCTTGACAGAAAGAATTTAGCTAATTAGAGCCCTCATTTAAGCAGTAGTGGGACACGAGTTGTGGCAAGTCTGGTCAACTCGAAACCGTTCTGTTAGTCGATCTAATTCATTGCTCACGAAAAGGTATTCATTCATCATGAACTCGACCTTATTTACATCACAAACTGTATCTTAGGTTTACCAGTTAAACAGATAGGGGCTATAGAGCAATACCATTCGGCCAATCGTTCAACAGTCATTTGATTGTGCGGAGTTTATCCTCCTTTCGTCTCTATCTCCAACGCCAATAGTACAATGAGGAGCAGCAAGTAATAATAAGTTACAAGATGGTCTATGCATAAAAAGACAAGAAAGGAGAGAAGAGTTATTTCCTTCTACTGCTCCAGTATTAAATTTAGCCCTTCGCCCGTGTGACCATCCCTGGTCGTCTTATTATGTCGTCTCAAGTCTCAGCTGTATCCAAGAATAGAATCTCAGCTCAAAAAACACCGAATTTGCATGGATGAGCGGGATATTGCGGGAAAGTATCCAGAGGAGAGTGCTTGCAGTAGTTCGTAATAACATTAGTCGTGAAACATCCCCCTTTGTATGTTGGTTGATCGCTCCGCTGTATGCGTTGTTAGTCGACATTTCTCGAACAGCAGGGGATGAATGAACTTACTATGGCTTCAGCATAGCTTATTGCTCTGGGCTGTGGTTATACATGTAGGAATCGTCATAATACATATCGTCTCCTCCAGTGCTTTCACCATAAGCTTGTTGCGTCCATTGTGTATTGTAAGACGGGGAAACTCCGTACGACGGGGAAGCTCCGTATGCCACTGTCGCAAAGCTGTCGTCTGCGCTGTTTGTTCCTCTCCTACTACTGCTATGTCTACTTTCGGCCTCTTGACTTCTCCCTGTGAAGGGACCGATGTTCATACTGCCCCACGGAAGACCCGAGGGTTCTGAGTAGGAGCTGAAGTCAGTGGCAGAAGGAATTCGATAGCTGTTGCCAGCATATTCCTGGTTTCGAGAGTCTCGTTCCTCTCTCTCCTTGTTCTCTCGCGCCTTTTCTCCTGGGAAAGTCGGTTAGCTTCTTGGAGATTTGTCGGACATGGGAATACTTACGGAATTTGCGCTGTGCAATTCGATTCTGGACTCTTCGTCTCTCTTCAGGGTCTGTAATGTCCGACCAGTCAAGATCATCTATTGAAGCCGATTTTGACTTTTTGGAAGAATGTGATGAAGAACCACCCTTGCGAGAGCTTTGAGAACCGTGCGAGCTGTGTCTTGAGCTTCCGCCCATTTTGCTCTTTTCAAGGGGTTGCGAGTGCCGTGCTGAAGAGGCTTCTTTCTCCTTGTTGTTGGTAGTCGTGGGAGTTGACTTTCTTCGAAGTGGTGCTGTAAGTTTTGAAGACTTGAAGTGTTTGTGACTTGACTTCTCCTTTGGCAGATTCTCCTGATTTGTGGCTTCAGGGGACGGACTTTGGATGTGAATCTCTGGTGTTTGAAAATCTGATGACGACTCTCTAGACAAGGACATCTACCCCAAGAGCTTCATATACGAAGAACATTCAGGAGTTGGAGATTAGATATCGTTGATACAAGTGATAGGGAAGAATATAATATATATATATGAGTTTGATGTATAAGCTGGAACTGTTGTTCAACAAAGATTGGTCGATTCAAGAATGTGTATAGTTCAACAAGAACTAGAATAGATCACGCCTGGTTCTTGTATCGTAAGGTTCGACGATGAACAATGATTAGGCAAGTGAATTATGTATTGAATTTCAGTCGATTCAACTCTGAGGCTTATACAATGGGACATAACAGAATCCAAAACTACGGGCAAGGCCACATACATGTATCTATAAGGCAACAACATTTTTGAGACAACCTAGCTAAACTAGAGAACCGCGCCCTAGCGCATCATGGGGGTACCTGACGAACCCAATAACTACTGAGGACCCATGCGACAGCGGGACGAGGGAATCGGCCAGGACCGGGGTGGAGTTTGACTGTTTCTCGGGAATTGGATGTGAGGTAATGGATGGTCAAGATGAATGGCGGAACCAAGTAGGGCAGAATTGACGTATGGAGATTACGAGGAGGGCACGAGGCAGATGCATATGAGAGACTTGGCCATTGGTGGAGGTGAGTCTACACTACAGCAGTCGCTTGACTAACAAGGAGGATTCGCATCAGCCTTGGAACGCTCTACAGGGGAGACTTATGCTTAGAGTAGAATACCCGAGGAAGTCTAAGCCTGAGATGGTGTCTGAGAATCGAATGGGATGCGAGAAAAAGGGCGTGTGAGACTAAGGGTGTGACAGAATAATTGTTTGGCGAGCGATATCAGATCCGAAATCCTCCTACTCGGTGACTGAGGCCACGAGGTCTCGTGGTGCATAGAGTGTGAATACTTACGTATACTATTACAGTCTGCGAGTTCAGGTACATGCAGATGTTTGGACCCATGACGGCGAAGGAGTCATACTCGAGAAACCTTGTCATCACACATTTGCAGTACCTGAGTTACAAACGTTCCCTAGCCTTTCCTATAGTCTGAGGCCGGCCCAGCCAACTTAAGCAGAACGGATTGGGAACCACAGTACGTGTGCGCCCACGTACAATCTCTACGTCAAGATTTCTGTAATAGACAGAGAATACGTATGTACCTTGTGCACGCGAATCCTCCTCAAGGTCCCTTGTCTTGTGCATTCGCAACCTGTCATGCCTGTCATGCAGGACTCACCCACTAACTTTGCCTGTCAACTCTGAGACCGAATGAATTTCCCACTCTAGCATAGAATGAGTGACAGGGGAAGCTCAATGGCACTAGAGATGAGAAAAGCCGCGTTGCCAAGCCACTCGCCCTGAAATGGTAAGTAAACGGCATCATAGGCCGAGAGCGAGATATACGATGAAGACGGAGCCGGGACGAGGAAACAGTAGAGCGCAGAGCCTAGTTTAGTTCCATGCCACGAGGGAATTGGAGTAGGAATGCGCTAGAAAACGGGCCCTGTTCAATCGACGACATCAATCTATCAATGGATGGATCGATTACCATGTTGTGGCTTATACGGTACAACTGACTTGATGTACATGATATAGATTATCTTATGGCCTGACTCGATTCTTGTGAATCTGTGGCTGCGAAACTCAATTCGAATGCTAAAAATTTAAGAAATTCATTTCTTTGAATCCTTGTAAGTATGCCACCGTCGATCCGAAATTCCCGGATCTTGCGTGCCAGGGTACTCATAAACTGGCTGGACAGGGGTCTAGAAGAGTCATCGCAGCTAACTTAGGAACCGCAATACAACTAGAAATTGCTCGAAACAGTCTCAGTACCAAGGATTAAGACTGTATCTGTATATTGCACACCGTCTCCGAGCTTCATAATGCGGCCGTTGGAGTTATCGGAGAGTTTCTGAAAGGGCTGCCTTGCGTGTTCAAACTCGCTGCCTTGAGGCTTCTACATTATGGCTTGTCTTGTTTTGATGCCTACCTAGGGATGTTGCGTATATCCATGCAGAAGGAATATAAGGACACGTCGCTATTATGATACCATGGTAGGCAGTCAATTATATGATGCAGAAGTCGAACCTACTATATATCTTCTTCTAAGTCCGAGCCGAACACCAAACGCGGTCTCTTTTCAGCCCTACAAAAGCGACAACCATTACAAGTTCGCATTCGCACAGCATCCTTCAATGACATAGCTCTGTGGAGGGAGGGTCCAATGCACGGCATTGCGTGACTGACATGAAATAAAGTTATCCAGTCTCTGGGATTCAAAAAAGAGAGTCATACTGTACAGCAAGATACTACCTACGACAAGGTGGACAAAAGAAAGTCCACACGCTAGGTACATGCTGTGAATGTCTGTCAAAGGGTGTGCGTGACCCAGTGCAATTTGACGATCTGCCGTCGCTAGAAAGCTCCCAGGAAGGATTGACGAATTATTACTTCAGGGTTGATTATCAATCATAAAGTACAGTCTTCTGCGCTTCTTATTATTGGGCTTCAGCTCGTCCTGGCTTGTCCATACTGTACACAGTATCGGTGATACCGGATGATCGACATTCATCTTCTTATGATACAACCTTCTTCAAGCCCAAATTTAGGCAGCCTCTGCAATATTTGTAGCGTGTTAAGCTTCGCCTGAATTTGACACCGGGGAGTCGGGCTTTTTGTTAGCCCTCATCCGTCATGGTCACTATGCCAAACAAAGGTTCCTCGATAGCTGAAACTCTAAGACGATAGGTTGGGGGCCACAATCAGTGACTTATCGACCAGTCAACTGGATATAAGTCTACCCAGTAGACTGCATTGGATGGATGAATCACTTTAACAGCGACACAGCCAACACAAAACATAAACTTAGACTGACAGTACGGGGGAGACTCATTCAGCAATTCATATATTGGCTCCTGTGGAAATAAAAAAGGTTGCCTCATGTGCAGTTCGCAACTAAACCACCTATCAGTGAATATCTACACAGTAGACCTGCATATGGCATCTACTACAGGGTACGGGTATCGTACCCAGCTTCACAATCATAAGTACAACTGCGAGGCCCTTTGTCTTAAGAGGAGATAACTAGGATTCTATCGTGACTGTGACTCAATTCTAAATTGAGCGTCAGAAATAGTGTGGCACAAGGGCAAGTCCCGCATGTGGAATTCCTAACTTGAGCACATAATGACTACAGCCCTCCGTTCGCAACCTTTATGTTTGACTGCAAATGAAAACCAAAGATGAACATATGACAGCCAAACCAATGACCCATATTCCTTCTGTCGTTCAATGTTAAGCCACAAATTACAAGTCACAACCATTCAGTTTGCCTTGGCATTAATGCACAATGTAATTGTTACGTTAGTGTATTCGCTTCGGCATAGCCAGGAGGCGTTGGCGGAAGGACGGCCCGATCGGTGAGTACGTAGGCGTCCATGATCGTGTATAAGTTATTCTGGTTCAAATGAGGACGAGATGGGTTTTTTAAATTATTGTTCCGTATACCTT
The DNA here is from genome assembly GCA_013618495.1 of Fusarium longipes. Taxonomy (NCBI): domain Eukaryota; kingdom Fungi; phylum Ascomycota; class Sordariomycetes; order Hypocreales; family Nectriaceae; genus Fusarium; species Fusarium longipes. The sequence continues at coordinate 119,854 of JABFEY010000049.1, read as the reverse complement.
ATTGTTGATGGTTAATGTGGTAAGTAGCTGCCTGCGTGTCGCAGAGTCACACAGTAGAATTACGTACTGCTAGTGATATGTCTTTATCATGTTGATGCTATCGCTTAGATCATGATACCGATGTTGATAGTAGGTAATTGATACTTGATCTATCAACACATGATAAAATGACGTTGGAATAAGCTTTGAGATTACCGAGAACAGAGGGCTTAGATTTTTTTTTTCCCTCGCCAGGCAGTAATGCCTTTCGAGATGAGGCATCGACGATAGTGGCACCTCCGAAATAAATTCGATAGCATCGATGAACGACCATGTCCACCCAAACTTGTCCAATATGATAGTCACTATAAAACATAAAAACATAAAATCATTGCATTGTTCAAGTCTCTTTTCACCACATCAGGTAACCCTAAGGCAATACTTGAGTGAAACGTGCTTTTGCTCAGCTGTCCATAAGCCCAGTCATATCTGCTAAAACTACAGTGGTAAATGTACATGTCGTATCTTTTGGCCTTCGTACAGCTATTACATGTTGGCCAACAACTCGGCCTCACGCTCAGCTCTTCGCTCGGCAGACCTCTTCTTGAAACGGGTCTCAGCCCTTCTGCGCTCACCACCATCAATCTTACGTCCCTGGCGGTCTTCCCACATTCCCTCAGTAACCTTCACGACAACTCCTGAACCTCCAGGCAAAGGCTTGGCATAAGGTCCAGCGATCGTGTGGGCACCTACGACTTTGTATCCGTTTGGTCGTACTAGTTGTGATCCAATTTGTGGTGCGTGCTTCTTGCTCTTCTTGGAAGAACCTTCGGCAGATTCATCCTCCACGGGGGCGATATCGTGAGGCACGTTAACGACCCATTTCGTAACCATCAAGGCCGACGCAGGTGGTGTCGCAACCTTGAGAACTGCTTCTCCATCCTTCACATATTGGAAATCTCCACCAGGTCCCAGAGAGCCTTTTCTATATCGCTGCATCCAGTGTAGAAGGTACCGGCGGTTTCGTGGCGGTTCGATGCCCAGCTCCTTGAGTTCCGGCGAGGTGAGGGAGAAGAGAGCGTTCCATGAGGGGAACTTGTTGGCGTATTTGTTGAGGCCACGGCCGATCAGGGTGAGGAACGTCGGCACATCAGGAACGAAAGGTACAGGCTTGGGGATTTTGTGCGCAGGCCGTGTCTTGTGGAGTTGTCGGATTTGTCCCGTCCTTGAAAAGGCGCTGCCGGTCTGCAGGAGCAGGCCAAACGTTGACCTGAGTCGCTCGCCCTTCATTTTGCTAGACGCATGGTGTTAGACTTTGTAGGCCGGGAACTAGGAATAAAAATCGATCTTACAGTGTCCAATGGGTCGAATGGCAACCAGTTCAGCCGCTCTCCAGGATCAACGTCAAAGTCTCACAAGCCGATGAACGTTGATCTCGAAATTTGACGATGGGTCTGGTTAGGTCAGCAAGGCTAGCAGTGGCTGGCTGTGCCACAGTCTGATGTGGCGCTTGCAAACAAGGTTGCCTATTGGGCGCTGTGAAGCGACTACCTCTAGGCTGACATCCATCCCCCCTCGAGGACCTTCATCTGGGCTACCTTCTTTATCCTTCTTACAACTTTCTCAAACTAAAATTATCATCCGAAACACCATCGAATTTGACGACAGTGCGGTTTTCCATCCTGAATCCGTTGACGGTAAATGGGAGGAATCGAAAATTATTGCAATGCCTCGAGCAAGGCGAGCAGCAAGGCGTCCCGCCCCACACCCTGGTGTTCACTTACATGTTGGAAGCGATGGTGAGTGCCTTCCTAGAAATCATAACACTCGACTGTCACCTGTATGAGAGACGAGGTCATTTGGCTATATCGCTAAATACCTCGGCTCTCATACTACCATACCTAGCTGGCGGGTGTAAGAAAACTCGGTCTCTAACTCTTTGGTTACAAAAATAAATACCCCAAGAGCTCCTCTAAGATAGCATAAACTGACCTAATGATTTTGTCTCTTATGCTTTGGCAGCCAAGTTTTCTAACACCCCGAGGCACAGTCACAGTCAAGTTTTTCTGACCCTTCCTCATTCATCTACCTTCTTGATAAGCACGCTCACTTTCATCAACAGATCTCATACCGGCATCTCTGCTGGAAACCATCGTGAAGCATGCGACCTCTCAGAACGAATCTTCTGAGCAAGCCCCCGATCCGCCTGCTAAGCGACGCAAGCTCGGCACTTCTTTATTAGTCGCAAAGGTCGATTTCAGTGTTACCCGACAAAGCACAGCATCGTCTCAGACATCTATTTCCTTCAATGGGGTTGAGAAGTTTATGAAAGTCTACATACGAGACAATCGGCTTTTATTACTTTCACCCTTCGACTGCCAAGTCGACCCTTTCGACGCAACCATCAGTCTCCAAAGATGGGAAGCAGACAATCACATAAAAAGTCTGAATCATTCAATACAAGGCCTAGACCGATCAAACCAGCCTAACGCACTATGGACCTCAGTCGACATGAAGCTTGAGTGGTCGGGAAGACAGGTCAAGATGGCGTTCTGCTTCAACTTTTACTGGAACGATTCGCCATCACCTGACTCGGTCCATCGATCATTCGTTGATCGAAAAGAAAGCTGGAAGCTTATGAACTTTCTAATACGTGGCTCTGCCTCAGTTGGTCCGTCGTGTGGAACGGGATGGTCTCCCATGGACTTTTACGACGCTGCGTTTGTCCCTTCCAGAGACGATAGTGTAGCGAAAACTATTCACATCGATGCCCTCGAGTCAACGTTATTTCCCTACCAAAAAAGATCATTGCAATGGTTGTTGCAGCGTGAAGGTGTACAGTGGTCCGAAGGTAGCGGCGGTATTGTACCATACACAGTTAATGATCGAGAGAACGTATACGATTTCAAGAAACTCACAGACCTGAATGGTGAAGATTACTACTTGAGCGAAACATTGCATACCGTCACTAGAGACTTGTCACTATTTCGACAAGCGGAAGCATCGATCAAAGGCGGTATTTTGGCGGAAGAGATGGGTTTAGGCAAGACCCTGGAGGTCCTTGGCCTAATCACGCTTCACGTAAGATCACGGCCCCTGATTCAGAGCGACCATGAGGTCCATGCCAAACTCACGCCAACTGGTGCTACGTTAATCGTGACACCCCCCTCGTTGAGAGATCAGTGGGCGTCTGAAATTGGTCGCCACGCTCCCGGATTGAGCGTCGAAGTTTATGAGGGCCGGAAAAATATTGCAGACGAGGACGAAGAACGCATTATTAACGAGCTCGCTGGTCACGACGTAATTATTACCACCTACCCAGTACTATCTTCTGAGTTACACTATACAACAACGCCTCCGGAGCGCTCGCGGCGGCATGCACGAGTATATCAGCGACCGGTATCTCCCCTGACTCAAATTTCATGGTGGCGAGTATGCCTGGACGAAGCACAGATGATTGAAAATGGCTACGGCCAGGCGGCCAAAGTGGCTCGTGTCATCCCTCGAGTCAACGCTTGGGCTATTACCGGTACTCCTGTAAAGAATAGTGTTGATGACCTCCAGGGCCTACTACTTTTCTTGCAGTATGAACCATACTGTTCCACTGTTGGTATTTGGAGATCCCTAATGGGTGACAAACATGCTTTCCAGCGCCTGTTCAACAAGATTACCCTCCGACACACCAAGTCAATGGTAAGAAATGAGTTGGTTATACCTCCCCAAAAACGATTTGTTATCACTATGCCTTTCACGGCTGTCGAAGAGCAACACTACCAGTCTCTTTATCGAGACATGGCAGAGGCTTGCGCATTGAGCCTCGATGGAGAACCACTTGTGGGAGATTGGGACCCGAGTGATTATGCAGCAGATATGAGAACCTGGCTGGTGCGGCTAAGGCAAACTGCGTTGCACCCTGAAGTAGCAGGTTATAACCGCCGAACTCTTGGTCACAACAGAAACCGGCCGATGAGAACTGTTGACGAAGTTTTGGATGCGATGCTCGAACAGAGCGAAAGCGCGATTCGAACAGACGAAAAAGCTTATTTGTCATGTCGACTCACACGAGGTCAGCTATACGAAAACAGCCCAAGAGTTAAGGAGGCTTTGGAAATATGGGCGTCGGTTCGTGAGAGGGCTCGAAAACTCGTTTCTGATGCACAAGCTGAGCTCGAAGCTCTGCTAAGGGACCGGGCAGGTGGAGATTCGGCAGCCGCCAGCGCTGTTGATCTCGATATAGAGTCCGACGATGAGGTTGAAGTCGAGGGTAAGGGACAGTTGAACGAAATTCGACGACATCTCCGATCTGCATTGGAGATGGAGCATAAAGCTGTCTTTTTCTGTGCGAATGCATACTTTCAAATCCGTGAGAACCCGGAAATCATTGAGCCCGATTCTGAAGAGTTCCATGAGATGAAGAAGCTGGAGGAGAATGGGTATGAAGAGGCGAAAGTCATCCGAAGGAAGATCTTACGCGAGTCGCACCGTAAAGCAACTCGAGCGATGATGAAGCTAGCACAGAAGGCATCCGGACAATCTTTTGTCGAGGTCCCGGATCTCACAATAGGGGAGGAACGGGGTATCGAGAGCCGTCGTATCCTCGACGACTTGGAGGCTTTGTATGGCGAGTTGAACGAACAAGCCAATCTTATTGATGAATGGAGGGAACAAATCATCGGACTACTGCTGAAACCCCTAGTTGATGAAGAAGGCGACGCTGAAACAACTGGAGACGAATATGGCGAGTCAGCTACGATCCAAGACGAGCTTATGGTATATGTTCAAGCTCTTGGAGCTGTCATTGCTGATCGACAGGACGCTTTGACAGGACAGACGAATGAACTAATCAAGTATGAAACCAAGACATCGCTGAGATTGGCAGAAAGTGGCCAAGGGCCTGCCCCTGAGAAATTAATCGAACTTATGACGATGCGGGACCAGATAAAACCGAGCTCGACATCAATGCGAAAGGCCATCAGCGAATTTCGGGCCTTAACATCGAAACTTTCGAAGGATACAACAACACGGGGCGTCATGGAGGGCAGAATTGTAGACCGACAGCTCAGAGCGGCGCAAGAGAATTTGAAGGCGCAAAGCAAAGTGGCTCTCGAAGCGGAGGCTTACAAGTTCAAGACCATTATGAACCTACGCTTGGAGTACTATCGTCAATTGCAGGCTGTTTCCGACAGCCTTCTCCCTTACGAGGGCCCTGCTGTTACCGATGCAGTGGAGAAGAAGATGCAGGAGACTGAGGACAATCTTCGACGGAAGCTTTCGGCAGCTGAAGCCAAACACAGATATCGTAAGTGTTTTGCAACTCCGTCGTTTCCATTAGACTAGCAGCTTCGAGGAAGTTAGAAAACTTGGCTGGTCATGCTGGCAGTTCCAATGAACTGTTTAAGATTTCCTTCCTTTTAGCTCGATTCTCAACTTCCATTCCTGGCCTTAACGGCCTATTCAGCCAGCCATTTTCCTGCAACTGGTTCATAACTAACTTCTATTTCAGTCTTACATCTTAAGGAAGCAGGAAACAAGTCCAATGAACCACGGATGTGTGTCATCTGTCAGACTCCGTTCACATTTGGTGTTCTTACCGTATGTGGCCACCAGTTTTGCAAAGAATGCATGATGCTATGGTTCAGAGCGCACCACAACTGCCCTGTGTGCAAAAGGAAGTTGAAGTCTTCTAACTTGCACGATATCACCATCAACCCCCAGCAGTTCAGGGTGCACAGCGACAATACAGAACAGGTCCACGATGGTGCTGAAAAGAGCCTGCAACAAAAGCAAAACGGACCGCCAAGAAAGACAGGTATTTACTCAGAGTTCAACTCGGACAAGCTGGCTGAGATTCAAAACATTGAGTTGGACGGGCCTTCGTTCACTACAAAGGTCGACACTCTTGTCAAACATCTGATGTGGCTACGTGAATCAGATCCTGGCGCAAAGTCAATTGTCTTTTCACAGTACAAGGGATTCCTAGGAATCTTGCGGAATGCATTCTCCCGATTTGGGATTGGACATGCGTCCATTGACGATTCGGACGGCATCAAACGTTTCAAGGAAGATGTCTCGATTGAGTGCTTTCTCCTCCATGCCAGAGCTCACTCCAGTGGCCTCAACCTTGTCAACGCGAGCCATGTCTTTCTCTGTGAGCCCATCCTCAACACGGCACTTGAGCTCCAAGCTATTGCACGTGTGGACCGTATTGGCCAAATGCACGAGACAACTGTATGGCTTTATTTGGTATCCGGCACAGTTGAGGAGTCGATTTACAACCTTTCGGTACAAAGGCGAATGGAGCACATGGGTCGTGCCAATAAGGGCAAATCGAAGGAATCCACCCCAGAGCTACTCGATACGAATATTGAGGCGGCTAACACACTCGAGCTCGAGCAAGCATCTTTTGCACGCCTGATGAGCAAAGACAAAACTGCCGGTGAGAACGTAGAGGAGAATGACCTGTGGGAGTGCCTGTTTGGACACGTTGCTCATAAGGGTAATGAATCTGAGAGGGACACCAGGCTTCAAGAAACGGCTGTCATGGGATATCTGGCAGCAGAGGCAGCCGACGCAAGGAACGGCACTATCAACTAACGGCAGACATAAACACGATAAACGCTTTGCACATGGACATAGTCTGGCGATATATCTATGTATATTACGGGTTTAGAGGGGCTATGGACATGAGGACCAAGATATAATGAGCTTACGGTCATGTCTAATTAAACACTTATCCCATTATAATGAGGCTGGATTAGTACCCCAAGATCGACCCCTACGCAGTTACAGGCAAGAAATATCAAATGCGACGCTACCTCCATCAATCTAACATTCAGTGTGCCAAACAGTGAAAAACATCATTATCATTTATTTGATGTTTCTTGTAGTACATGTAATATACAAGATGCTCTTGGCCTGTACCCTGGGAGTTGACGCGCTTGATGGTCCCCAATGATACCATCGCGTCCCCAGCCTAACCAGGCATTTGCGTCTCCTCCTCATGAAACCGAATACATGGTCTTGTTACACGATACACGCGCATGAGAGCGCAATGCGTGGAAAGAAGATATTTCACTTCTTTAGTCGACTCGCTTGACCTTGGCGCTGGCGCCGGACTTGACGCGTCGGGCAACAGGTCGGTTGATGTGGTGGTCAGGGATCCAGCTCTCGTCGTAGCCCTTGCCAGTGTCGACAGCAGCAACAGTCTCGGAACCAGAGAGAGGCTCAGCAACATCGACGATCTTCTTGGTCTTCTTGGTAGTGCGGGGGCGCTGAGCCTGGGGGAAGAGGGCCTCGATCCAGGTCTTGTAGACGAAGTAGAGAGTACCGGCGAAAGCGGCAGAGAGGAAAAGGTAAAGGAAGATGCTGAAGTCTTTGTTAGCTTAGTGAGAGAGCACAGTGAGAAGAAAGACATACATCTGAGGGTCGAGGAAGCTGGTGGGAGCCTCAACGATAGAGGCAGAGCCATTGTGAACCAAGACCTCGTGGAGGGCACCGGTAGAATCAGAAACGAGAGCCTCGAGCTGAATGCGAACGTCTTGAGGCTGCATGTCCTGAGCGAAAGAGAAGGGAAGCTCCTTCTTCTCGCCGGCAGGGACCTCAATGTTGTACTGAACGGCCGTCAAGTTGCGGACGATGCTGACATAGCGAGGGCTGTCCTCAGGAAGGTCCTTGAGGGTGTTCAGAGAGCCTGAGACGAAGGCGACCTGAATAGGGTTGGCGTCCTGGTTGGTGACCTCGATGACAGCCTTGGTAGGGCGACCGTTGACAAGCTTCACGCCGAGAATATCGGATTCGGGGAAAATAGTCTTGATCTCGGCCTTGAGAGGAGTCTTGGGAGCGGCATTGGCATCAGGGGCGTCCTGAATAGGGAGATTTGTTAGTTTCTTTCGACGCAATTGGATGTAGAAGCTCAGCTGAGCTATCGTGCGACACGTACCTGAGCGACGGCGCCAAAGATTTGGGATGCCGCGAGGGCGAGGAGAGAAGCCTTGAAGAACATGTTCGATATAACCTATAGAGAGCAGACGAGAGGAGATTGGGGATGAGGAGTAAAGGGGGAAGAAAGAAGAGAAGGGGGAAAAGAGAAGCTGGTGGAGATGATGGAATATGGGGGGAAACGGTTCCAGCTGTGGGTGTGACAATCTGGCCTCAGCATCCAATACGGAGGGATATGAATATGGATATGGATGGGAGGCGACACACGCATGGAACAGGGGTGCTAAAGGTATCCATGGCGAATGTGGAGAAATAGTTAGGTCGAGATTCTAATGGCTTCCACTTTGGTACCTACAAATCGAACTAAACTCAGTGAGGTTTCCAGCGGGGAAAGGCTCTGAAGCTGGAGCTTGGCTAGGGGATGCCATCACTGTGATGGCAGAGCTATGGGGAGCTTGGACCAATTAGAGAACGCTGTTGGCCTGGCTAGTCTTCTTGAAGTTGTAACACTTGAAGTTTATCACGCCTGATGACACTGATAGAGAGCCAAATCTTCCGGCTGCAGTCAATTGACCGATTGAATTTTTATGTCCGAGGGTACTTTGACTGTTCTGTTCTGCAAGACCGACGGGAAATATGGGGCACCCGGAGGTTCCCCTGTTCCGTCCTCCGTATCATCCGGCCCCGCTCCGGGTCGATATCAGATATCGTCAACCTGGATCAGTATTTGACCCGTTCGAGCGTCATTTCAGTAGTTACGAACCCTGCATGATCACCGAGATATATAAGTCTAATTGTGTAACTCCATTACGATGAAGGACGTCACTCCCATTGTATACTTGAATTTGTATCTTATGGCTACTAGGTAAGATTCGCGTACCTATATGCGAATATCGATCGGCTCTATCTGAGCCGGAGAATCCTCAACCTCACCATTCTCGGCAGTTTCCTTTGCTTTCTTCTCCCATCCCTCAAGGGGCGGGGGCTGAAAGAGCTCGCCGTTCCAACTTGCCTTTATAGTCCCACAAGCTACCACAATCCATATCAAAGTCTCAACAACCGAAAATATGGTTCCAAGTACCTTGAAGAATAGTGAAGGAAGTTCTTGTGCCAAAGTTGTGGTAGAAACTGTAAAGACTCCGAGAGGGAAAGTGAATGCCCACCAAGAGATATTGAACTGGAACTCACGTCTGGCAATGGTGGCGAGGGCGAAGAACAGCCATACGATCGCGAATCCCCACATGATGAGGGCTGTAAGAATGCCAGTCAGGTAGAAGAACTGCCCAGCGATGGGTGCTCTAGGGATGAAATCGTTCCTTTCAAATATTTTTAGGGCGACCTTGCCAAGTAGTTGAATAGCCGCTGCACCTTGGCCGAGAGGACCGATGGCTATGAAAGATGTCACCGCAGTTTGGCTCGGGAGAACGTCGTGAATCATAAGACGGTTGTAATACATAGCCAGAATAAGAACTACCATAGGTACGCTTGTTCCCCAGAGAATATAGCTAATCACGACAGTCCAAAGAGCGTGTTGATCATTGGGGAGAACATTAGCCACTATAGCTCCAGAGCCAGATGCGACGATGTCGGCAATGACAGGAAAGAGCCACGATGGATTGGCTTGGTCGAGTGTAATCTAAATGGTCATAATGTCAGAAGAGAGGTCATAGAAGAGGAACAGAGGATAGTAAGAGTTCAACTTACACCCTTCGTACGCATGATACAATGGGGGATGCAAAGATTGCAGGACATGGCCATGATGATATCTATCCACCAAAGAGCCCAGGCAAGGCGAGCCGCTTTCTTGCCCCAGGCTGGGACACATACAAAGACAATCATATTGATTATAGTAGCGAGTCCAACAGGAATTGTTCCTGACTGCTTGTTAGCTTAGCATCTTGTCAATTGGCGGTAGTCATCAATCACCTAAGAAGACAACCTGCTCGGGATGTCGTAATGTCGAAGACCATACTCCTTTAAAACAGGTGTATCGCACGATAGTTATGCAACTAAACAGCGTAAACAGTGCAATATTCAGACAGAACATTATGACAGACACATAGAATGACCATTGTCCGTGATAACATAAGTTGTGTAGCAGAATAGACGTGATGCCAGTACCCATGGTCACGGTGAACCAGGAGGGCCCAAAGTTGACAACAATCCTCCGCCACCCTCGTTGTTTCTCTTCATATTTATCATGCTTGAGCTCTTCGCGATTTATAAGGGCTTCTTGAGGTGCTGTCACAGAGCCTGGATATGTGGTCCCACTGGAGTCCAAATCTAGTGGGTGTTCTCGAGCTGTTGGGGGAGTCATGACGAGGAACAGAGAAAGAATGGAATTAAGAAGAGGGCTTGAACTCGTGGCTTTTGGCGATATTGCATTATTGCGTCTCCATTGCTTCATGAGAACCGAGTCAACCTTATGTAAATCAACTTGGATTAGTTGGACTGTTTGTGGGTTAACATTTAATGCCTGGTAGGAAGTAGTCTCGTTATGTGACGTCGTGAAACCGGTAACCCGGCTCGCTTTTCGACCCACGATGAGCCGTCATGTTTTTTTTACTCCCTCGAACATTCCATCTCTTCGAATAGTGCCATTGGAGATTAAGCGATGGGCGCACCATCTCTATAGGGATCCCGCGGAGAAGCTAGAATTCACTTGGCAGTAGTTAAATCGCCTAAACCGATCCATAATCGTATGGTGATTCATTGCCTCGACAGAGAATCAAGGTTGTGCCGAGTGGGAACATTTTGAGTAAGAGCCTACGAAGCTTCCCAATCTTATATTTTCGAATCCAAGACGCCATGAGTATAACCATACTAATCAGAATACGACCAGCTACACGCAAAACTTCGCTTATATCCATCCTCCTTATTTCCATAACCAAATGCTCAACCAAACGGCCCATGACTGTCAACATAGAAAGGGAAAGAAGCATGGTATGGTATGATTACAGACCATGCTTGCCAAAGTGACTGTATTTGGGTGTCACGTAACCAGGCATCGTCTCTCTCTCCTCTACCGCCAAGTGCGCACCGGCGATACGCAACAGCTGCGCACAAGGCTCCTGGCCCGACTTGACAGCTACAAACAAAGGCGAGTGGTTTGCCTTGTTACGCTCGTGCACACTCGCGCCCTGCTGTAGCAATTCCAAAAGGATCTCAGTATTGCCGGCCACTGCCGCAAGATGCACAGCAGTGTTGCCCGCATAATCCGATTGCTTAAGCAACTGCGCACCCTCGCCTTGCAAGAGCTCTTTGACGAGTTTGAGCTCGCCATTCTCGATCGCGTAACCGAGGGCTGAGAATGCTGTCTCGCTCGGGGTAAGGTGAGATGCGGCAAAGTCGAGCGAGCCAGAAGGGTGTGAGAAGCTCTGGTGGGCGATTTCTGTCATCTCACCGCGCAGCGACCGAGATAGTCGCTCCTGAATCTCCTTGGTTGATAGGTTCGGTTGGGCGAGTAGGTACGATACCTTGGTGAGGGCTGCCTCGGCAGTAAGATCTAGACCAAAGATGACGCCTGCTCGTCCAAGGACAGTGCCTGGAGCGTACACAGGGGATACAAACCCGTTGACACACTGACTAACATTCACGACGACGATGCCTCGCTCAACAGCGGCCTTGATAATCTGTGTAAGACGGCCCTCAGCACCACCAGGGATGTTACCCATTCCAAATGTCTCTAGAATGAGGCCGCGAATATCAGGCAAATGAAGGACAGCGTCGATCATCTCAGGCTTGATACCAGGGAAGACACGCAAACAAGCGACGTGAGTAGTGTCAAGACCCTTTGTAACATGGAACTTGGCAATAGAAGTAGGGCGAAGCACGAGGGGCCAATTGACACTGATGCCGAGGCCATTGACCTTGGCGATAGGTTCGCTGTTGGGACTGGCAAACGCCTCAAATTCTGTCGCAGAGACCTTTGCGCTGCGGTTGCCACGGTACAGGCGGTGGTGGAAGAAGAGGCAGACTTCGGGGATAGTGAATGTTCCAGCGATGATGAGTGAACCCAAAAGATTATCGACGCCGTCGGATTGGAGAGCAAAGATGGGAGCCTGAGAACCAGTGAGGATGACAGGCTTTCCAAGATTCTCCATCATGAAGGAGAGCGCAGAGGCCGTGTAAGCGAGAGAGTCTGTTCCGTGGAGAATGACGAATCCGTCAAACAAGTGGTAGTTTTCTTCAACACACGCAGCCATGGCATCCCAGTCATTCGCAGAGATGGAGCTCGAGTCGAGCAAAGGACTGAATTCAATAATACCATAACGAACATGGCGGTTGTATGCGGTGGCAGGAGTGCGAAGACTATCAATCTGAATCTTTTCTCCGTCACGAATAGCAGGGAGAGTGCCTAAGACATATCAGTACATGGAGTGCCTGACTGAAGCTATTGTCAAGATTACCTGGGTTAGAGAAGTCGTTGAATGAGGGGCGAGGGGCCATTGCATTCTCTAAAAAGTTGTCGGTTGGCTGTAGACCATCAGGGCCTTGTTGCATGCAAATTGTTCCTCCAGTGCCAATGATCAAGACCCGAGACTCTGGGTAGCTGGTCTCGGGGACCACGATGGCGGGTGAACTGGGTGAGCCTGCCCTGCTCATTTTGAGAGTATATGTATATAGGTAGTGGAAGAATCTCTGAAATTCAGACTTGATAGTTTGCTAACTGGCTGATGAGAGTGATGGATGTATCGATCAAGATGAGATAAGAGCGGAGGATAAGATAACGACGTCTATGTCGATCAGTCTTTCCAACGATGATTTACACAGGATCAAGAGTTGAAGAGAAACAATCTATAACTGAAGAAATGAAGAGGGGGAGTGTCCGGGTGATTTATTTAAAGCAAAAAAACCTTGTGGACAAAGACGAAGCCCATCAAGTGGATCCGTTGGAGGTTATGAAGGGGTAACAGAAACTCGATATCTCGCGGGGACTGGCGAGTTAGATGGTGTACATTGCCAAATCCGCGATAGGCTAAAATATAAGAGAAGGAAAACCATTGATTGGTGTGAGAAGACAAGGCCATAACAGGATTCGCTTGCAGGGGTTTAGTTGCGTTGCTTGATGGTAAGAGAGGCTGTCTATCTTAAGCTACTGTCATTTTTGTGGTGTTTCGAGGTTGGGATGAAGTTTGGCAGGTGATCAGTTGAGATGATTTTTAACAAGACGGTGAACAAGATGATTTCGATATTGGATAATTAGATTTACCTAGTTTGTAGCTTATGAAAGCAGTCGAAGTTGATATCAAACCTGGATTCTATAGAAGAGGTATAAATTATACAGGCGTCTTGTCTTTTACCCCAGAGAAACAATCCCCAAGACGTGGGGGAGAATGAATAATAATTAATGATTAACTGGACGTGCGTACTTTACAATTGGACTGTAGGAGGCAGTTTTTCTTCCATGACCAAAGGCTAGAACAAAGTGGATTCCGTCCATCGGGCTATTTTGGACTGTCAACGTCTCCGATTACGGGGGATGCATCTAATTAGTGCACAGCTGCAAACACTGCAAAGTGTTTTATCTCGGATGAAGTTGTCTTTACGCTATAAACATCAATACCTACGTCAGATTTGGATAACTGTTTGGTTGTTTTGAGGATTAAGTAGCCAAAGTCATGAGGCCAGATAAATAATAATAATAATGAATGTATTGATAGAAATGCTATAGAACGAGTATATTATGTATAACTGGATGTGACGTACACACCAACACGATCGCAAATGGTCCCCTACTGCAAGAGAATCGCTAGAAAAGAGAGAGAATCTTGATAATGGCGATCATAAACCTGGATTAATGGCAGGAATGGATCCAAACGCGCAAGGGTTTGCAGATACGTATTCTTGGAAAGCCCATCATCCTCAAACGCTAAGCCACTCTCGACGATTCTGCCAAAATTATACACTCACCGCCTTCGTGCGCCTCTCTAAACACTCGCCTTGGCCTTATTGTCAGTGCATTGACAATTGATCAATCAATGGGGCGACAAACATCCTAATATTTAAAAACCCCCTCTCCTTATTGTATTTCCATCTGCGCCAATCGCTTGGCTTTTTCCTGAACATCATTTCTAAAACGTCAGAACCTTGTCGATTTTACACATATGATCCACCGTCAAAAAGCGATGCGAATACTTTAAGAAACCTAGCCTCACTCTCTTGACGCGCGCATCCGTCAACCTCTCGAGCCGACTTCAAATCCAACATCGCACAACCTCGACTCGACGAGATGGAGAAACCGTCAGATTCAACGCCTGATGGCACTTCGCCTCGTACCTTTGCTCTGAACCATTTAAGGCCACGGTCGAGTTTCAAGGGCTGCTCGCGCATTTCCGACTATGAGCTGTTGGGCAAGCTGGGAGAGGGAACGTTTGGGTACGATTCCACCTTCGCCGCATATCTCGATGATTGCCACGATAATCAAACTCGACCGATTATACTAACGATTGCTTAGTGAGGTTCACCGTGCTCGACAACGCAGAACTGGCGCCCTTGTCGCTTTGAAGAAGATCATCATGCACCATGAGAAGGATGGCGTATGTTCCTGTACCACCAGCTGAAAGAGCCAAACTGACAGAGCCAAGTTCCCTATTACCGCCCTCCGTGAGATCAAGCTGCTTAAGCTTTTGTCACACAAGAACATTCTAAGGCTTGAGGACATGGCCATCGAGCACCCTACCAGGCAGAGTAAGTAGCCTCAGCTGCCCTCTATCGTTCCTGACTGACCACCCCTTCAGCCGATAAGCGCAAGAAGCCCATCGTATACATGGCTACCCCCTATATGGACCACGATCTATCCGGCCTCCTCGATAACCCATCAGTCCAGTTCAAGGAGCCTCAGATCAAATGCTATATGTTGCAGCTCCTCGAGGGTCTCCGATATCTACATGATAGTCGCATCTTGCACCGCGATATGAAGGCGGCCAACTTGTTGATTAACAATAAGGGTATCTTGCAAATTGCCGATTTTGGTCTTGCCCGACACTACGACGGACATACACCACAGCCTGGAGTGCCCATGGGCGAAGGCAAACGAGACTACACCGGTTTAGTTGTCACCAGATGGTACCGGCCACCCGAGCTTTTGCTACAGCTGCGGCAGTACACCCCTGCTATTGACGTATGGGGAGTAGGGTACGTGCTGCTCGAGAACTTTGATGCTCCGTTAATTCTAACTAGTATAGTTGCGTTCTTGGCGAAATGTTGTACGGAAAACCCATCTTGGCAGGCGAGAGTGATGCAGCTCAACTGGATATCATCTGGGACCTCATGGGCTCTCCCAATGAAGAGAACATGCCTCGATGGAAATCACTACCAGGTGGTGAGCACTTAAATCCCCGGCCACGAACAGGGAACCTCGAACCTCGTTTCAGACAGTAAGTCGCATTGAATCTTATGACATGCCGTGTCACTAACATTGTCCTCAGATACGGCAAGGGAGCAGTTTCATTACTCAAAGAACTTCTCAGACTTGACTGGCGGACACGAATCAATGCAGTCGATGCTTTGCAACACCCGTGGTTCAAGATGGAGCCTCTACCGCTTGAACCTCATGAGATCCCCATCTACGAAGAGAGTCACGAGTTGGATCGAAGAAAGTTCCATGACCGCAAGGCTGCTCTGCCTCCAGCCCCTAAGGGTGGAACTGTAGGCGTTGGTCCTGACGCGAACGGCGCTACGGCAGGCTTCAATAGCAATGAGCCTTACGGAAATGGCCGCAACGGCATTAATGGGGGAAGACATCGGAACGGACCTGACGACCGTCGTCCTGCCTGGCAACGAGAGCGAGGCGCCGGACTGCCACCACGACCACCTCCCAACGACGATGCGGACTTCAGAGAGCGAGGCCCCCCTCGCGCTAGAGGACCCCCTGGGCCAAGAGGACCGGATGTCGATACTTACATTCCCGCATACAACCGCGACGATCCAGGGCGACGGAGGGACGATCGCCAACCACCACGAGATGACCGCCCACCGCTTAGGGACGACCGCCGACGCCGCAACAGCAGAGAGGATCGCAGATTTGACAGGGACCGTGGTACCATGAGCCGTAGTAGATCACCAAGGCACGACCGATCAAGAGATCGAGATAGGACCGACCACAATGGGTATCGGAGATAGAATCTTTCGACAATGGTCTCGATGGCAGATGTTAATGGATACAGAAGAGTAAGAGAGCAAGAGCGACGACAAATGCCAGGACCACAGCCAGGACCGGGACTGCCGTACGGAGTTTCATAGGGGAACAGGCAAGATTCTAATCACATGTCGTTTCGGGCATGGCGGGAACATGGCGCAACGGAGTGAAATAAGGAGAGAGCATATTTGACGCCTAGGTATTTGGCACTTACGTCAAGCGACGCTTCAAAGATGTACCCAAAAGGCTCTCACGTTCTAGTCCTTTCATTTTAAGAAACACGAGATATGAAACTATTCCTAGGTTAGGAAGCTCGTGAACAGTTATATCTTGGTGTACCATAGCGTTAATATACGATCAATACTCTGAATCATCCTCCTCCTCGTGAATCGTCTGTGAAAGCAAACCACTGGTTGGTCGTCGCCTTGAGCTCGATGAGTCCAGCCATTGCCATCCGAGATCAGTGTCTGACGATAGCGAGTCTCTTCGACTACTTGTTTCGAGCAGGCTTTCTTTAGAAGCCGATCGTTTCTCGTCGAGATCATTACTCTGCATTCCAAGATAGGACGTGATGACGGATGAGAAGATGGCTATGGCGACACCAGCCATGATGCCAACGCCAGCAGCTGCACCGAACTAAAACAATGTTAAGATAAAGAAATATGTTGAGGGATCTGGCCAGTCTTACAAATGTGTACAATGGCTACAGCTTGTTAGCTTATTATCCTGTATCTACTAGCTTACTATGGAAGTCATGTATAGTAAACATACCTCTAAGCCAGCGAGAAACGCCCAAACAGAGCGCACTCCAGCTGCTGCGTACGAGAACAGATATATAGCAGGAGCAAAGACAGTAAGAAGAATGTTGGAAACTATCGACAGTGGAAACAGGATAAGACGAAAGGGGAAGCTAATAATAGCAAAAATGCGAAGGAAGAGGGCAGACCAGTTGAATGAGAAGAGCCAGGTGAATATAGCGACAATGATGTCAAAAGCGAGTATGAAGGGAGAGATTGTTGGCGAAGCCTGTTCGGCATGTGTCGCTGCCACGACCGTAGAAGTTGGGAGTACGTGATCGGACATATTGTAGCTGGTGATGAGAAGCTGTAGTGTTTGGAGTGAAATGAGTGAGGTTGTCTAGAGGTAGGCAAGGGAGAATTACATTATTAGACAGAGTGGAGGATTAAATTTGAAGAGAGAAGGAACTTCCAAAGGATCAACAAAAATTAAAGCAACAAGTATAGCTTCAATATGTTATCTTAGTACCTAGTAGGTAGGTGCAAGATATTTATGGCTATAAATGGTGTATAAAGGAAAGGTCAGACTTCCTTGGAGCTCCCTGGAGCTGTTGTGGATGGGAGCTCATGTCCAGGGAGGTTGAGTGGATACCTCATGGTATAGGATGGCTGTTAATGCGAGCTGTTGAGTGACTTTCTTACTCCACAAGACAACCTGTAGAACAAAGTACTGCCCAGCTGTCACCTATCAGACTCCCCACCAAGACTCAGACATCCCACCCGTTCTCTTCCCTTTCCCTTCCTCCATTTCATCAATCTCTCTTCATCTCCACCCCCGCGACCAACGACGAACAAACAGGCGACGACTCAAGGAAATAAACGGCTCATAGCATATCCTTTTTTTATTCATCACATTATCGTTACACAGCGAGACAACGTCATTCTTATTTTTGGTCATCGAAATTCATATCTTCTTCGTCGCATCTGAAATCTGAATCATTTATCATCACATCACGCTACACAAAGACCCCGTCTCGTCACCCCCGGATTCTCACATCAACCCTGCCGTGTCAGGTCAGGCCGTTTCCTCCTCGTCCACCTCTCCTTTTTTCGACGCAAACACCCAATTGGCGCTGAGTGCGCGACGTACAGAATTTCCCAACAAATCGTTTTCCTTAGTCGACATCTTTTGCTGCGTCATTCAATTCAGTCTTGATGCCTGTGTCATTATACCGATAAGATACCGACAATCCGAACATTTCTCCCAAAACGCTGTTTCAACTAGACACAACCCCGCGATCGCCAACGTTTTCAAGAGTGAAAGGTTATCCCTTTGAGGGGGCAGGAGGTAGCAAACATGGGTAACAACACGTCTTCGTCCTCCAAGCCGACCACGCCGACTGCTTCAACTCCGGGTTCGGCCCACGGTCATCTTCATGGCCATGAGTCCCCCCGCCACCATCTGCGCAAGGATGCCCGTAATATCATCACCGGACATACGCATCGATCTGCCGCGCCACCAGAGCCTTCTATGGCACAGGCTCAGGGCTCAACGGTGATCAATCGGCCAAAGAGCTTGCCTCCCACCGCGGTGTCTTCTCTTAGCGGCTCTCCGCACAGCAACTTCACAGCGGTGCACAAGACTGCTTCATCCTCGGATGCTAAAGCCATCGCTGAGAAACAAGCTGCCGCAACGCCCGAGTCCAAATCTGTCGAGTCGAAACCTCATCATCGCGACGAACCGACAAAACCCCTCGATGTCCCTATGGAGTCTTCCTCTCTACGATCGCATCAGTCCGCTCACGTCCACGACCCTGCATTGATCCCCAATAGCAGTATTACAGATATGTACTTGACTCGTCCCCCTCGCCTACCTCTTCCTATCGATGAGGAAGTACATACACCAGGATCCCCAATCCTAGCACCAGAGTCGGATCAGGCGGCTGATGTCGAGCCCATGGACTCGCTGGACGGAATCACCCGCAAGAGCTCTGCCCTCAGCGCTACAACGGTAGATGAAGAGGACGGCGAGGAGTTGCGGGTTGACAAGACGAGGCCTGTTGTTCAGACCAAGCTGGAATGGCTTAGTGGGGGTGACAAGGTCTATGTGACGGGCACGATTTTCCAATGGAATCGTAAGCAACGGCTGCACCCCATGTAAGTGCCATGATTCTATTTATTAATTCCTCTGAGACATGAGGCAATCACTGCGTTCTCTGTGTTTCCGTGGCTGCTTTGTGGTCTCGGGTCGTTGTTGCACAAGATCGTCCTTCATGAGATCCAGGAGCTGTCAAGATGTGTATATAAATCGTGGTTGCTGACATTCCATTTAGTGAGGGTCGCCCCGGTTGCTTCTCGACGACAGTTTGGGTTCTACCAGGAACTCATCATGTTCGTTTCCTGGTGGATGGTATTATGCAGACATCGCCCGATCTGCCCACTACTGTGGACTTTGGCAACAACCTAGTCAACTACATCGAAGTTAGCCCCGATGATGCACACAAAGTCCATGCGCCCCCGGCCGGTCCGTATGCCGATGCCCAAGCGGCGGCGGCTGCTCAGGAGATTTCGCAGGCTCAAGGGATAGCCTCCGAATCCTCTAAGCCACCGTCTCAACCGAAGGGCAAACCCGTGCCTCCTCCAGAAGCATACCGTAGCCAGATTCCGAAATACCTTGTTGACTTTGACCAGGCTGAGGATTCGCAAGCGTACCAATACGCAGTCAACGCCATTGAGAGACTGCCAAATCCCCCTGCCTTGCCAGGCTTCTTGAGCAAGCCGATATTAAATGCAGCGACTCTTATGAAAGATGACAACAGTGTTCTCAACATGCCAAACCACACAATACTGAATCACCTGGCCACCAGTAGCATTAAGAACAATATTCTTGCTGTTTCTGCTACTACACGGTACAGAGACAAGGTATGTTCAGCCATAATTAGTACGACGAGAATAATACTTACATGAGGCAGTACGTCACAACAATCGTATACAAGCCCACAGCTACGGACGAGGGTTAAGTGGGGACGAAAGACGAGTATGTTAGGGGGTATCAAACGGATGCATAAGCTTCGAGCTACTACATGCTCAAACATGCCAGTGGTAAAGTTATGATATGATGTTGGAATGGCTGCTATGTATGAAAGATATATGAGGGAACAGGTTCCAGAGATGGGCTAGGACGGTGCTGCCAGCTTTAGGTTGTAGACATATCATCGAGGAAGTCATGTGGTCTNNAGACCACATGACTTCCTCGATGGTATGTCACTCTACAACGACACTAAGCATATCGATCATACTTGACACTATGGTAAGAGGATACAAGATACTTCACAAGCCAACTCCTGCAGATACACCAAAGAACATACTTCATCATAATTTTTTTTATTTGGGAGAATCAATCTCTCCATTTAATGAATACTTCATCAGTCCTAAACCTCTGTGTACAAGTACTCTCTTCCAAGGACGTCCTGAATCCCGTCTCATATGCCAATAATCCAGCATGCGCAATCATGATTCCGTTATCGATACAGAACCTCTCGTCCGTCGCATATACGGACCCTCCTCGCTCGCGTGCCATATGTCCCATCATCTCCTGCAACCTCTCGTTGCAACCAACACCTCCCACGATGAGAACTTGTGAAGACCCAACGTGCGCCATGGCTCGCTCTGTAATCTCCACTAACATGGCGAATACTGTTTCTTGTAGTGAAAAGCATAGATCTTCGGGTGTAAAGTCCGCGCCGGCTTTCATCTGCGCAGCGAGCGCATCGGCAGACGCTAGAATGCCGGAGAACGAGCAGTCCATTCCCTTGACCGCGTAAGGGATGTCCAGTAGCTTGCTTCCTTTCTTGGCCAACTGCTCAATATTGTAACCAGGCGCAGGGTCGTTGCTTATTTCGAGCGTACGAGCGAAGCGATCGAGACAGTTTCCAACAGCTATATCCAGAGTTTCACCAAATATCCTGTACCGCTGCTCTGCATAGGCAATAACCTGGGAATTGCCACCCGAAACGTACAGAACAACTGGGTTCTCCGCGCCGGTGATATATCTCCCCATCTCAATATGTCCCACGCAGTGGTTGACACCTACCAGCGGTCTATCCCAGAGCAAACTCAACGCTCTAGCGGCCACAGCGACCGAATTCAGCGGGGCGCCCATGCCAGGTCCCTTTGTATAGCAGATGCAGTCGACATCTGCGGGTGTGATTTTTGCCTCAGCGAGGGCTTCTCGAGCGAGACGGACGAAGTGTGCGCGATGGTGTGCGGCTGTATCCTTGGGAAGGAAGCCTGTGCCTGGAGGGGAGACGAACGTGTCGCGGAGGTTGGAGAGGATCTTGGTTTCGGTTGGAGTATGGAGGATGACACCGATGCCAAGTTTGTTAGCAGAGCCTTCACATCCCAGTGCGATGTAGGAGGATTTGTTGGCAAAGGCCATTTTTTTGGTATGATGAGGCGTTGGAAGTGAGGTTGAAGATGGGAGGATGAAAAGGTGGGGGTTATCGAGATGATGGTGTTGACGTTGATGAGGGTCTGTCTAAGTACCTGCACAGGTGAGTTGCACATGCATATAGCGTTCTGTCATAAATCTGGAAAAAGAAACGACTGAATGGGCATTGTGATTGATATCTTTAGAATGTTACTAGAATATCTATCTGATCTTTGTTAGCGACGTCAAGAATGTGATAAGCCTGGTTATCGAGAGAAATCGATAGAGGGGCAGATCCTCTCTTTCTATCAGGCAGGCATCGTCTTACAAGGGCAGCAGGTTTTACAAGCCCCTCACCTCGCTTAGACAAATGGATCAGTTTCGACAGGCGTCATTTCAGCCACACCTCGCTCTCAAAGTGAAAACGTCTGGAGGGGGCGGGAGGCTCCGATTTGCAATTTTCAGGGTCTCAGCTAAACCATGAACGGTTGGCAAGAAAAAGATACATGTCATATCTAGAGATTGGAATGGCCATCGAAAAGATGAGACATTTCATCAAAGCAGCATCTCATAACCAAAGAGTGTGTTCATTGAACCTAATATGTCGTCGATAGATAGATATAGCTTCTTAAGATTATCATGCTAAATCTGAGGCATAGCTGTAATTACGAGCTATAAAGTCATCCTGCGGAGAATAATAAATCGAGGTTTTTTTTCTGCATTTCCGAGGTCCACTAGCCACAATATGTCAGGAAAACGTCTTGTTGTGGCTAAAACTTCGTGTAAATCCACAGCGTCCGGTTCGCCGGCCACTTTTCCTTCACCCGCAGCCCGCCCTCCACTTCAAAGCCTCCTCTATCACTAGCATTCTGCACTCGACATCTTTTCACTGTCTGTTTTGTGCCTTCTAATCTCCCTTCCATAATGTATACTCTGCAGCTTTCGTTGTTACACCAGGTATCGTGCTTTTGATTCTGTGCTCTCTTCTTTCTTACGCAGCAACCAAGACCCATGTTAACATGATATCAGTCAAGTCTTCTCGGCCAAGCTTGATCACCTTTCACAACCTCGTCACCTGAATCGTCAGCTTTGGTTTACACTGCACACAACCTACGACGGTATACTTGCATTATTCTGCTGGCCAGATTACCACTTTTCTACCGGTATCAATAACCTGCCTTCGCTGAGTCGACCTGTCAGATGCCAGTCCTAAAGAGCTCCCACTCAACCTACAGCATGGCATCCACATGATCATCTTACGTTCCTACTACGGTTTCTTCTACTACGGTCACGAACGAATACTTGACAAAGGATGATCACGACGAACTCGTCTTGTTGCGGTCATAACTTGACCGTTCTTCGGTTTTTTATTTTTCTCGATCTGGGCCACCAAACAGGCTCTCCCACGTTCAAGCCTGAAAATCGACCAACCGCTCCGAAACTCCATGCAATGCCCTCGTCAACGACTAAATAATATACACGACGCATTTGATGACCGTCGAGATTTTCGACTGTGCTCGACGGTCCGCCGCTCTGTTCTTTCAATAATGGGTATAAAACAAATATCCGGAATATTCATACAAACATTCGCTCTGCCGTCCGGTTACGACACAGCTTGGGCTGCTTGAGCTTGTTGTTGTGCTACCGCTTGCGCCTTGGCTTGGGCTTGTGCCGCCAGGTGCGCTTGCGCTGCCGCTTGGGCGTGCGCTTGAGCATGCGCGTGCGCCGCCGCCACTGCTGGCGATGGCAGCACTCGATTACCCGCCTGTGCTTGTGCAGCTGCCACAGCTTCTGGGGGGACTGCTGGACGTCCTCTAAACATGTAAGGATTCAGCGGGATTGTCGCTCGGAATTTGAGTGCTCGTGTGTCGAATGGATCCACTTCATACACAGGTGGTTCATCGTCGTCAGAGTCCGAGTCATACTTCCATCGATCCGACCTATCTTCTCCAAGTTCCCGTGGCGGCGTTACCATGCCTCTTCTGTCAATCCACAATCGATTCAAGCGACCGATACGGCGACGGAAGGCTGGTTGGCTACCCTTCGACTGTTCGCCTGATCCGGCAGTGAACTGGAAGATAGGTGATTCACGTTTATCCACTTGCATGGCGTCAGGCGAAACCTCGTCTACTTCCATCTCTGATGACGTTGATGCTGGAGGCGTCATCAGATATTGCGTCTTGGCCTGTCGGAACTTCAGTTCTGTGCCCTGTTCCTTGACCGGCGATAGTGGCTCTCGAGTGAGGTCAATATGATTCTGGTTCCACTTGCGGTGGTTCTGGACCTTCATTTCTATATCAAGTCGCAATTCAGTCTCCTTCTCTGCCAACTTGTCTGATAGCAAGACAAGATCAGCATCAAGCGTTCTGCCGTCAGACCGCACAGGTTGCCGCAAATGGGCTCCTGTGGGCTGTCGCACAACAGGGGGCTCCACAGGCTTGCGTTTCTGAGGCTGCGATGCGAGTTAGTACCAAGTGGAACTGATGCAAACACGAGAAACATACCTTTTGGTTGACAAGATCCTCGTCCTCGCCCTTGATCCCCAACCGAAGCTTCATGTCTTTGAGTCTTGCCCTTTCCTCGAAAATAGCCCGGTCCATAGACATGAGATCTCGTTTCACCATTTCACGTTCGTACGCCAGGAGGACCAATTGTCGTCCATCCTCGAGTTCGCGGCGCAATTTCTTGAGAGTTTCTGCAATCTTGTTGTCACGAGCTCTGGTTTTTCTGGTTTGACGAGCCTCACGTCGTCTGAAGCAGACGAAGGGGTCTGTATCATCAGTCTCCTGGTGTGTCTCGAATTTGAGACTGGGGTGCAATGGTTTATTCCCGGCTTCCTGCCGCCTTGACTTCCAGTACTCATACACGGGCTTAGCATGTTGGAGAATGTCTGTCGAAACTGATTGATTAAGGTGGGTGAGGCCTGGCAACATCATATCATAAGCGGCAACGGTATTGTCGACGGCTGCGAATGGGGTTTGTTCTGCGGCTGTGTCTTCGAACACCTCCATAATGTGCTCGAAGTCATCCTCGGAGAGAACTCCTGCAGCGGGAGGTTTACTGTTGTACTGCGTGAGAAACTCATCGTCCTCCGTCGTCATATCATAGAGGCATGTTATGCATTCCTCGACTGTTTGTGAGAAGCGTATGTAAGAGGAGGGCTTGTGAAAAGGAACAGGATAGAGTTCATCATAGTTGATGTCGCTCTCCTGGGGAGGAGGTACAGGGATTTCTTGATCATTGCTGGTTCCCGCTTCCTTGAGGATAGTCTGAAGATGGTATTCCTAGAGCAATTGTAAGTATCGAGGCCAAGGTGGGTCGGGTGGCAGCTGATTGGATGGAAGTGACATCCAATCAGACCAGCGCACAAGATTTGAGTCAAGTCATATCACGTGAGAAAACACGTGATATCATAGGAGATGGCAGAACGTACATTTTCCTCAGCTTGTTCGACACCAGTCGCGATTTGGTTATCAGTTGTAAGTGCTTCGTACTCGTTGGGATCGATCTGGTCTTCGCGAAGAACTGGAAGTGTCGTCTTGACGTTCAACTTCTTGACGCGAACCTTGCGTGATGACATGTTGGCAGGGGGTTGGAGGGAGGTGGAAGAAGGGCGGTCAGGCGGCGGAAAACCCGCAAAAAAAAAGCGATCAAGTCATAAAACAGTGTCTGTTGAGTTGGAATCGTGCCAAAACTCGATGTAAAAGGTGTTGTTGTGGCCTTTTTTCGATGGCAACGTAATCGGACTCGATGGGGTGACGTTGGGGATTTGTTTTGGCGCGCAAAGTTTTTCGCTGCACGGAGGTTTTGGTAAGGGAGAATAGGCCTTTGCCTGGCAGAGCGGGACAGTTGGGTTTGATGACAGTGTGCAATTGAGAGAGGATGAAGTCACTCTACAGTAGAATTTTGCGTGTGCGGTACATCGGGCGCTTGGACCAGTGCCTCCTTATTTTTGGGGCAGCCGGAGCTACCGTAAGATACGGCAGTGCGCGACTTGCGCTGTTGGGAGGCGCTCTTTAGTGGTACAAGTTGCCCAACAGCACAGATTTCCACTGAGAGCAGGTGCTGAAAGCGCTGGAATGTTTGTTACTGGCCAGACAACAACGTATAAAACGGATTTTGACCCAATGGCGACAGGCAACACTTTTTGTACTTTTGTGATAATTTAAATTTCTCTTAATTGCCTCTTCGACTGCTCATATGCTGAAACCACAAATGCTTTTCATTCCTTATATCTTGAAATTTATTATTCTTGATTGCGTATGAACCTTAGTGAAGCTGATTGTTGACACAACCACAACAAAACGGTATGCGTGCTTCTTACCGTAAAATCATGGAGCTGGAGGCCTGTTCGCTCCTCCCCCGCCCCGCTAGACAATTACCCCTCTGCGCACTTGCCCCTTTGCGCAGAAGAGCAAAGTAGAGCAGAGCTGGACATAGGTCGATTGGTCGGTCTAGCATTACCTTACCTAAACTTCCATAGCGGCTGAACAGTGACAGTGACAGTAAGACTTGTAATGCAGCCTTATCACCAAACTTTGGATTAACTTAACACAGGACAGTCTATTTGTACCCTCGACATTTACGACGACAAAACTTGGTCTCGGCTCAAACAGAACTTTACATTCTCATCTCTCGAGCCCGCTCTACGTTGTCAATATGGGCAACACCACCAGTGCAGTCCTGGACAACCTCGTCCAAGGATCCAACTGTGAGGAAACCCTGCTCTGCGAACCGACCTCAACGCACGGTTGGGGGAGGGGTCTTGGTGTGATATCATATGCTGAGATGTGAGATTTCTAGTCGACAAGGAAGAAATTGATCGTCTGCGAAAGCGATTCATGAAACTGGACAAGGTGCGCAAGCTTCCCGACTTTTTGCCTTGTGTTAGAGCTCGGTGACATTGGTGATGTGGTGGCGCAAAGCTGGAGCGCAGAATACACTTAAATAGTCGGAACTCGCTAACTCGAGACTTTTCCCTTAGGACAACTCCGGTACGATCGAGCGCGATGAATTCCTCAGTCTTCCCCAGATCTCCTCCAACCCTCTCGCAACGCGGTTCGTCTTCTACATACTCCTCCCAATGTCTACAACAAGCTAACTAAGCTTCCCTCAGAATGATCGCCATCTTCGACGAGGACGGTGGTGGTGACGTCGATTTCCAAGAGTTTGTTACAGGTCTTTCGGCGTTCAGCAGCAAGGGAAACAAGGAGCAGAAGCTCCAATTCGCCTTCAAGGTCTACGACATCGACCGCGATGGATATATCAGCAACGGAGAGCTTTTCATTGTCCTCAAGATGATGGTCGGCAGCAATCTCAAAGACCAGCAGCTGCAGCAGATCGTGGACAAGACCATCATGGAGGCCGATCTCGACAAGGATGGCAAGATCAGTTTTGAGGAGTTCACCAAGATGGTGGAGTCTACAGATGTTAGCATGAGCATGACTGTTGGTAAGTTATCTGTAGCAAGCCCGAGGCTTGTAGTCGTATGGCTACACGTACTTCGAACAGGATTGTCAATCTTGGCCATTCAGTCAAAGCTAACAAGATATTACAGACCAGTTCTAAGCGAGCATCCAGAAAAGGATGCGTAAGGGGTTGTGGTATAAATGTTCAGCGTCAATATGGACTCAAGCTTTATGACTGCTTGCGGATATGAATAGTGCGATGGGGCTGGAACACCTAGCGAATCTACACAAACAATTACAATTACGATCATGAATTAACGCCTACGGTTACGGCATTTCAGCGCCTGTATTACATGTGATCGACTTGTCGTACTCTCACTACGATATGGCAGACTATAAAGGTTCCCCGTATCAGCGCATGCTCAACCGAGGGCGACGTCTCGTTAATAATAGAAAGCGTAGACCTCCGACACAGGAATCCTCACGCTATTGTTCCCTTTTTGACTGCCTCACCCCCATTATTGTCTGGTGTCAGTTCGAATTCTCGGTTTTGTTGAAATTGGTCTTTGGGTTGCAGGCCTCGGTGATAAGATGCCGTCTACGGTACATCTATAAGTTCGATCCGGCTGTGAATGTTCGAATCAGCTATGGTAATCATTGAAAGGATGTCTGCAAGGTTAAGTCCATATTAGTCTATGAGGCACTGTATCTGCATGTTCCTTTTGTACGTCCTGTTCGTGTGTCCAAGACCACAAAGATTATGCTGTCAAGGAGTTAGACCCGTGTCATCACGAACTCAAAAATCAGCTGTATGAGATGAGGTTAGCTACATCCCTTCTGAAATACGAGAATGTCCTCTCAAACCTCTATATCTGCTTCAGATTCACCACATTCAGGCGATCTCAGTAATCAATTGTTCGTATATTTGCTGTCAGGTGTGCTTCAAGGCAGGATTTCAAGAATCGAACATTTCTAAAACAACAGACTATACCTCGTTGAATCAGAGGGTTCTAACTGGTATCATTAAACTCGGTAACAACTCCTATAGTCTCCTGATCGCGATGTAAAAAGTGGCAGGCTTCGCAGTGACGTGGAACCGGTCGATGCAGCTGACCTTATTGGATGGAAAACGTATAAGTTAGAAGCATCCAACCTCAAAGATATTGACTTAATAATCCAGATTCTTATTTATAAAGTATTCCACGCAGGATACATTGTAATCTAGTATTTTAGCCAACGCCTTTTCGTGGCATGGGATTTATTGCGAATTCTGGTAAAGGGGAACAATATTGTGCCATATATATAGCATCGTGTATCCTGCCAGCTGTTGCGTACAACAAAATCGTTTTTATTTTCCCTATCCTAACGGCACTGACATTTCAAAACATGCGATGAGATAGCGAATAATACTGCGGAGTATCGAAAGTACTATAACAGCATGTTTTTACTCGGCAGAGTTGATAGGAGGTGTTTCTGACCACAGGCCTGCAGTATACATGTCTGTATAACTTGCTTCTCAACTCAAGTCAGAGGCAAATATGTTTGACATAGAGTATGAGACATAAACCACCACCCCAGTTTAGGCTGCGGGTGGTGAATATCATCTATCCGAATTGCCAAATGATGGGTGCTGGATTCGTCGCCTTATAAGATCATCTGGCGAACCGAATATCATGTTCTGAAGTAGCAGAACTTCTGGGAAGTTCGTCCTTTTTATCTTATGCATGTGTGTCATCTTATGTGCGGAACAGTCGAAATGCCAAGTGTCAGTCAACTCCTAGCCAGGTCAGGGCTGAAGACAACACCTGAACCATTGCCCTCCCTTGTGAGGCTTCCTCAGCATAGATCAGCCCTACCTAAGGGTTAGGGGTTAGGTCTCAAAGAAATCACGACTGTCTTCTTCCAATTCATGGTGGGTTGCTCTAGCGGGTTGAGTAGAGTCTAATTATCTCCTGTCTAGTTCATTTCACGGCTATTACGATACATAAATAACCATGAGTAGTTTATCGATGACCCAAATGGCAGCCTGGGCAGGTACACTTTCGTGGTTGTGGCAAACTTTTGAGCCTACAATCCCCGTGACGTCGTGAGATGAAAACACAGCAGGCAAAGAAGTGTCAAGTTTACTTACATGGGTTATGTTGCAGTTCGCACTGAACCTTGCATATAGTGAGACAAGGTGAATGTCGCACCGCACACCCAGTGTCACTATCGCTTGCTCTTTCTGGGCCCTCGGATTTGAGACCGAGTCGGGAGCGGGCGTTGCCGGCCGATCCCCGGCGTCGGGCCCGGTCGTGGTATCGAGCTCAGGGGTGTCTTTTAATGCCATCCCCGACTTTCAATGTATGCCGATGATCGTCGGGTCTCACTCACAGATACCCATGGCTCAAGCATTGAGTATGCTATAAAGTGGTTGGAATGGCAACTTTGGAAGAAGCAATGAGCTCCATGTCTTACAACGCCACGAATGACACGGGAAATTCGAGGCCGGGGCCACGGTCTCCAGAGAGTCGGTACAGTGTCACACTTGATCGCAGTCGGAGCATGGAAATCCATGTCTGAAGGGTTGCCCTTGTATGGGCCTAGTTGTACATCTCGAACCCACAAAGAGAGACACGGTAACTGAATCAAGGTTTTGCGAAACACCACTTGCATGTTTCATTGTCTGAAATACCTTCTGACAACGTAAAGTACACAGTACTATACACAAGTCGGGCTGTAGGGATCACGATGGTGAGGCTGAAGCAACAAGATTGTTGGTAATGAACTAGCCTCGCTTGTCCATCAGGATGTAACGCCATCTCTGTAGGGGTACAGGCAGATGGGTCAAGATACATCTCACATTCGAACAGGTTGCGTTGTCTTCCTGAAATGTTTTGTTTTGTTCCGCATTCTTTCTTCCTCCTTTACCTCCAGCGATGACCAAAGGGGTATATTTTAGGGAAGTAGTGGAAGCGACCTGTCACATCCGAATGATGGTGTCGTAGATTTTGCGCGCCCCGGCAGTTTGGGACAGCGAACAGACATCGTCGGTTGTATTAGGGGGGCGTTAAACAGCCGATAGACGAATGACTAGAGATGAACCCCGGAATTTGATTCGTGAGGGGGAGCGCGGCGTGTGACAGGTGTGTAGATAGTTTGCAGATCTGATCTGATAGAGGGCTTGTAAGCGACGATAGGCCCGCTGCACTAGGTGACATTATCAGAAATCGACTAGGAATATGAGCCATGTCCTCCAACGCCTGCGGTATCATTCTCGGGATATGGTGGATGTCGAAATGGTACATTGTCATTCAGCCCTTCTCTCGAGGATCAAGACAATCCAAAAATGTGGAATCGCAGGCATGAACACCTTATCCAATTCGCATGTTGTTTATTAGCATCCGCTCAGCTGGAACACTAGACATCCATAGTGAGCGGCACAGTACGGCGCAGTCGGAGTATTGCATGGGTAGCGAATATGGAGCTTTCGCTTGCCAATGATTCAGCCAGCTTCGAATGTCAGTCTCAAGAAGAGCTGCTCGAGGGAGAAAAGGGCGGACTAATGCCCAACGATCCAGCGGTCAGGCGTAGCAGTGTGGAGTTGAGCTCGACGTGAGATGTCGGTCACGGTTGAGTCCGCTCGCTACCTGTAAGCCCTGAGGTATGGTATGGCACGGACAGAAGGGAATGGTTGTGGTGGCTGGGTAACAAAGCAAATTCTGAGAGTTTTGACAAGGGAGCATTTGGACCAGGCTGTGACCAAGCCTCGAATGGATACGTTGACAGATCAGATGACAGCGGCAAGTTGCTGCCCGATGCACGAAGTCTGGATGGATGGATGGAACTACACGCCCCAACCCTCGATGTTGGGATACAGAAGCACCGCTTGTTCAAGTTCAAGGTCAAAAGGGCGGAGTTACGAGTCAGGCCTCGATATAGTTGGGCTCTAATGCTATGCGTGTGTGTCTGTGCTTGAATGCTTCTTTTTCGAGAGCATTCTTGTAAATATGATAAGTTGCTGGTTTTAAAAGAGTTGCAGTATCGAGGCATTAGCTGCTATTCGACAATTGTGTTTCAGCCTCGTTTAGGTGCGTTGCATTGGATCGCATCAGCGAGTGGCAACGTGATCGACGGTAGGGCGCCCACAGCCGTTGGACATCAAACAATTGCAGATCTTGCTTGCCATATTTATGATTGTGGCGAGTGCGTGAGAATTGGGAAGAACCCATTGGGCTGGTGGTGTTGGGTAGGGCGACATGAGAGACTGACAAGTTTTTGCTTCTCGTTTTCTCTTTAAGCGTCGGCCAAGTGAACGGATGTATCTTGGTAGTAGGTGACTGTACAAGAAAGAGCGTGCAGCAGTTTAGGCGGGGTATGTTCTGTATAGTTCGAGGCTGGGACAAGGGCTGACAAAAAGAAACGTTCAATCTCGTCATGCGGATGAAGCGGTCGTATCGTCCCCACATCAACTGAAGGACTAAATTGATCACGCAGAGGGAAAAGAAAAGAAGAAAAGTTGGATATCAAGACAAAGTTGAGCTTGGGAGAGCAAAACAACCCCGCCCATAATATGGCAAGTATAGGTAGGAGGGAGGGAAGGAGGGGTTAAATCCAGCCCGCCTCGCTCTTTCCTCAACTAAGCCAGCTGAGTTGAATAGCGACAAGCCAATCACGACATGTTATAACTCTATGGACAGAGCATCATAGGGTCTGAGAGCCAAAGAGCGAAGAGAGAGCCCGTCCGCTAGTTGCTAGGTAGTAGATACGGGCAGTCTAATGAGTCCTACTATCATAAGCACGTCGTAATGAACTCAACCAGGTGGTTCTGCGGCCTTGAGTTTGCGTGTCGCTATTGTTAGCTCTGCAACATTGGCTCTACAGTTCAATGATTACACTCAGACCGGACTCAACTCAATCAACTGCTAGTAGAACTGCCGAAGTAAACAAACTTGACCAGCCAGTTAATTATGTGTTGATACACGTGCTGTAGCTGTGCTGCACAACAACAAGTTCAATTCGGTTGTATCCAAGACAAAGCCATCAAAATACCGTCCAGATCTTATTACCAATCGTGCATCTCTCGCAGGCCAAAATCGAAACTTGTGTGGTATCTGCGCCTCTCTTCAAGCAAGGATATGCTTGTTAACTCAACAACTCGAGGTTTGTTGCTACGAAAATCTGCCTCCACCAAAAGGAACCCAAGCGAAAGTCCACTGCTCCGTACAAATCCACTAGATTTTCCCGGATGCAACTGAGCATGTTTCCACTGCTTTCAAGACCCGATGGTCGAATCTCGTTTGCTTTGTGATGTTTGTTTTCTGGTTACTTTGCTTGTGATCCACTGTGGATGAGATAAGAAAGATACTTCACCAAGGTACCTTTACAGTCCCTGACGTGACTCGCGTATTTTCACAAAATCACACACCCTCAAGCCACATGCGATTCATTGGCTTTGAGTGACCACTTGTACCTGCATGAAAGCCACTTTGCGGGAAGTCAACCGACTCGACTCGATTCGACTCGTTTCTGTTTCTGTTTCTGTTTTGGTGCCTAGAGGTTGCAGGTACGTATCTTTTCCGACAATATAACAAAAGAAAACAACACAAGTGAATGAATGTAAATGCGCCTC
The DNA here is from genome assembly GCA_013618495.1 of Fusarium longipes. Classification (NCBI taxonomy): domain Eukaryota; kingdom Fungi; phylum Ascomycota; class Sordariomycetes; order Hypocreales; family Nectriaceae; genus Fusarium; species Fusarium longipes. The sequence continues at coordinate 87,612 of JABFEY010000049.1, read as the reverse complement.
TCTCTTGCAGTTCAGCTCAGCTTAGCAAGGCGCCCGCTGATCTTTTGACATTGGATGTTTGAGCTTTTCATCCTTTGGCGGTAAAGCGACAAGACTATTTGGGCTTCATGCATCAAGCTTTTTGTTTCAAAGACTGAACAAAGGTTATTCACGGTTTCTATTCCTGTCTGGCACATGTATTCTTACATGCATACATGTAAGAGATAGATGTACTTTGTGACTTGTCCGCTGTTGTCGGACACATAATGCGGGCCTAATTAACAACCAATGCCGTACACGACAGTCGGTGAACTTGACAAAGTCGCCGAATGATTTATCGGTGTGCTATCCAAGAGCATAACGCGAGGCGAATCTAAGGCATGTATGCATTCGCGGCCCATTCGCTCAGAATTCAGTGCGAAATGAGTGCCATCATAACAGAAACGTGCAATTTCAGGTATCTCTCTTGCTGGGCTGTCAAGTTATTAGTTAGCGTCCGATACACGAACCAAACTTAACCTCCACTAATAACAACCAGCCACTCCCGTCTGTAGAGGTAGCCTAACGACAAATAAGCGAAGGCTACTTGAAAATGAAGAAACAAGTTTAAATAAGAGTGTTGATAAATCTTTCGATAACCCACATACCAATGTTGAAGCTCAGATACTAAAACGTTCGCCTAAGTCGGTTGGTTGGTTGTATGAGAGTCAGTCAGCTACCTATTTACTTCTCATCCAGTATGGATGTTTAGGTGTTCTGTTATTGTGCCTGGATAATAAATTACTTACTCAGCTTTCCATGTCGCGGCCAAGTATCAGGAAAACCCGCTTTTGCTCGCAAGCAATACCCTTGGTGAGGAATTATCCCGAAGGCAACTCCCGTCAATTAATTCTCCCTTCCCCTGGTACAGCTGATGATGCTGGTAACGTGCTGAACGCCCTTGTTCTGTCTGTCTTGGCTGGCTCAGGCCAGGGGTACATGGGTCGGGCTAAATCCATGTCTCGTCGCTATCAACCGGCCGATCTACTGTCCATCTTCGCCTTTGTTAGGCAGCCCGTACCTTGGCTAACAGCTTACGTTGCGGGGGGAGGAAACCAAGCTCCAGGTACGGGAACAGAGACAGCACTCCAGAAATTCTCCATACTTGTGCCGGACGGCATTATTCGGTTGTAACTGGCCAGCGGGGACAAGATATAAGACAAAAGTTTAGGATGAAAAAAAAAAAAAATAAAGTCAAAAGTTTCCTCTAAACTAGTATAGCCTAACCTAATAATTTCGTCTCTTTCTCTTTCACCAGCTATGGAAGTTGTCCTGCACCCTGAGTGAGGACTGGATCCATGGATCCCATCACGTTGGGCAGAAACCATCACACCGTCAATTCCAACACAATTGACATGTCATCATAGTCCAGTATTCCTAATCGTGTCAATTGAACGCACGGAGATAGGCGAGTTTGCCGGCGGTAATAATAGTACATACAGTACACTTCTATGGCTTCTATGTCAAACATGCGCCCCTAGGCCCGTGAGGACTTCCAATCCCACTCTTTTCATACAACCTCCCAAAACACATTACCCAAACCTAAACCCCTATAACCACAGCCTCTCAATGATAATACAGTGCAACCATCTATGTTGGAGCCTGATAAAAGAGAAGAAGAGAAAAAAAAAGCAATGACCAATCCGACCCAGCCCAACCCAGTCCAGCCCAGCCTAGCCCAGCCAAAACCTGGCTTCTGCACTCCATCTGTAGGGAGACAACTTGATGGGAGTCTAAAACGCCTTGTCCACGAAAATCATTAACCACGCGCCTGGCAGTGCCTATTCCAATCCCAATCCACCTTCTCATGACCAACCATGCATCCATCCATTTCCATAGCACAGAGTGGCAACTTATACCTTGTTTTCCTGTGAATCCCGCCATGCAATCATGATTGTAGTTACCATGCCTCGGCGCAATACCAGTTGATACTGGCAGAACACACACCACAGTAACGTCAAAGAAAATCGTAAACCAGCCCAATTGGCCTCCACCCTTCAAGGGGAAGTGGTGGTAGGCATGATGCGCGCGCTACCAAATAGCATATACCGACATGTAAAAACAGAACAGTTGCGTGGTACAAGGCAACAAGGCCCGGTACAGTATCAAGAATCCGTCAAAGTTTTGTTCTCGTGGTCGACATCTCGTCAACCTTTTATACAGTATACTGTCTTACCACCGCAGCTAGTCGATAGGAGGGCGATGTAATATAGCTGTTGCGCGATAATGTCTTTCATAGAAAGCCTGCTGTCGCTCTCGAAGGAATTTTGACGTGGTGTTGTGAGCAAAAACCTTGTATGATATGTCGAAGGGTGTTTTAACGATTGCCACTTCCACTGGCTTCTTCCGAAGCTTCGTACAGATCTAAGATGTCCTCGAGGACTATCAATCCAAGTTAGCACATATACCCAAGCTGAACAGCATAGCGCGCACCTTCTGTTATTTGATCTTCCCACACTCCATACTGGTAATCTACCAGACCATGTCGTTCTATACCGTCACACAATCGAACCAATTCGTTTCCCATCTTCTTAATCATAGCCTTGGATACAAGACTTTGTGATCTTGACAGTTGCTGAGAAGAGGTCATAAGATCAATCTGCTGCTGGCCTAACCCTAGCCAGGCGTGGTTGAAGTCGTTCCACAACTGAATACGATCAGCATGAAGGTTGGTGTCATCAAGACTAAGGCCTATGTGCAGTGGTTAGTCTCGTTCTATTTTCCATTCTCCACCTTGATCTAGGGAGAGCCGACGGCAGTACGTACCTAGATCCGCGACTTGAGACAGAAGCCAGCTGGTGACACTAAGTAATGTCTCAGATGCACTTTCGAGAGATCCATTTGATATGTCCTGAAAGATGCTCCCTAGTTGCCGCTGGTAACTGACCCATTTTTCTTCGAGGGCGCCTTCTGCGTAGTCGTGGTCGTCTGACATGGAAACATCGGCGTTCGCTGTCGCTTGTGGCATTGCGCCAACACTAGACATGCTGTTACTCGCATAATTCATAGCATTGCTCTGTTGATAAACGTTTGCGGATCCGCTTGAGCTCTGCGCCGTTTGATGCAGGCTCGGGCCAGCTGCGCTACCAGTTTCGGATCCAAAGTAGGTTGAGGCAACATCAGGTGTCATCATCTGCAGACCTGCGGGTTGCCGTGAACTAAAGTGTTGTGCATCGTAGACGGGATTTTGCGGGTTCGGTTGGGCGACATTATACATCATTGTGGCCGCAGTTCCATAGCCACCGAAGCCTTGCTGCTGGCGTGAGTCGTGGCCATATTCAGAGCCATAGGCGATTGCTGTTCCAGGCATGTTTGCTGTAGGGAAAGATGCACTGGGTTCTGAATAGTAGTGGCTGTAGTTACCCGCAGCTCCTATGCCACGTCCTGACGACGAAGAAGCTGCAAGAGATGCAGGTTGGTATCTATCGTTGGAGGCTCCAGCACCCGAGCGGCGCTGTTGGGACGGGTCGTGAAGAGAATATCTTTGGTTGGGGTTTGAATGAACCAATGGCTCGTTCTGCCTCCTTAGTCGGCTTGCGTCGTCCATGCCCCGAATACCTTGGATAGCATACGACTTTGCCGTCGCTCCCAGCCGATGGGTGGTCGGTAGCACTGGTGACTGTAAGGCAGCCAGTTTCAATGATCCGAGGTAGTTGCTGGGTAGTAGAGGCTAGGTCGATAAGATAGTATCCAAACTTGTTGGGTTTTGGTGTGACTGTCTCGATATATGGTAGATGATGTAGAATTGAGCTGTTGACGATGCTGGAGGGGTCACCGCGGGGTCGTGAAATAGATGAAGCCCACTCAGGGAGTCGTTGCGATGATCGATAGTCGGGGGTGTGCTAAGGCAGGGAATGGATGGCTAGTTAGATGGAATAGTAACCAAGTTGAAAGAACACAGGTCTCTACAGACAGGGTGCAGCCGACCTATTATTCCCAAACAAAGCTTTGTGCTGTTTACTGATCGGGCAAGGGAGCTGATGGCTCAGCCGGGGACCTGGGTAGCAATGTAGTTTATCAAGTCGAATCCCAATCGTAAGCTAAAGCTTAGCGCGTTCATGCCCGGTAAAGGCTGGATGCCGAAAAAGATGACGAAGAGCAAGGCGTTAGGCCTAAGTAGTTTGGTCTGGGGCTTTGGGTCAGGGCTGATTGCGGATGAGTTGTCAAACGGTCGTCTCGCCCGTCTACAAGGAGGATCCTGGTGAATGCCCCATGTAGGAGACCTTGAGCATGACAAGCTCGAGCCCACTGCGATCTGCTGGGGCCAATACCACGCAACAGGGTCTTGATGAAGGATTAGAATGGTGCTTTTGGGAAGAAGCTTTTTCACTAAGCCGGTACGGGCGTTTGAGTCCGCCTAGTCGGGGTCGTGACGGCTTTCTGATCACGTTGAAGAATATGTAACTGAAAATAACTACTAGAAGACAAGAGTGTGAAGCCAAAGGATCGGCTGTGGGTCGCGGAAATAGATGCGAATCTCAGATGACGAAACTTGTAAATGGCAAACAATGGATAGCCAAGGGATCTATATAGCGTCTTCGCAAAAGAAGCATACACTCATCGAATGTACACTATGATATACTAAGGGCCCACCATTAAAAACAGGGGTTATATGACTGATGAGACTGTGGGCTATGGAAGTGGATTGAGAAGGGGTTTGTGTTGAGAAAAGGGAGGGGGTGTAGATGTGAAGGGCAGGCAGGGCAAGATGAGGCGTATTGTTTTAGACTATCAGCTAAAGACGCCGTGTGAATGGCGTCAGGGCACCCGGCGTCCATTCTATATAACCCTTGAAGAATGTCGGTATGAGGCGAGAGCCGTGAATAGGTGTGTAACTGTCCCATTGGCTTTGGATGAACGAAACGCAGAATGCATTGCATGATTGATCGCGCTTTGTCGAAGAGTAGAGGTTGTAGAGAGATGTGAGGCAAAGTCAGAGATGAGCCTTGGTGGTCTAAAAGACCATCGAGGCGGTCCAGAGGTGTAAGAGAACTGGCATCGCATCCATTGAGCAGAGAGTTCCTGGCAACGGCTCTGGAGATTGTAGAAGGATCAGCGTTGTCTATCTCCGTCCACCACGTAACAAGTACCCCTGGCCCAGGGCCTTGGTAAGAGGCACCAGGAAGATTGGAGGGGATTGGCAGTCATCGACGTGGCTTGCCATGGGGTGTACCCAAAAGCTGTGGAGTGAGCGCGCTTCAGAACCTGGGGCGTCATGGGTGATTTGAACAAGTACCGGACCACAAATAGGCTTTAGGGGTGTGTATGTAGTGTACATCTTGTTCCGATACCAACTGCTTCTGGGCGCTGAACAGCGTCTTCTCAGGCGCTTCCGCTCCACTGTTGACTGTTTGGATCGTGCGCTGCTCTTTTCTTTTCTTCTCTTTTAATAGCTGGGTATCAATGCATTAGATGAGAAATGCGCCTGTCTCTTCATCGTATAGGTGCTGCTGTTGTTTTTTCATCGTAGCTGATGTTTCCCCTTCCATCATATTGCCTACTCCAGTCATGAGATGAGCCTTGTGTTTTTGTGGCCAATTGTTACTGTAGATATGATCCCCAATGCATTGAGTAGACTGAGCTCTGTATACAGGCTTCTATCATCCATTATGCATGCTGAAGGGGTGGTCAGGTCTTAATAAACGTGCTTTTGGTTCATGTTTTGTTGAAAGCGTTAAGTGGGCTGGCTGCCGGCCGAAAAGACGAGGGAAAAAATCTCGAGACAATAGACCCGCCATGCTCAACTGTGACTAGCACATTACTGAGCGACGGCACCACAATCCATGAGTTTTATTCATGAATACCACAGCTTTCTTGTTTGAATCGTAAGCATTTTGTCTGCTCCCAAATGCATTCCTGCAAATATGTAGAGTGTTTCGTAGAAGAGACGGCTATATGACAGACTACCACGTAATAGACAAAGCGACAGGTATGTGATAAGACAACATGTCAAAGTCAGTAGAGCCGAGAGAACCGGAAACTAAACTGTGTTCTGTTAGCTAGGGTAGGAGAATATTATATTACCTTTTGAGATCGTGTGAAAAATGACCAATATAATGATCAAACATGGCCGAGTTGTCTTAGGGCAGCCCGCTTGGAGAAAAACGAGCCTTGCTCCCCAGCTCGATATGGGGAAGGTTGCCACTCTCAATCTGGTCAGTGTATCGATCATGGTATTGAATAGTAGTACTGAAGATGATGGTGCTGCAGGGAATGATCCGCAACAATTACCAAAGACGGGCAAAAGCATCACATTATTACCAGCATGTCGGATGCCATGGCTCTCTTCAATTTCCGCCCTCCCGTTTCTCAATCAAGAGAGACTAGCGGATAATGATTTTGGGATCTCAGTCGTAACTCAGAGCTAAGCCTAGGAGCCAGGGAGGAATTCGAGGGTGACAGGAAAAGCAATGGCATAACATGGTCCAAGTCGCAGGAAAAGAAAGGAAAGGAAAAGCAAGCCTGAGCCATATTGAGGCATAGTGTTGGTCCACAGCCCACATATGGAGGTGGGTTCCATATAAGCAAGCCGAAAATAATCGCTGGCCAATGAATGAAGGAGGGCGCTGGGAGCTCATCCTTGTTGAAGTTTTGGTGCTCGTCCTTAGATCAAAGGTACGTACATAGATTGGCTCTCGTGTCAACCGGAGAGGGCGATATTGGTATGGGACGTGCCAGCAACAATGCTGAAGCTTGGCTTGCCCTTTTCCTCGATTGAATGGGTGCTATGAGCTTTCCAGCCGCAGGTACGAGACCCTCGCAATGATATTATCGTCAGGAACAGGCGGTCAGTCCGATTGATTTGCGCAATGGAGCCGATAGCAGTTGATGGGATCACTCTAGGCGAGCATAGACAGGTAGCTCAGGTGGTAAACAAGACAACGGGCTTAGACCGGATATTCGATGACACATGTCGGCGACAAGTGTTTGGGACCTTGATCCTGGTGTTCAACGCGTACCTAGATAAAGGAGAGGAAACAAGACGGCTTTGGCAGTGAGAATGGAGCGGTCGGTCAAAGAGGTAGTCCCTAACGAAGTGCCTACTCTAAAGGGAATTCTCGGACCTGTCCAGGCAGGTGCGCTATAGAGTATAGACACGCAGTCAGTGGATGTGCGAGTCAGGATACAATCATTGGATTCGATACAGCGGTCAAGGGCATCGGATGGATCCAATGCTAGCACATTCGTTCGAATTGACACAGAAATAGACAATTGATTAGCAGGTAGTCTACGATACTGACTAGCAATCCTGCTGACCTACCTAGATTAGGTAGTCGATTACCGATTGCCATGATCGTCTGTGGCACAAACAACGTAGGAGTGAGGCTTGCAGCCACATTAGATCTTAGTGGCTTAAAACACTGTGTTGCGATGTCGATAAACGCATTATATGGATCTTGGAGTGTTTGGATGCATATAATCCTGCTGATTCCATAACACACACACCAATTTGAGAAAATTGGTGTGAGCCTGTTTCCAGATTAGCAGTGGCGACCCTTATTTGATTATAACTCTCCATGCAGCATCTGGTGTACAGTATTGAAGCACTAACAGAAAAGAAAAGTTAGGTAAATTAGGGTAGGTGGCTTTCACCGCCACACTTTACAACTCCAAATCCAAATCTTCAAGATAACATCCAAAAACTTGATCTCTAGCAACACAACGTCATGTATTACGAGACGTACAGGCATGTAAAAACTGACGGCGCCAACTGTCGAAGGTCACAAAACTCGTTTTGATTTCAACTCGTTGGTTTCCAGCGTCTAGCCTATACTAGGTGATTTTAGTCAGTTTCAATATCGACATCACTGGCTACCCTGAATCAACCAACATCTTCAACGGCTGCATGTACTCCTCTGACAAAGCCATCGCAAGGTTGTCACCGAGATCTCCATCCACCCAGCTGTCTCCACAGCAAGTACCGGTACCTGAATAACCAGGGTCGCTCTGAAGCGCACTAGCTGACGCGCATATCGGATCATGTTTCACGCGTCTAGCACTGTAAAAGGCAACGCGCATTAGCTATGCAGGATACGCTGTTCATACCTAGCCAGGCTGGGGGCGACGATAGCGCTGCTCAAGGTGCTGAACACGAGGCCCAATCACTATCCTGCCCACAGTTGAGCTACTGGCCAAATAGAAAACGTACCTACGGTCTTGTCCGCCTTGCATAGCATCCAACAGCTTCAAGCGGAGCGTTCTAATGAATGTTGTGCATGAGTTGGTGCAATCCGGTTATGCTCGATCAACACGCATATGCACCCCATTTTCGTTAGATCGAGTCACCAAGAATGACGATCAAGACGATCTAAGCCTCGTCTAAAAACCGTTGGCCGTTGAATTCTATTCTCCTCACCTTGGACGAGATTGGGAAGACTCGAGAGTCACCGCATGTATCCTGTACAGCGTGCCGCAACGGCGCTGGCCCTTACCGCAGGGATCTGCATCCACTCGTGGTTACGTCCGCCCTAAAAATTTCCGACCTCAAACCGCCGCTGTCCATGCTCGACACTCCACCTCAGCCACGGCGAAAGAGAACAAAACCTAAGTCAAGGTTGGTAGCTGCATCCGCGCTGGCACGGTCTAAAAGTGACACTGACGGCCTCAACGTTGAGTCCTTGATAGCTCCGCGTGATGGGTGTTAGCTAACAGACCGACAACGTTGGCTACCTCTATTATTGTGCTCAAATACACAGGCAGCACTTTCAAAGACAAGAGTCCCTGTTACGCCACACCGTTGTACCGCTGGATCTCGAAATTTAGACCAACCGCTTCTTTTCCAGAGCATGCTGGGTGAAACACTTCTTCAAGCCACCCCACTGAAACTGTTCTAGAAAACTTCCATTCATTTTACCACAATCCACTCTGCCACTCTACACTTCACCAGAATGACCGTCATCGTGAGATGCAATCAACAACGGCTTCCTCGTTGTTTCATATCAACATCACACAGCAAAATGGATTTAATGGGACGATGAAGGACTGGACCGCTGGATTTCTATCGCTTGACGCGCCAACGCAGGACCTTGACCACCAGAGTATAGTACGCCGCTCGTGGAGACGCTGCTACCACTGGCACGGAAGAGTACCGCTACGAATGGACATGGAGCTCTTCACCGCCTACCAGAGTACTTGTCATATATTGTAAATTATCCAGTGTTCGCCGAGCTGACAGGATTGAGGACGTTCCACCTGCCCCATCCCGATCCAATGTCGATAAATGTTGTGGCAGCCAAGGTCTTGAGTTGATAGCTAGGACACTGACAGGGCAAAGTGATTTGCTCCATCACTATCGACCGGCGTCAAGAGCCAATTGCAGCACAAGTAATGGGATGAACGGTTGACGGGAGCCATCAGTTCGGTAGCGGCTGGTTAATTACCGCAGGATCGTTGCACAAGGTTTAGATGGCTTGTCGCAGGCATTGGCTGCAATCCGGTTCGGTCGGTAGCTGCCTGACTTCTTTAGCACGTCCGAGAATGTCTTACATGGCAAGCGGGAGACTGGGAGTGTACTGTTTTCAATCCCTGATACGCCGTTATGGTTCGCCATATTGACCGAAGCGAACAAAGCGGGAAAAGGTTTGACGTCTCGATCAAGGGTCCCATGCTACCTACTCAGGAAATTCCGAACTTCCAAAAAAGATGAGGTTTATTAGTTGGTTAATCAGTCACCGGCTGTCAAGAGTTACCGATAGGTGTTTTGATTTTTACCCCAAGGCGCCGTTCGAAAGGATCACAAGCTGAGACTACAGGGCCTGGCATCAACTCGGAATGCCATGAGCATTTCTAAAACTACAAAAAGTGTTGTTTGTACATGGATAGCGGATAAGAATGCAAGCACAGTCCCACTCACTATCCGTCTCATCATCATCGTTACAGACTTAATCCAAAGTTCTGCAATATCAGTTTCTCGTGGAAATTGTTTATCGCTTGACCCAGGCAGGCATCTTGCGAGCCTTGACATGGCCATGCTTCTTTCTCTCCACAGTTCTCGGATCTCTTGTGATACAGCCAGCTGTGAACACGAGGTTAGTTATCACTCAAGGGTTTATCACAATAGTTATAACCAGATACATACCTTTTCGAAGAGCAGTCTTGAGTGCTGGCTCATGAACGATCAGAGCTTTGGCAACTGCCAACGTAAGTGCTTCGGCCTGGCCGGTAGTTCCGCCACCCTCCACTAGTGCCCAGACATTATACTTGTCCAGTCGCTCGGTGGCCTGTAGAGCCCAAACCGCACTTTCACGGTCATGAACACGGCCAAAGGCCTGGCTCAAGGTCTTGCCATTAATCAAGACCTCTCCAGTTCCCTCCACAACCCACGCACGAGCAGTAGATTCCTTTCGCTTACCAACACCAACAGCTCGACCGTATTTGTCAATTGTGACCTCGTGAGGCACGTTCATGAATGGGTTGATATCTCGCTTGAAGTCCCCGAGAGCAACTCGTACCTCCTGGGGGAAAAGTGTAGGCTCAATCTGATTCAGACGCTTGGCGACTCGGATCACCTTGGCGTAGTGGGAGGCCTTGATCGGCTCACCAAGCTTCGAGCGCATTTCCTGAAGCTTTACCCATGCTGTTGGAGGAGCACTACTTGACGGTACTGTTGGTAGAGCGTGATACTTGGTGAGGAGTCGAGCGATTCGGAGATACATCTCATTGAACTGAGGCTCTCGGGAGAAGTACGAAGCCGAAAGCGGAACGGCACGGGCATGTTCAACTCCCTGGAACGGTATCGTGAATTTGGAACTGGCATCTGTTGATACGGCAAGGTCGACGGGTTTCGGCTCAACAATTGGTGTTGATGTTTCGGTAGCAATGCTTCGAACAGCGAGGGGAAAAGATAGACGCTGGCGGGCGGTCCCAGGCCATGGTGCTCCGAAAGCCTTGCCTTGGCACCGCAGCTGCCGTAGGCTTTGTGTAAATACCGACATGATGACCAATTCGGAGGAGGGCCCCGTCAGTATCGCGTATCGGACGAGGTTCACTGTCTGCCCAGAAAAACTTCACGGGATTTCAAGATCCATCAACGGCTAGTTCCTCTCAGAGTCACGTGCGGGACACTGTTCGATTAGACTTATCGGCGCCACAGATCTCTTATCGCAGCCGCCACATTTCACCTGCACCAGCCACCGCAAGCACCGCAAGCACCGCTTTCGCGTTGCTCGGGCAGTAAGGCAGGACCCCACTAGCGCGGGGCAAGCAATTTGGCACAATTATCTCACCTTTAAAAAAAACTTTCCCCTCCTTCTTTTTCCCTCCCTCATCTTCACTCGTCTCTTTGTCTGTCACCTAGCAAAGCATTCAAGATGGCTTTCGGAACTCTCTTCACCCGCGAGGTACATACTCTCGAGCCCTGAATCTGAATATGCTGCATTTGCACTTGCATCTGCGCCTGCAAAGCTTTTCTGAGCGTCGTTACTGACTGTTCCGTTCTTTCAGAACAACTGCCGCTCTACTGCCATCAAGGCTGTGGCTAAGGCGAACGACATCGAGCTCAACATCGTCGAGGCCGAGAAGGGCAACGCTACCGCTGAGCACCTCAAGGCCAACGGTCTCGGCAAGATCCCCGCCTTCGTTGGCGAGGATGGCTTCGCCCTCTCTGAGTGCATCGCCATTGCCATTTACAGTAAGTGAAGCTGTGTGCGATGCCTAACGTGGCACCACTTTTTTCTTGCTTCCCCTCCCTTGCGAATGATGACCTAGCATTATTCAATACAGTTATCCCTGTCTGAAATGTCTTTTTTCAAGAGTTAATTTGTGGATACCGTCTAACTTCTGACCTCGCAACCCCATCTCATCTTGTTAATCCTGCCAGCTTGTCGCGAGCTTCGCTAACCTGATGCAGTCACCTCCCAGAACGAGAAGACCACTCTTCTCGGCAAGACCAAGCAGGACTATGCTTCCATCCTGAAGTGGATGTCCTTCTTCAACTCTGAGGTCCTCCCTACCCTCATTGCTTGGTTCGCTCCCCTCAAGGGTGAGTCTCCCTACAACAAGAAGAACGTCGACGATGCCATCAAGGCTACCGAGAAGAACTTCGCCGTTGTTGAGGAGTACCTCCTCAAGAACACCTTCCTCGTCAGCGAGCGCATCACCCTCGCCGACATCTTCGCTGCTGGTATTGCCATCCGTGGCTTCCAGTACTTCTTCGACAAGCAGTGGCGCGAGGAGCACCCTGCTGTCACCCGATGGTTCGAGACTGTCCGCAGCCAGCCCATCTTCTCCGAGGTTGCTGAGAAGGTTGAGCTCCTCGAGACCGTTGCTCTGACCAACACTCCCCCCAAGAAGCCTGAGCAGCCCAAGAAGGAGGCCAAGAAGGAGGCCGCCCCCGCCGCTGCCCCTGCTGCTGCTGCCCCCGCTTCTGATGAGGCTCCCGCCGCCCCCAAGGCCAAGCACCCTCTTGAGGCTCTCGGCCGCCCCTCTTTCCCCCTCGATGAGTGGAAGCGCCAGTACTCCAACATCAAGGACCACGAGGAGGCCATGAAGTTCTTCTGGGAGAACTTCAACTTCGAGGAGTGGTCTCTCTGGAAGGTTGACTACAAGTACAACGATGAGCTTACCCTCACCTTCATGTCCAACAACCTGATTGGTGGCTTCAACAACCGTCTTGAGGGTTCCCGCAAGTACATCTTCGGATGTGCTGCCGTCTACGGCGAGAACAACGACTCCGTCATCCAGGGTGCTTTCGTCATCCGAGGCCAGGAGCACGTTCCTGCTTTCGACGTCGCCCCCGACTGGGAGAGCTACGAGTTCACTAAGCTCGACCCCACCAAGGAGGAGGACCGACAGTTCGTCTCCGATGCCTGGGGCTGGGAGAAGGGCATTACCGTCAACGGCAAGGAGTACAAGCTTGCCGACGGTAAGGTCTTCAAGTAAACAAAGTAAAACAACAAAAAGGAAAAGAAAATTAAGAGCGATGACGATAATGGCTTATGGTTAAATGGTTGGGAGGGTAAATGAGTTTATGATGTTTATATGCCTCATGAAGGCCCTGCCGGCTGGTAGATTCCCTATGGTGGTAGTCCAAAAAGAGAACAAAATTTATCTGTCTGTTTAACGCAGATGGTTATTGCGCAACAACACCTATTGGTATTGCATGTGATTCCCTTTGCAGGCTGCTTAAGTGTGCTGCTCTTGGTTCCAGGGTAATTCTTGTGAGTACCTAGCTTGAAACGATACGCACTCACTGGGAGTAAGTTGCCCCGCGATTTGGGTCGGATGGAAAAAGGACCAAGTTGTTTGCCGCAGATCGTCGTAAGTTCCACGCAAGCGGAAGCAGATGCATTGTCTACCTGGTTATAGGGAAGTATAATATACTGGGTATCTATCAAACAAGCCTTATAACACTGGCTTTCTTTTGTTTGCTTCGTACAACAGCGCTCAGCCCTGACACGCTGTTACAACGCAAAATGTGACCAATCCTAACTTCCAAGCTCTTCGTGAGCGTACTAGTCCGACGTATCTTCTGGCAAGACATAGTTTGGATCAAGCTGGAATGGTGACCGTCGTACAAAGCGACTGATATCTGCTTGATGGGATAGCTCGTTAATGTAATCATGTACTTGGGGCAAGACGTTGGGTATCTCTCTAGCCAATCCGCTGAATTCGGGAAGTGTAAGGATGTTGAAAGGCTCAGTGCGGCCCTTTTCGAACGAGTCGTCGACAAGAATTGTATTAGTCTGGTCCCAGAGCCCCCCCTTAGAGGCACGAGGATGAGCAGCCATTACCCTTGGATTCGTCCATATCGTTGTGAGGCGCTTATAGACTTGGACTTTTGTGTTATAGTCTGCTTCTGATAGACCAAAAGAATCTCGCCCCCAGACAACAAGGCATTGCTCGCGCTGCTCGGGTGTCAGGAGCTTCTCTACCATCTTGTCGACATTTTCAGGACGGGCTGACGACCAGATGGCGACATGGAAAGTTTCGATGCAGTAGCTCAGAAAGGTCTTCGCATGGGGTCGCTCGGTGAAGTTGAAGGGACGCTTCTTATTGGGACGGTGGAGAAGTGTGCCATTGAGATCAATGACGACAAGTATTCGGCGTGGTTGAGGTAGACGCTCCGGTGTGAGATGTGCTTGGGCTAGGTATTGAGGTGTGGCTTCTGGGACGCCTCCGGACGCTTTGCTGGGGATTTTTGGAGGAGACAGAGAACGGGGTGTTCGCGCCTGAGTTCGCGCCTGAGAAGGAGGAGGTATCTTGTTCTTCTTTTTAGGTCCCTTACGCACCCTGTATATTATTGTAAGTATAAACCGAGAGGCTAGTGGGTGTTGCCGGACGTACTTCTGCTGAGATTCGGCTTGGCTGTCCCTTGGGCCCTTGGGTGCTTTCCCAGACGCAGCGCCTGGTTGCGCCAGTGTGAGACCGGGTATATTCATCGCCTTGGGCAGGCTCGATGGCGTGTATCCTATCATTGTTGTGGCTTTACGAAGCAAAGGGGCATGTTGCGAAAGTGAAGATGCAGGCGACGGCGAAGGTGACAGTGAAGCTTGCGTGACTTTCGACACTAGAGCTCGAAGTCTGCGCCACATGAAGAGGTAGACCTTTGGTCTATGCTGCAAGAAAAAAACAAATAACCAGACTAAGTGCCTGGTATAGATGAACTCGGTGATCTCTGATACTCTTTAGCGGCCAGGCCACAGGGTATCAGAAAACTTGGCTGTTCAAAGTACAATAGACAAAATCAGCAAGTCAGTTTATGCTGTTTTAGAGCATACTGTTGATTTACTTAATTCTCTACCCTATGGCAGAGGTTCACTTTTCTGTTACACCCCTGGTCAAGTTTTTTGATCAGCGAGGCTCTAAGATAAGAATTTGTGGGGCTTATCAAAGCTTTAGTGAAAAAAAGTTCCCGTCGCATCACAGTGTCGCATCATAACCAATTCGACCAAGAGTGTTTTACCTCACTTTACGCAGCACCACAATATGGCCCTTAAACGAAAACAGTCGTCCTCATTAGGACTCGAAAGAAGAGTCCGACCGAGAAAGGACGACGATTGGGAGGAGCCTGAGAGTCAGAACTCCTCAAGTGAGGAAGAGGATGATGAGGTTGAGGAAGAGGGCATCCGAGGCGAATCTGAAGATGAGGAGGGAGACGAGGACGATGACCAAGATCAAGAATCCGAGGAAGGCTCAGAAGACGATTCCGAGGTGAGATTGTTGCTCTGCGTTTAAAAATAGCTTCTAACCAGAGATAGCCTGAGCAGAGCCAACCCAAGATAGACCTCTCATCTGTCTCATTTGGTGCCCTAGCAAAAGCGCAAGCATCGCTCCCCTCCGCAGGACGAAAGTCAAAAACAAAGAAACCTACCGAGGACGACAACCAAAAGTCAGAAACACCAGCACCTAGAAAACCCACCAGATCAAAGGACGACCCCAAACCTAAACGATCATCCAAACACGCACCCCAAGAACAAACCTCCAAAAAGCCCGTGTCTCGTCGCCGCGAGATCATCCCAGAAAACAAGCGCCAATATCGTGATCCGCGCTTCGACCCCTTGGTCGGTCGAGTCGACGAAGAAAAGGCCAGCAAAGCCTACGCCTTCCTGGACGAGTACCGCGACAAGGAGATGGCCGACCTGCGCGTGCAGATCAAAAAGACCAAGAACTTCAACGAGAAGGAGAATCTCAAGCGTCAGCTGCAGTCCATGGAGTCTCGTAAGAAGGCCAACTTGCGCAGACAGGAGGAGGAGAGGCTGCTCAAGGAGCACCGTCAGAAGGAGAAGGAGCTTGTTGCACAGGGCAAGACGCCTTTCTACCTGAAGAAGAGCGAGCAGAAGAAGCAGCTGCTTGTGAACAGGTACGAGGGTATGAGCAAGGGACAGGTTGACAGAGCGATTGAGAGGAAGAGGAAAAAGGTTGCTGGGAAGGAGAAGAAGGAGCTGGACTTTTTGCAGCGCCGAGGACCAAGAGGTTGAAACTACTACTTTAGAGATTACAAAGCGAATGAACCTTGATTTGACAGCAGTAGAGAGTTCCAATGGTGTTGATTCAACAAGTTTATTGTGAGAAAGTCTTGTCTAACAATGACATCCAATATTTACATCATTACAGAATGGCAAAAAATGATAAAAAACATACAACAGCGGGGATTCGCTGGTCGTCACCGACCCAACTACTAATCCGCCCCTTACCAGCTTGACTATGGGAGAGCGGACGGGATCCCGTATTTTCTGGTAGGTATGGTCGTATGTGGTTGAAGAGCTTGCAAGTGTAGATTATATCGACAGTGATTGATTAGTTCAGGAGACTTGCACATCGCAAAGCTGTTCAGCAACTAGAAGTATAGTCTTCCTCTTGGCTCTGCTTCTTATACGTTCGGGTTTGAATGTTTGCTTCTGTTCTAGTGACTTACCTTATTTAGTACAACTTACAAGTTGAGAGCTAGCCATCATGTTATGACCACACTGGCTTGTTATCCTATTGCAGACTTCTTATGTTCTAGCCATGCTGGCCCAGATGGGCGAGAGTTGCGATGCCGTTAATCGAAGCTGCCCTCTTGTTCTTAACGCAATAAAGATGCCATTGCCTGAATATATGTGCTTAGTAGGATCCTCCAGCGTCCAACAGCAGCTTTATCATCACGTCCTGATCTTCAAGGTCACAGTATTTGATAGAATCACCTGCTATCCTGGCTGGGGAATTCCCTTCAGAATCTTCGGCTGCAGGGTCGGCACCGTGCTTTAGCAACTCTCTGGCAATAGCTATTGCTCCAAATTCTGCAGTAATATGCAAAGGGGTGAGACTATGTCGGATTGCTTTGCCCCACGCGATAGGGTCTTCAAGGTATTGTAATTCTCGACAACTGCAACACATGTGTGCACTACCGCCTTGCGCCTTTGAATGATTCGAAAAGACATTCAAGGCAAACGACGCCCGGCCATCAACAAGGTTGCCCCTCGAAACCAGCGTTTCGATGAGCTGTACTTATTCATCGGTGACATTGCAGCCAGGATGCATGGCAAGACAATGCAAGGGCGTCCAGCCATCATGTGTGGTGGCAACAGCATTGGCACCACGAGACAAAAGCAGTTGAGCCATCTCTGACTTTTTAGATAGGCCTGTGATATTCGGCGACGCGGGCGCTAATGCACTTAGGAACGGCGTCCATCCCCTTGATGCAGTTTCATCGACATGAAAACCAACGTCGTCAGATAACAGATATCTCACAATATCGACCTGCCCCCCAGCAGAAGCAAAGTGCAGCAGTACCTCACCTTTGTGATTGCTCGATCTCAAAGCGGAATTCCTCTGCGATTCGGTTGGCAAGCTTGAGAGGAGCATGTGAAAAGTCTCGACAGGAGACGCATAGGCAGCACAGTGTAGAGGAGTATTACCATACGCATCTTGGTAGATGACAGAAGCATTGAAACGGAGGAGCAGTCGGAATACCTCTTCGCTTGGTTCTTCCACGATAAATCTGTACTTGGTCTTGGGGTCCTTGCGTTTATGTGCCCCCAAATAATGCAACGCAGTCTGGTCTCGACTGTTAATCACATTGGGATCAGCACCTGTTGAGCAATGCTTCCAGACAGCCATAGAGCTGCTTATGGAGAGAAGTCCATATGACAAGAGGTTCATGGATACCTGTTTGGCTGGCTTCAGGGCTCTTAGGGTCAGCTCCGGCGTCCATCAGCGCCTTGATTGACTGTGACTGTGCCATACGTTCAGATTCTGTGTGTTCTCGACGGTCGAAGCACGGCCTCTTGACTGTTACCTGAGCCAACGCGAGATTGAGCGATTCCTGCTCAATAGAGCATCGAGACAGAAGAAACTGAATATTCTCAAACCTCCAGTTGTTCGCTGCTGCGACCAAGACACGGCCTTTAGATTTCAAAGACCAGCCGTCTTGTCCCCAATCCAGCAGGTTAGATATCGTAGCAACGTGGCCATACTCTGCTGCATCGCACAGGTAACTACCGAATCTTTTGGTGTTCAAGGTGTCGACATCAGGATTCACATGCTGCCAAAGCTTCTGGAGGATACCTTGATTATTCAGGCGTGCGGCTAACCCTATCGGCGTCGTATTGAATCCTTGATGAACGAAATTAGGCAATTTAAGATGATCGGCGCCTGCGTTCAGCAAGATATCAACTGCCGCCAGGTTGTTGAGATAAATTGCAATATGCAGTGGCGAGCCCCCGTTCTCCATCAGGTTCGTCGATGCTATCTGGTGTCGAGGTGCTTAAAAGATCTTGTAGTTTACTGAGGTCATTAGTGGCGACGGAAAAGCGCAGGGGGTGATCATTTTGTAATCCAGATAGATGCGGAATAGGCGCAGGTATGTGCATATTTGAACACAAGTAAAGAAGGAAGGAATTCGTAGTCGAATGAATGAGTTGAAAGGTGTAAGTTTCCCCCCTCAGTCTCAAAAGCGGATGAGTGCATGGGTGGGTAGTAACGTATCACCTGAGAAACAGTGGAGGATGTTGGTTCTGAATGGATGCCTAAAGGCGTTCGATCGACAGCACTCTTCTTCTACAGGAAGCCAATACTTTATTCCTTTTTTTCATGATCTTTATCATCTTGAAATGATATCTATCAAACAGTTTACAGACGATTCCAACTCCCCACTCACATCCAAACTTTCAAAGACCAAACCTACATTCGCATCCCCAACATTATCAGGCTCAAAAAGCTGATGCTTTTTCACTATGTCTCTGAGAACATCAACATTACTTAGTTTCGTTTTGCCACCCTGTTGACGCTCAGGGCTTGCGAGTCGTTGTTCAAGAATTGCAGGGTCGCAGTGTAAGTTGATCCAATATATGGGGACGTCGTTCTTCCGAGCAATATCAACATGTTCGTGATAAAAGTCATTATCCCTTTGATTATCGGCGGCTAGACATGCTGTCATAAGGATGGTATCGCCGCTCTTCGCACGCTTTCCCAGTTCTGCAAAGATGGGTGCTCGAACCAAGCGACGCAGCTCGTGGTGGTTGTCGCTTCGATCTGGGATGACTGCTGCCACGGGATCTATGAGAAGATGGTTGTCAAGCAAACAGGTTGTATCGCTAGGGAGGTACATTTGAAGCCTCTTGAGAATGGTGAGTTTGCCTGTGCCTGGGAAGCCGTTGAGAACGACGATTTTGCCAGAGCGACTGGAGAGTGACTGAACAGGATAGACATTCGGAGCACAAGGTTGTTGCAATTCTTCAGGGCTCTGCAGCATTGCCGCGTCACAAGGCTCTGAGTGACTGCGAATCGACATTTCGAAAGCCTGCAGTGATGGTGAGGCAAGAAGGTGAAGGAGAAGAGATTGATCTTCAGTCAAGTAGCTGTTGGGAGAAGGTGTCACGTGTGAATGTCATCCTAAAAGCCTTCCTCAAGGAACTCAGGCCTTCCATGAGTCAAACCCTCTTCTCCCACTGCATTCATTCTTTGCTCTTTCTGGCATGATAGGCTGAAGTCATTATCGCACCTTGATATAGGTAGGTAGTGTCAAGAAGTACTATAGCAGCGAACCCATGAAATAAAGAGAGATTACTATTACTTTCCGTTATACACAAAATGATCTGCCTCTTTCAACCCAATACATTCTGAATCCATCCGGCCTTGGAATCACTAGGATAAGTGCCTGTTTCAGCCAACGTACAAATGAACCCCTTTCCACAAACGGTTGCGTCGTTGAGGTAAGTCGAGAAAATCACAAACCGGTTAATCGCTTGTCAAATCAATGACTTCAAAAGTACCAGCAGCTGCACGCTTCTTTCCAACCACTGGTGACTGTGACGTAGTTGTCCGGGCTGGTCTCGGACCGAGCCGTTCGACCTCGACATAACTCGAACCGAGCAGTGTCTTGAGACGTTCGACTCCAAACTCCCCGAACGCTTTTGCACACTGTTTTCGCCTTGCCCGCCAATTTTGTAGTTTGACACGTCCAGGTTGAATTGTCTTTGTCACCACCATTGTATTTGGAATCGTATTCCGGTCCGTCTCGTGGGTGTAGCCGATGCGGGCGCGTTCGATCTGTTTGTGGACATGAAAGCGACGGTTTTTGTTCGTTGGGAATCTTGCCGACACCACAGTTGGTAGGGCAAGGAAGGCGTTTAGTTTTTTGCAATTACCGCATGGGCAATCCACGCCTGCAACAGACCAGCCGAAAGCTTTGGGAGGCTCAGGCCCAAGATAGCACCTCAGCGTGGCGAGAACGAGGGCCGAGAAGAACTTTTTATACAACGGTGTAGTAAGAGGTACATTCTCCTTCTGAAGAGCTTCAACACTGGATCGCAAGAAAGGTATCCACATCGAGAAGAGCTCGGCCGCTGGAAGTTTGTCGGCTT
This sequence comes from Fusarium longipes, assembly GCA_013618495.1. Taxonomy (NCBI): domain Eukaryota; kingdom Fungi; phylum Ascomycota; class Sordariomycetes; order Hypocreales; family Nectriaceae; genus Fusarium; species Fusarium longipes. The sequence continues at coordinate 67,312 of JABFEY010000049.1, read as the reverse complement.
GCTTGATGACCTTGGTCATGAACTGGTCTTTCAGATTATCTGTTTCAGTGCTAGACTTGAGGAGAAATATAAAGAAATACCCCAGAGTCTGGTGAGTGGTGGCGGGCTCTGGTTCTCGACCTAAGTCGCTGCTATTCCCAGTCGTCCATGGCTCGTACATCCTTTTCTTTTCTTTCGCAGCAAGGATGTCTGCATCGCGTAGCAAAGTAAAATCCTGTGAGGCAATAAGTAAACGGGACATAGTCCGACAGAGGTTCATAGCTTCTTCCGAGGGAAGCTTTCCTTCAGCAATCAGGTCCCTCAATCGAGCTAGGACCTCGAAGCGAAACGAAGGAGCCGATATCTGCTTTTCAAAAACGGGGATCGCTCTCCAATAGAGTCAGCTTGTTGAATAAGGGCCGCAGCAGGTTTTCATGGATGAATTATACGTACGACTCTGTCAAGAAAAGAATGGGATCATCAAAGTACAGTGCCATACTGGCCATAGACAATCCGTCTTCGATGGTAGCTTCCAGAGGACCATAGCCATGGAGAAAATTGCGTATCGTCTGCCGAGCCCAGTCCATTATAGGATCAGGGGTAGGTATAGCATCAGTACACAGGTCAGTGGATAGAGGGACCGGGTGGCTCAGGGACTCGAATCTATGATATAGACTATCATGTGATGACATGGCAAGCGATAGCCTTGAGAGAGTGAGCCAGGAACACATCAGGATGGAACATCATACATACCCGCTTTTGACCTTGCTGAACCTTGCTAAAGCTTTCTCTTCGCCATCATTTCTAATTAACCATTCTCTTAACCAGCTATACCAGTCAGATGGCAGAATATGGCTAAGCTTCTCGAGAATAGTCTCAAACAGACTGTATTGCCCGTGTTGCAAGGCTGCCTTGAGAACATTTGCCATCACGGATGTGCCTATTTATGATGACCCTCGACTTTCTATATGAGGTAGTACATGTTCAACGAGGTTCACCATCGCAGTGATCAAGTAGTCCTGAGCATCTGGTTTTAAACAGCGCCTGGCAAGCCAGTTGATTTGCGCTTCGGGGAGGGTACCCAGGCCCCAACGGTCTTTTTGAGCCTGGCTGAGGAAGTCGCTCACTGAGTCGTGCGGAACAATAACGAGACTCTGCTTATTGTAAACATACTGAACAACGGCCAACGGAGCATGATACTCACACCAAGGTGATACCAATGAGTGGCTAGGGCGCCCTGCGGGTTATAGTCAGCCAAGAACCAGAATATGCAGTGATGCCTGCAGGGAAGATCGGCGCTTACAGTATTACCAGTATGTCCTTGAAAGTCTTCTGTGTCAGGATCTATATCGTGAAAGACATATGGTTCGAGAAGATGTTCCTCGTTAATGAACATCTCGCCTGAAACAACGTCATCATTCAAGTCTTTTACAATTTTGACAGCTAGCGTCGATTGAAAAACGTCTCCGATACACCGACGTGGTTTTTTGGATCCCTTGTAGTCGTATTTGCCTATGGAACCGGGACCATTGTATTGTGATTCATAGGAATCGTACACACCACCCATTTCCATCTTTTCGACAAGTGCAAGGAATATCACAACTGGCAATCCGCTGCATGCTTGGAAAAGAGCCGCAACACGGGTCAAATCAGGTCCTTTTAGTGCCTTGCTCGATATGTTGGCTTCGGTGTACTCGTATTCCAGTACATGGTATGTGTACGTGGTTTACCAGTCTTCCAAGTATCACACTTCCCGTACTGGCCGGTACTCGGATGTAAATCATCAAGACAACGTCACCACCAGTGTGATTAGATGGGAGGCTGATGACAAGAGTGCCAAACATGCCAGGGATCTTTTCGATACTATGCCATTCAGTTAGCGACCACTGTATATCGTGATGTTGAAGAGAGTTTACTCGGTATGTGGTTTGAACATAGCACCCTGTTCGTAAAGCAGCATCTTGTAAATCTCGGCACGAATAGGTGCGCTGATTCCCATTTTCTGAGCAGCCGTCTTACATATTAGCTGGAGGTAGTCAGACCATCTTGGAAGTTGTCCTTGAAGGCGACTGTACTCAAGTCACTGATGACGCTTGAATTATCATCAGATATGGATGGAACCGAGGCTGAGGCTAAAGCTGATGCACTCGAATTAACGGATCCCATTTCGGGCGAAGCTATCACGAACGTTGGTTTAGCTACAGTAAGAAGTGGCTTCACTATAGGGGAGAAAGGTAGGCGCGACGCGCGCGTCGAAAGTAGCAATAGTGGACCTCAAGGTGAGAAATGAGCCAATAGCGTGAAAGGGATCTCGGTGTAAGTGCAAGTGTAAGTGAGCTTCCAAGTTGCCTCTTTTTTTGCTTTTTCGAATCAGATCAACACGATACAAAAAGAATAACAAGGTCCGATATATCAATTCTGAAGGTGATTTATGGGAATTGAACAGCATACGAAATCTTGCCACAAATCTTTGAATCTCTTATTCCCCTTTTATCTTTGAGCTATACCGTCCGTACTGTGGTCAACGCAGGGTTGAAGGCTTAAATGCGCCATGAGTGAGCATGTACTTCTTCAACGTGAATTATAAGACATGAGAATCGGGAATATACACAGTGACAGTCTTGGAACTCTCACAATCTCTCTCGCCTAATCTCCACCATCGCCGCCTCCACCATCATCATGTCCACATCCGCTATCATGATGTCCGCCGTGTCCAACGTCTGACCATCCCCAATCACCTCCTCCGTCATTTGCAGCTCGGATTTTGGTAGATGTACACCGACGTTTGGAAGAGCTGCGTGCCCTTCTGGGCCTTTTCTGAAGTTGTTTCACAGCATCTGGTGTGCTTGTGGAGGATTTGTCAGGCGTGGGTGTCGGTTTGGTCTTGTCGGTTTCTTGTTTCTTTTTCCGCCGAAAAGTCAGGTGTTTGGTGAAGAAGTCTTTTAGTGACATTGTGTGTGCGTGTTGGAGACCCTGACAGCAGAAATGATATACTTCTCTGATGGGGAATCAGGGCTTTATATATCCGTATAAACTGAGCATAGGTCAGGCAAGATGTGGCTAACTTAACTGTACCCATACATATCATGCTGCTGAACCTTCTATCACAGTTGACTCGTCCAGAGCCGAGCAATCTTATGACTTGCTTCGAATAACGTAACCAGACGTGGCATTATTGGTTATTCTAATGGATATTCTACTGATGTCTAACTAAAGGTCAACAGGTTTTGCTTTCCACAATCAAAACCCTTACGCATTATCTGCCAGGAGTATATTGTACAATAAAAACTTACCATTTTTGTGTTTGGATGGAAGTGTCAAAATCGGAACAATTAAAGCAAGGATTGATTGCAGATCAATCTCTCATTCGATGAATGACTTCTGCTCAGGCTTCCACATTTGAAAATCTCTCTATACGTACAGGCGAAGTGGGCTTAAGAAGATCAACTGAAGAAAGTGTTGAGAATAGTACAATTACATGGGCGACTTTAGTACCTCTTATTATCGAGGTAGATAAGTATTTCTTCTTTCTATACCTGTACAGTTGGCTGTCCTACTAACCTAATATACCTCGTACACATTGAAAGTGAAATCAAGAAGTATTAGGTGTGGGCACTAACACGAAGTTAAGTTTGTTTTCTACTGTACCAAGACAACTATTATCTATCAACTACAAGAACAGGTGCCTTGGGCACCAAAAAGACAAAAATAATCAGCTGAGTCAATCGACCACGCCAGGAGTCGAACCTGGAATCTCTAGAGGGATCAGTTGCTGAGGACCGAAATCTAGCGCCTTAGCCATTAGGCCACGCGGCCTGATCTTTTTGATGAATTTCGATGCTCTGTTTCCTCTCATGGTGCTCAGATAAATTTTCGAGAAGGTCTAGCAGCGTGGATTGCTCCATGCTAATCTTTCATAACTTGAGGCTAGGCAACCTGAACGTTTTTTAATTCTTGTCACGATTTATGATCCCCCAGGTTGTTCATAATAATATCTATACATATATAAGAAGTACCTGGTATAACCATCACCAGCCATCCTAACCTAACTGGGTAGCATCACTTCTAGTTATCCTATACCCGTGTAATAAACCAGACGCCGCCGCATGACACATGATTTTGGACCCCTTCAGCCTTCAGACTTTCATTAGAATGAGTTCCCAAGATCCACATCCCACTCGAAATTTCCCATGTCCTGCGTGTCAAATCCTTCAAACATGGCATCACCTGAAGGATCGAGATTCCCACCGTCCGTGGCAGATCCAAGTCCCATATCAGACGACACACCTCCCATGTTAACATCGAGAGCCAAGTTATCGACCGACATGTTATCGCCTTGAGCTCCTGAAGCTGCGGCAGCCATGGCATCTCCAAGAGCAGCAGTATCGTCGGCAAGGTTGAGTGACATGTCCGCTGGTTGAAGCATTCCCTGAGGCTGAGGGATGATCATCTGCGCCTCGACGCGACGGTACAAACGTACTACATGCTCGGCAAGCACAGGGTCTTCCTTCTGAAGCTTTCTGCAGCCTTCGACCTCCACTTTGAGAATATCACGAAGAGTTCGTTGGCGCTGAACTGGCGGGAGTATGTTACCATTAGCGTCAAGCATGCCCGTTGCCGAGGCGTCTTTCATAACGTCGGGTGCGCAGATCAATGATGCAGCCACATCATACACAATGTTAGCGCTTCCGGCCTCCGTGTACTGTCTGACTTCCTCCAAGATCACATGCAATAGTCGTTTAGGGCCAAGGATCTTGAGTCCGGCCAGTATTTGTCGATGAGTGTAAGACGTTGGCATGCTGTTCATGGCAGGATGGATACTCCAGTGAACGAGGCCCTGAATGGTGAGCTTAACAGCACTGGAGAGACCGCTCGGAGGTGTGGCCGTCCATGACTCAAGTTCATTGAGATCTGTACCTCCGGTTCGCCGTGATAGAGGAATGCTCTCCTTAAGAATTCGCAAAAGGGGCTCAATGTCTTGATTCTTGGGATCTCGGCGTTGGTATGTTCGCAGAGCGTGTTCCAAAGGCTTTGCGATAAGATTCTTGACGGACGAAAGCATCGTGCTTGCTTCCCCGGAAATGGAACTTGGAAGTAGAATAAGTTGCAGGATCTTGATGATGGACTTTTGTTCCTTCTGGTCGATCCATAGGTAATCTGCCAAGAATCGGATTGCTGGGACAAGAGAGGGCAGCAAGAAAGTATCCACAAGGTCTGTTTGAGTTAGCACAAGCCTGTCGATTTACGTGATGGAATACTGACATTCTATACCCCCTTTGAGGCTTTCATCATTCAGATAACCATACGTGTAAGCAACCACGATGCTCTGGAAAAGGGGCGCCACTATGAGGTAGAATTCTTGTGGTGGGCAGGAAGACATCAACTCATCACCAAGGCCACCAGCCTCCGTGTCAAAGAGACCGTGGACCCAGCCGTTGATGTGTTCGTTCTCCCGCTGTGTAAGCTCGTCACCTTGTCGTCCAACGTGACCTCGGCCTATTATCTTGGCTACCCATGAGTCCGGGGTTGCAATACCAATATCCACCGCATTCAAGTTGTATCGGTATGTAAAGGCGAAGACGAGAAGCAGGATCGCTCCAAACTCCTCGTACACAGGCTGATATTCACCTTGATCCTCTTCATATCGCCAATTGTCGAGTAGCTGACAGAGGGGCTCGAGTATGTTGGGCAGCTTCTCGAAAAGGAGAATAACATCCAATGACTGAGGCTTTGCTGCTAGCTGACTACATAGCAGCTTCAGAGACATTGTCTCTTTATTGTGACACGATTGCCGTAGCACCTATGGTTTTTTAGACATTGCTAATATAAGAACTCGAGAGAACTTACCTCGACGAGTGCTTGGCAAATAGCTCCAACATTGCCATCCATCTTGTCAAGCTCCCGAACCAAACCCTGAATCTTTTCCGTATCAGACAAACAGTCTTGTACTAGCTTGTCCTTGGAGTATTTTTGTAAAGACGGCTCGTACGATAGTGAAATTTCGCCCAGGATTCTCTCGACATGCTCCCGTTGCACAAGTCCATGAAGGACACACGCAGCGCAGAACTCCTCCCTGATACTTTCGGTATAAGGGTTGTTATTCCTCGACTCATCAAACATGAGAGAAGCCGTAGGGAACAGACTAGTGTCCACGTGGGTTAATGCTTCTGTGATGCAGAATTCGGCCGATGTGCCTAAGCCAGGAGGCAAGAGCTGATACAGAAGCAATGGGAGCTTGTTGATCAAGAATGAGCGAAGGAGGTGAGCATCTTTCTGGCCCTCATTACGGAACACGGCATTAGCTAGAATATCGAATGATGCTAGAATCAAGTCAATAGCACTTGACTGAATGTCGGCTCCATACTTGTTGCTCATATAGGAAAACAGAGCATGGTCGTCCAAGATAGGACGTCCAATTAGCTGGGCCGGTTAGCACATGATGTAGCTGAGGACTTTGACATACTTACTGCAGCATTAAGATAGATATATAGTCCTGCTCTGGTATTGCTGACAGAAATTGGTGCCACCACAAAGTTCTCCAGCCCAACAGCGGAATCAAGAAGTTCATCCATGGCAGCATTGGTAACCTGCTTCTTCTTGTCTGCAGGGTCAGGGCTGGAGAGAATCTCAGTGCGAAACAGTTCGAGCTTGTCAGCAATCTCTGGTACGAGCTGCAGCGCAGGCAAAAAGCTTGCCAGGCTTGTAGACAGCGCTTTTCGCACATCTACAATCAATCAGCACAATTGGTCATTAAAGATGGGTATGCAATACATACTTTTGGCAGACGGTTTGCTTATAGCGCTGACAATAATGCTGTTCTCGCACAAGCGCAAGAGTAATGCGACCAGAGCTGCTCGCGATGACTCCATATCGTCCCTCAGCTGGCCACTAGGGAACTGCTGCTCAAGCATATCGGCAGCAAAGGCAGTTGCGGGCAGGGCAGTGGTGAATAACTCTATGAATTTCGAGATTATCATGGCCACCTCCAAAGCCGTCTTTGAGTCTTGTATCGCTCTACCCTCGACTACAGACTTGGTAAGTCTGTAGAAGAGGACCTCTTCGGCCCAGTAAGAGCTCTTCCACCGTACAATCTTGTTCTCAGGTTGCGCATTTTCTTTTTCTTCGGCCTTCTCTTTACCATCCCCATCTTGGTTTTCCTTTGCCTTCCCTTCCTCAGTACTTGGTTGTAGGCGCTGTTTTTGCGCTTGCGCGTGTGCATGTGACGAAGAGTACTTGTACAAGGCCATTAGTATTGATGGGGTGTCGACATAGCCCAGTTTTGTAAGGACTTGAAGATATGGAGGTATTCTGGGATCAAGACTACTGTCGTCTGAGGGCTGAGGGCGCAGGAAGAAGTCGGCGACGAGGATGGGAGGAAGAGGATGTTGTTCGTGGACGATCTTGACGTAGGCTTCGAATTTGTCCGTCTCAAGTCGTTCCGAGACACAACGAGCAACGAATTGACACCAATAGTCAACTGCGGCACGCATAGCGTCTCCAGCTGTAGCGGTGTTCTCCATAGCGAAGGAGATTCTGTATCGATCGTCAAGGGAAGTAGAGGGTGGAGGTCGGTGTCGCGAGATGGATCAAGGATGGACAAAGGAGCTCTGAATCGCGTCCGTTGTAGCGATGTTCTAGCAGGGAGGCTTTTAGTTGTATAATTGTGTCTATCGGTATTTGAAACTCTAAAACTTTTCAAAAAAGAGACCCATTGGAGCTGAGTCGTTGTTGAAGCCTGAGCGCATAGCTTAGATGTTATGGAAGCTTGAACTGTTGCGCATAGCGAGCGTATGGGTCTTGGTTTTGGGTGGTGCCGGACTTGGTGGGACCTTCTTCCTATGGGGTGCGGATTAATTCCGCACTCCAAACAACAAAGATTCTGTAATTGAGTGACTACTAAGATTGTAAGAAGAGATGTTATTAAGTCAACAAATGATTATTTGGTGTTATTTTTTATTGAATTTTTGGTTTAAAAATGACATAAACGGCGGTGAACCAACTACTAACACAGATGTGAAGTCTTCCATAAACATCTCTCGTTCAACACTTACAAGATTGTGCTTGGTGTTTAGGATATTTGACTTTAAACATTGAATGTGATTCGAACTTGTGTAAAAGAATCAAGAGCCATTTAAAATGCCTCGATGTGTCTAATAAATATTGATAGGCTATTCGGACCTAGATGTTGTTCGTCACACCAGGCTCAATCCCCTCCAGTAACTCTGTCAACTCCTCCCATACTCGTTTGTTTAACTTCTCCCCCTCATCTCCCTGCATACATTTGGGAAACTCATATTCTTCACCGTTAAACATCAACTTACCGTGCAAAGTCTCCCCTGCAAAAGCTCCAGCCAGTAACGCCCGTGATCCCATCTCTGGCGTCCGTCCAAATATTGCTACAAGGGCTGACATAAATAAGGAAAAGGGGAACGGTATGTTTCTGAAGAGCTGTGTACTACAAAGACCTGGGTGTACTGCATTAATAATGATGTGTCCCTTCCCAGAAGCGTCGATGGTTCGGGATAACTGTAGCATGAGCATGGCTTGTAAGAGCTTTGTTTTGCCATAGCGGTCGTGAACACTGGCTTCAGCATCAAGTGCCTCAAAGATATTTAGCTCCTTTGTAGGGAGACGAACCTGGTCCATGTCAGTGATGAGCTCGCAGGCTTGCGACGTGACGTACATCAGCAGCTGCGTCGGAAGACACAATTACAATGTGAGGAACGGTGTTAAATTTCACCGCCGTCAGCCTCAGAGATGGCAGGACTAGAAGCGTTAGAAGAGCCGTAGATATAACGTTGACGGTCAACATCGACTCGTGGCCCTCAACTATCTGACGCTCAAAGATGAGAAGACTCGCGTTATTAACCAGGGCATCGACTCGCTCCAGTTTGTTCAATTGAGAAGCGAATTCTCGGACGCTCTCATACGAAGCGAGATCCAGCTGCCAGACTTCAACGATATTGTGCTTCCCAGTCGACTCTTCGATGCTCTTTTTAGCTTGCTCGCCTTTCTCAATACTTCGACATGCCAAGATCACCTTGGCGGCATCGAGTTCCACAAGATGTCGGGCTGTCTCGAGGCCAATACCTGAAGAAACCAGCGTCAGTTCTGAAAGGGACAAGTTGCTTGCGTTGCAAAATACCACTGTTTGCTCCTGTGATAACGAATGTTTTGCCTGTGCAGTCTTCTTCTTGTGGTGGTACCGTAACAAAACTGTCACGGATTATGTTAAGTAAGAATGACATGTTGGTAGACTAATTTCTAGCCTTGATCGGAGGGCAGCTTTAAATGTGAAATTTTAAATTGTCAAATATATGAATGTGAGGATCTTGAAAGTCCAATTTATTTAGGGATGTTTGTATGAGGATCGGGGTTTACTTTCTCTAATTTGACAGGGCAAATACGGCGTAGCACAGCGCTGGCTAAAATATGCTGCAAGTAAGCAATACATGGACCCAGTTGCCTAAAGCCATAATCTACACAATGCACACCTACTACTGTTGCATGTTACTGTACCTATATATTGATTTCAATCGGGACCCGAACGACCCTGAAAGGTGCTCGGAGAGAGGTTTGCTCTCTACAAACACGGGCCTAGAGCAGACGGGCTATGTTATTGCTGATGCCTTCAACCGGAATGGTGGTCTACCTAGTTCAGATTCGTCACTTTCAAATTAACATTTCGAGATTGTTCGTTTTTTTCTTTGTCCAAGAAGTGAATTAATATTAACAAAATCTATAGTCTATAATATTCTCTAACATAAGGGAATCTCGACGCTATCAAACTCAAATCACTCAGTAGCAAATTACTTCTCAAAAACGTGCATGACACCTCTCTTTCCAGCTGCCCACGCTTCAGACTTATCAGTACCCATGGCCCGGCCCTTGGCGAACCAGATCATGATACTGGGCAGCTTCCAGGTACCAAATTGGCCCGTCGCTCTACTTCGACCAAGAGTTACACCAAACATGGTCTTGTTTGCGGGAACATACTCTGGGACCTCGCCACCGTCGAGGTACGCGGGGAGAGCTTTAAATACGTGCATTGACTGGTTCTCTGCCATTGCGATCTGTGAGGCCTCGAGGTTGCCTGCGTCGCCGGCGACAAAGATGTTCTTGTGTCCTTCGACCTGGAGACGAGTGGTCTGCTTGATGAAGCCATTGCTATCGAGAAGCGTCTTGGGGACGAACTCGGTGTTTGGAACAATTCCTGTCGCAGGAAGGTAGGCCTGCGTGGTGATCTTCTTGATTGTGCCATCGGAAGAGCGGACTTCGAGGACGATGTCTGATGATCCAGGCGTAGGTGCCGCGCTGATGACCTTTGTATTAGGCATGTTCTTGACTTTGAGGTTTTCAAGTTCCTTGACGACAGACTTGCGGACTGTGTCGGTAGCAGGGGGAGAAAGGGGCAGGGCGCCTGAGTAGATGAATATGACCTCCTTCTTTCCGTGTTGAGAATACTCGAAGCCTAGTTCACCAGCTGTCTCGGAGCCAGTCATACCACCACCAGAAACTACAATAGTCTTGGCTTTGTTGATCTGATCCTGTACATTGTGTAACTTGGTTCTGGCATCTTCTGAAGAGCCAATGCCCTTCCAGACCATACCGTCCCGGGTTCGCGAGCCAGTAGCAATAACAAGAGTGTGGTAGTTGACTTCTCGAACAGCCGAAGTGTCGTTTAGTTCAACGCTGACGAGGTTGGAAGAAGTGTCGAGAGCAACAGCCTTGCCTTGGATCCATTCGAATTTCTCTGATGGGTAATCCGCGAAAGTAGGTGCAAGGGGAACGAGGGCCTTTTCATCTGGAACTTGACCGGGAACAACGACTCTAGGCATTGCGATGGGCCAGTGGAAGTGAGTGTTGGGAGAGACGACAACGATCTTGAGGTCGTTGCGTTTGAGGACTTGGTTGACCATTGTTTGGCGGATGATGGGCATGGCCGCTGGGCCAGCACCAAGGACCACGATGGTTTTGACGTCAGACATTGTAAGTGAAATTATGGATCTATCGATGCGCTTGGAGTGAGTATCGCTATTGTTGTGGTGGTTCAAGATGTAGTTTGAAGACTTGTTTGGACTGCTGTGATATTGTTGTAATAATGTGAGTTAGATTGAGTGAAGATATCCTGATTCAAAGCAGCGCTCAACAATCGCTATATACACAATTCAAATGCCTCCCTTTCATTTTGCTTCTTCAGCAGATTACAAACTGGCCGAGCCCATGCCATCCCGCGCGCCCAAGCCAGATGGTAAATGCGACTCTGCAGTGCGATTTCTCAGCTGGTGCATGTTTGAGCTTACGAGACACAGGCAAGACTAATTGATGTACCGCGCGCGCGGTATCATTTAGCGGCGTCCTATAAACGATGGTTAAATGAGACTGACCAATTACATCGCTTGACGCTCATCAAAGACCCCCTCGCGCGGTTTCCGGAAACTTTGTTAGGGGACATTCTGAAGTCCGCTCCGCTGTGGCTTTGTGGTTTGCAAGGCTGTTTGATTACATATCGTGCAAAATTCAAGGTCATGAGAAATGCGAAACTGATTATTAGAAATGAACCTCTCTGCCATTTGACGCATTGTGGGGTTAGATATCCTCGAATACCGGCACATCATGACTGTTCCTGATCCTATTACACTTGTAAGCTTACAATACATAGATACATTCTCTACCTGTTCTGGCTGCATTAGCGATCAAGTCCGCAATCACATGCAGCCCGCCAAGGCTTGCAATGTTACCCTCGTAAAAAAGTGCTCCATTCCTCCTCAACTGCCGGGAGTCTAGAACCTGTCTCTCTTCCTGTAAAGACCTATTTGGAGAACAGAAAACTCAAATTAGGCAAGGGGTTTGTGAGAACAGCGAGAGGGGAGGTCTATGTCATATGATTTCCTTCAATTGACGGCACTGCTTTGCAATCATACACTCAGGATGGAAGATGACGAATGAGTGTAAATGGAATATAGTTTCACTAACTTTAACTAACAAATAGCTGAGCCAAGAAGCATCGTTGCCCAGTGTGGTAACGCTGGCTGGTGGGCCCACCTCAAGCCATCTACTCTAATTCAACAGAGATACTGAGAAACAACTGCAATCATGACCAAAAGGATATGTTGAACGTTATTTAAATACTTTTGGGGTATGCAGTCGGCTTGATGATCTCGCCTAGTTGTTCCATGTCTCAGCTTAATACTTCTGGAGCCGCACATGTCAAATCTTTAACGATGCTATAGGTTAGGTACCACGACACCGAATATCCGTTGATTAAACAACCTCGACTACTTCACCGAACAATGGCACTGCTACGATCTGAACAGAATGTTACAACGGAAATGGACTTGGAAAGAACCGTATATCAGTGAATTTGATGTGACTCTCCTTCTCGTACCAACATCTGGCTTCTGGTTGGCTCCTCAACAAAACTACATCCTCTCATATTGTCCGGCTATGAGGCGATCCTAGTTGAAGACAACTATGACATCGAACCCTCCTTTTGCTGCAGGAAAAAAGGAAGGCTGCAATCTCGTCGTATAGATCCACCTAGAGAAGAAACACCAAACAGCAATGTACAATATCGTCATAATCTCTTGGATCATAAATTTCAATAACCATGTCCTCACGCTTGGTCTGACAACACTTGTTTAAGCTACACCCCATCACCATTATCAGTTATTGTGGGCTATGATGAAGAGTGATAATGCCACTATATTCTCGAATCATTTGTCATCGAGATTGTTCCCATTTAGGATCAAAATCATGACAACAGTCCGTTTCGATACGTTAGTATATGCCGATCTCCATCCGCAACCGTTACCCGTCATGCCCTGCAACGTCACTAATACGGTAGCCAGATCACGGTCTATCGCTATGGAGAACAATACGTAAGACCCTAGTTGAGGAAACCGTTATCGAGATCAAGCACAATAAATGGAGACGGTGACGATGGATGCTTTTGGGTTGCTGGCCATGTCAGACCAGTTAGCTCGATAACAAGACAACCCTGGTTCCATCTCAGCTGGTGAAGACAACCTCTACGGCAGGAAAATATGTCCGAGACTGGAATATCGTGCACTCACAATGACATGCCGGCATCCATCTACCGTCATCAACGGAAAAAGGGGAAGGCTGAAAGGCTGTCAAGTACGAGAGGCTCCTCGTGGTGGTGGTGCAGCTCAAACGTCATATCCCTGAGAGGTGCAGTAATATGATGCAAATATTCGCCGTGAGGCAACCCTCCACCGTCGCTTGCCCCAGTCAGCGAACCTCCTCCTTGGGGCGCAATGAGCGTTTGACAGGCCTCGTTACTGCAGAATGGATATCAAATCATTGATGACTATTTTGATTGCGTATGTAAGTAAAGATAGATCTGATCAAGCTTTTTTGCAGGTGCGGAGCCCTTTGGCGAAAGAGCCTTATGTCATCTTTCTTAAACGACGTCAAAACAAACATCAGAAGCAAGGATAGAGTTGATCGGATGGGGCTTTGACGGAGGATTTTTTGCAGGAAAGGGGACCTTGTCAAAAGACCAGGGAAATGCAGAGAAACTCAGAGTACACGGATGGGGCCCAAAGTCTAGAACAGTAAAGCCACACACAGAAAGATCCATGAAGACTTTTGCTATTGCTGAGGCTGTTTCGTAAGTGGCATTGGTGATTTTCGGATAGACAAACCAAGTTGGAAAGAGCAGTGTCGTCATCACGTGTCACGGCGGCTGATCTTGGAGGCGAGATGCCTTCGGTTTTTGTTTTGACAAGATGCATCATGCCTTTTTGAGTATCAAGCCCTTTACTGCAAGGGGTTCACTTTCTGAGATGAGGAGAGTGCCGGCCAGACCTCGAGATCACGGGCCTCTGTTTGGTCAAGATACTCGAGCTAGAAACCGTTTTGGGCCACCAGCACTTTTTTGTGAAGGACAAGCTTGTGGGGCACAGATGAGGCTCTTGGTGAGTTTGACTTGTGATGGTAGAGTCAGTGCGAGAGTCTGGGGTCTCAGAATTAATTGATAGAGGGACAGGATGTCTGAGCTCGGGCTTCTTGTTTGGCCAATACAATGACGCAGTCGGAATGTCGACAGTTACGGTTACAGTAGCCTTGTGGGTTCAGGATGTGCTAATATCCGTCTGCAAGAGGCCTTGCCCATGACGATTCCCCCCTTCCCCCTTCCCCTTTGATGTGCATCAAAACGGTGGTGAGAGTGCGAGGTGAGGCGAGATATGACGGTGCACGGTAGCATCTTGTGTCTGCCTCTCCCGTCACAGAAAAGAGAACAGCCTCCGTTTCCCCCACAGCAGTGACAGCACTGTAAAACCCCTTGGAAAAAAGATGACATCAGCAAACTGGATAGTGGGGATCATTCCTAGCGTGGCGGACGAGGTGACCTCATTGGCGCTCTCGTTCCTCAACAGAGATCCATGGATGCCGTCATTGGCCCACTTGAATCTCGACTACCATTTCCCAATTCTTACTCGCTGAGCGGCACAGCAACTTTTGCCTGCCACAGAAAGGATAACTGGACTGGACACTGTGGGTGAGTGATATGGAAACTCGACGTAATTGCCATTGTTCATTTCTCTCCGTTTCTGCACGAGTTTAGGTCGGTCATTCCGTTTTGGTGGCGTTTGTTTTATCTTTTTGATCCAGGACAAAAATTACATGTAAAGATTTTACACCGGGCGGAACTCCGAATAGGAGCTCTCGACGTCAGGGATGAGTTCATTCTGGGGCGCATCTATTACCATCCTTGAACTAGGGACCTTCATTTTAATGGAGATAATCATATCTCAGTAGATTCGGTGTAGCACTCACCGAATATCGATACGGGGAAAGCGGGAATAGCCTCGCTTCTCAAACTCTGTTTTTCAAGTGCATATCAGTTCAATTCGTCAACAAAGTAGCGGGCGTGATCCTGGGTTTTCGTTTCTGCCAAGGATGGGAAATTAATCGCCAAGATTGGAATTTAGGTTCGGGGCCATGGGAATCCTGCAACAATCCCATGGCGTTGGTGCCGAAATCCCCTCACCTGGCTTCGGGCTCACCTTGGATGGGTCCAGTGATTTGCGCCCACCCGAGAAGTATATCGGATTTCATCCCCACGCTGATACGACATTTGAGCCGCACGAGAACATCTGTAACATGATATCCAATGAACTCTGGAAACTTGTGGCTCTCGATATACGCCAACGCTTGTTAAGCTCGAGATCTCAGCGATAGATTCTGCACTCTAAAAGTTTGAAACCTGGAGATTCGTCAGTTTGCAGTAATCCCGCCCCCTGATCTCTGGGCTAAATTACTGAAACTCGCGGACGCCAAAATGCCCCTAACGACTCACAAGGTCCGGATGAATGCCACCCCGAGAGACGCAGCGATGATCCCTCCTCATATCGAAATGTCTCGGACAATCCCTGTCCCTCTTTGTCAAAGTCTCGAGGGTCGTAGGTCACCCTCTTGGCAAAAAGGTCCAGAACCTCTACGAACCGTTGTGCTTTCAAAACAGCCGCGTGACCCGCTCAAAGCTTAGAAAGTAAGCTCCTCGTGGTCCCCTACTACGGGTCTCATGGCCTCGGAGCTGAAAAAAGTCATTAATCATTCAATGGACTTTTGGGCCATTAGCGGGCGCCGACAGGCAGCTGCGGTAAACTCTGTAATTCATCCTTCCATTGATCCTTTGTGAGACTGTGGCCTGCCGGAAAAGCTTTCCACTTCTCGTTATTGTCGTAAGAGGATACGTTTTTCTCAGGCCATGCATGATAATCAAAATATCGAAATGGCTCTGAATGCATCATTGCCCCGTTCTTTGGCTCGAGCTTCGAGACATGAGTTCCAATCGCCCACCTCCAAAGCAAAGAAATGATGCACGAGATGACTTCAATGCCGGGCCCGGATCAGCAGGGTCTTTCTTCGTTTGTCCATAGCCCCCATTCCATCGCATTTAAGATAATTGACTGCAGGGTTCTGTTGATCAGCAAGAGCAAGAGCACGGAAACAGTAAACGGTCGGTCTGTAATTATCTCATTGTCGGCGTACAGTAGTCTCGCCTCTCACAAGCTCACCCACATGCATACGTAAAAAGTGGTGGCGATGGAGCAGGACCCTGAAGAACCGGGGTTTGTCTGACTTGAACGAATTAAAAAACGCAGCGTCAGAGCGCAGGGATATACCGACGATCTCTCCGAAGCTTACATAGTACGTACCGGCTGCGTAGTAGTTTCGACTCGTCAAGCTACGCCATATGCAGGCGCTAGACGACGACAACCTCTGCCGATCAGTCGTTCATGATGGCATAACATTGGCTTGAACTGGCTGTTGAGCCCCGGTTTTCCTCTTTCTCTTGCTTTGTGAGTTTCTGAAGGAAAAAGAGGGGAAACTTGTTGTTTGTCTCGTGCTTCCTGCTAGCATCACGGGTATACACCCGCACAGAGTAAGAGAATGAGAGGAGGGAGAAAAGAAGAAGGGTCCATCCACGATGATGATGTGCTACGGAACCACACACCCACTCGAGAATATCGCACCCCCATTACACAACAAAATACTCCACTCTGACTGCATTTTCAAGGGACCTGGGGGTGGAGGCTAATCCCAAGCTTTGGAGCCTGTACCTTGCCCGCTCCGCTCCTCTCCTCTGACCTCGTACTCTGAGTTGTTTTGTAGCGTATGGTTTCTGGTATAATAAGACCCTGATTCCCCCTCGAAATCAATTCTCATCATCCAATACAACAAACAACAAACACAACAAACAGCAACAACTCTTCAACCTCACTTTTAAACCTTTACAACTTTAAGCCGGCGTTTCAATCAAGCCTATTCATCAAATCATCTTTCACTCGACTCATCTATATAAGAAGTCAACCCCAGCAACTCAACACAAGCCAAACCACTTACACACTTAAACAACTTACACACCAACAACATTCATCATGCCCGCTCGATCTGACTACGGCTCTGTTTCCATGTCCATGTCTCCTCCTCCTCCCACCAACCTTTCAAGCTACTCTCGCTTCATGCACGACCACACCAAGCGACAGATGGAGGCTTCCGGCGCCAGCCCTCCACCCTCTAACGCTACCGCTCAGCGCGCTCGCTCTTCCATGACCAACGGCAACACCAGCCCCAACTACTCATAATATCCATCAAGAGATTAACCAACTGAACAACGACTGAATTAGAGAGTTCATCATGACTTCTTTTCTTGTCGTTCTGCCTTGGTTGTTGGATTTTGGAGGTGACGTGACATCAAATGCGACGTCAATGGTGGCGAAGCCTATCAACCCAGCCTCCTATCCTTACACAGCCAAGGCATTCTCATGAATCAACAACATTTACGGAGTACTGGTGCCTAAAAAAGTTCATTTTCATATGATACTACGGCCTGTTTTTTACCAAGTTCTATTTTCCTTACACACACGACACGCAAGGCGTTCCTGGTCATGGGATTTCGAGGCTGCAAGAGCAGCTGTTGTATTACTAGCGAGAGAAACGATAGGGGTGTATGCATCAGAGGAGGAAACAGGACATAGCTTTAGCTATAACCACAATTAGCGGAATGATAAATGACCAACATCTTTACCTCACTTCACCGACCTCTTTCAGTGACTTTGTTCTAACTGTGCCAAATTACAATTGTGAAAACAAATTCGGCGTCGCGAAACGCAAGCGTCGTGAATTAATTAAAAAAAGTCCTCTTATCTGTAAATGATAGCCGTCATGCGTCTCTTTTGAGTATTGAGTCCATTATTGTTTCGTACGTTCTCAAACTCAATTATACCTTCTTCTTCAACCCCAAAGCTGCAGAGTGATCCTTCTTCTTTTTGACAACTCTTTTAAAACTGGGGGCCGGTGCTGCTGGAACGACAGGTTCTGGCACAGTAGGCGTGTCGTCCTCAACTATAGTCTCCATTTCTATTTGAGCTCGTGCAGCAGCAAAAGCCTTCTTAGCAGCCTCTTCGTCTTCCTTCTCCTGTTTCTCCTTTTCCTCATCTTCTGTTCGTATTATAGTGTCCACGAAGTCGACACCTTCTTTCTCAGATCGGTTTATCCGTGCGTTGCGGTGTCTAATCTCGTCAAGCGCATCAGCGGCAGCCATTTCTCTTTGTGCATCCAGGTTCTTGGCTTCGAGCTCTTCCATGGCATTCTTTTCTTCTTCGCCAGCGGCTTCTGCTTCTTCGCGTTCTAGTCGGTTTAGTCGTTGCTCGTCATCTTCGTTCTCGGTCTCGCGGTCACGCCATGGCTCGTTGTTTCGCACAGCGCCACTAACCACGACATAATCGTTGTTCTTTGGATCGGTCCGTATAATGATCTCTCTGGGACACCCAGTACACCTAAAACTCAAGCGAATAATCTGAATATCAAGATACCGCTCTTCGGGTCGAGTGATTTCTAAACAATCAGCGAACTGTAAGCAGCGAACAGGGCGTCGTCGGAACCTACTTCTTGCGTTAAACTTGCGTCCTTTGTACTGAATTTTCAGTTAGCTTGCTGATCAGTGAGATGAGAAGTGAGTCGGAAGGGCAAGCTTGGAACGAGGACAGAACTCCGAGAATAACCTACAATAAAAGTTCCGCAAGTCGAACATCTTAATGAGAATGGTGCCATAATTCTGACGGCCTGGACACGCGGTCCAGCATCTTTGGGTCCTTTGTTGCGACGGGATAGTGCGCTCGGATCGAAATCCGGCGGATAGTACTTCTGTAGTACTTTACGCTCACTCATATTGGGCGTATGTTAGAGCGAGACGTATTGAGTAGAACGGAGGGGGGATATTGTGGTCGAATGAGTTGTATGGGAGTTTGTGAAGGCAGAGATATCTAGGTTGTAGTTTGGTGTTGAGGCAGCCTGGCGCATGAGCGCTGGATGATGCCGGTCGAGAGGGCGGTGAGATCTGGCAGAAAATGCCAAAAGCGCCTTACTAAGCAAGCTGAAGATTGTACTTACGTTCTGTACAGGGGGGATTAGAGCAGTATTTACAATAGAACAGTCTATGGTAAGTTCAGCTTTATGCTTTTGTTAATATTTCAAAAGAACACATTTCTTAACACATTTAAGCCCTGATACTAATCGGATTACATATTTGCCTTGACACACTCATAGAGTCTAATTTGGAGTCATAAACTATATAATTTTTTAAGAATAAAAAGCTACCTTCCATCTCCTAATTAGTCCAATATCTTCATTATCATCATCATCAAGAAACCAGCTAAATGACTACTACTTTAGAACAACCGTCGGTCTCGACCTTGATAAGGATGCCAAGACCTAATACAGAACCCTGCCAAACATCCCCTTGCGACACGAACTTGGATTTGTGAGTCCTCGGTGACTCAAGGCGGAAGGTTTTGGCGTTCGGGGTTTTTATCTGTCTAAGTTCTGTCACGGAAGTCATGTGGTCGGTTGAAGGAAAGTTAAAGATTGAAAAGATGTTGTTGGGGCAATGTAGGGTGACTCTCATGCACCAATAGTTTTGAACACAATTGTAGGTACTGTACTGTGTATCTTCATGCATAGGTACGCGCTGTATCCAAACTTACATCACAGGCCTACCTGCAGCCCCACAAAATTATGGAAGTCTAGCGGCTTACATTCTGAATGGTAAACTTGACGAACTTACACAATACAACCACAGCATCAACACCATGGGCAAAGCTGAAGTCGGGTCTACGAAATTCATCGCCAACCGCATGAAGGCCAAGGGTCTTCAGCGGTTGAGATGGTATTGTCAACCCTGTGAGAAGCAATGCAGAGACGCCAACGGATTCAAGCAGCATACAATGAGTGAAAGTCATGTGCGACAAATGCTACTGGTTGGCGAAGACCCCAAGAAATACATCAACGACTATACGAAACAATTTCTGAGCGACTTCCTTCTACTTCTAAGGACCGGCCACGGAGAGAAGCAAGTCCATATCAATCGTTTTTATCAAGAGTACATTGCAAATAAGGTAAGCTCGCCACAACCTGTTCTTTCCATACCAAATTACTAATAACAACAGGAGCACATTCATATGAACAGTACAAAATTCAGCTCGCTTACCGACCTTGCGAAGCATCTGGGCCGCGAGGGTATTTGCCGAGTTGAAGAGACCGAGAAGGGCATACACATATCATGGATTGATAAATCACCAGAGGCCTTGAGACGGCAAGACGCGCTAAGGCGCAAGGAAGCGCAAGATCAGGGCAACGAGGAGTTGGAGCAGCGCATGATCCGAGAGCAGATCAAACGAGCGCAAGCCGCCGCCGGCAATAACGACGAGGAAAAGGAAGAAGATCCCGAAGCCCGCGAGCTGAAACGTCAAGAAGGCGAAAAGATCAAGCTTTCATTTGGAGCAAAGCCAGCTGCTTCGGAAACGAAGGCGTCAGAGAGTCCTGCGCCCGATACGGCTACTGCAGAAGCAGATGCTTCAAAGGCAGAAGAAGCAACTACAGAAAAGGGAAAGGAGCCTGAAACAGCACCAGCGAAGCCAAGCGGGTTTGGAGGCATCTCAATGAAGCTTGCTGGAAAGCCTCAGACCAAGAACGTGTTCGCCCAGGCCAAAAAGAATGCGCTCTCGTCAGGACCCAAGAAACCAGCCAAGATAGAACAGCCTAAGAAGATGAGCGAGGCCGAACGCATCATGAAAGAGGAAATGGAAAAGAAACGGTCTAGGGAGTCTGCTGGCTTTAGTTTTGGCATGGGCTCTAACAAGAAGCAGAAGAATAGCTAAGTTTGGCCTGTTTTATTTAATGGCCTGGTTAATATTAAAGGCAAGGATGCAATGCATACATCACAACAAATGGCTGGCGTTGATGGTTTAATTGTTTATCATAGATACCATTACAATACTTTTTTAAATGTCGATTCTTGGTTTCCGTAATCACTGCTATTCTATCCCTCAACGCCGGTTTCGCCAGAAACAGTAGTATCAATTGTTGCGCATTGGCTGGATGCCACGTATTTTAAGCATCATTCTCCACCTCTGTACCGTCACGTCTGCAAATCCAGCATGTTAGCTCGTTCCAACGCCATTTGATCCAGGATCCAACTTACGGAATGTACTGTATTCTATACTCGTCCTCCAACGTCGATCGGACATCGTCGGGAAGTTGTCCCGAGACCTTGATGGCATACATGCCGGGCACGTAGCTGTCGAGGCGCTGGTACTTTGCGATCCATGATTTGGTCGGGTTTGCGAGTGTGATAACACCCTCGAAGACTTGTGATGTACAACTCTCGATCTGGTCCGGGGAATGCTGGAGGTGCAGGAACTCTTCGCAGTTGGGACAACCTTCGTTTTGGAAGCGCTAGATATCGGGAAAACATCAGTTTATCGAACTCCCAAGTTTCGCGATGATATCGGTTCGTACCTGAGAGGTCATGACGATGGAGCAGATCATGCACGCTCGCAGGTTGCGCGCTTGGCCCGTTGTGACATAATTTGATGATGACATGTTGGGTGTTTTGTAGATGAGATCGTCGAAAAGCGTTAACGAGGGAAGAATGTTGGTCGCGAAGAGTGTTGTTTAAGTTGGCGATGGACAAAGGCGGCGATGAAGAGCTGTCATGTATATAAGCGGTATATGCACTAAGTGCGATATCCACTCTCTCACTTCAATCTCTAATTGAAGATGGATCTCAACACCAAACCACCATAAAAGCTTCCTGGCCCATCTTTTCAAAAATGACCCAAAATTCAAGCGAGTCGAGTCAAAAGAACATCTTTCAAAAGAAGGACTTTGAAAAATCTCACGACATTCTGACCTGCACAATCAAGGCACCGCCTTTCTCATATGCACACCTAGAGCTTGTTACAGATGTTCCCAGCAGCTCATCATCTGTCATTCTTGACAATCTATCTCTCAAAAGCTATTGTACATCTGCTCTTCGACAGTTCCTAGGCATCACAGGTGCTTCTATTTCTATCGATATTCTCAAAGTGGAAAACAACCATGCGTGGGTTCGCATTCCGAGACCAGACCTCAGCTCTTTCGCCGCAGCCATCACAGCATGGAGAGGCACAAGCGACAATGGGGAGCAAATAAGCCTTCAGCTACGGCAATGTTCAGATTGGCTAGGAGCCATGGTTGGAGCAGACGGACAGAACCGATTATGGAACGCTTGAAGAGTGGCATTTGTTATATTCATCATCATTGAACTGGACCTCATTTTATCATCTAGATGGGGTATAAATGTATGAAAGTACATCGCCTATCGGCTTACCCTGCAAATTCACCATCTCCAGACGCCCGGGACCCGAATACATCCTGAAATCGCCGCCAATATCGCTTTCTAAAGATTCTCCGCAGTTTCTACATCAGAGATGACATGAGAGAGCTTTGCGCATATGCCTGGCATCCGGTTAGCGTTGAGAAATGATATAAACATCGCTTATCAACTTACCATGGGCTTAATGTCGGGGTGGGGCACAGCATCGAATTGCTCGTACTGCAGCTTATAGTCAGGGCCGATGTTTATGTAGGCACCCCTGTTCTCTGTCGAGTCGCAGTATCGGGGAGCAGAGAAAACTAATAGAATTGTTAGCAACAAACTCGCAGAAGATATCCAGATTAACTCACCGGTAATACAACGGCCGTCGTGCTGCACTTCGTAACCATCCATGCGAACCTCGTGACTTCTGATAACAGCCTCAAGACCATTCTTCTCACAGAACTTCTTGGTAATGTCAGGTCCGAACTGCATACCGACACCGCGCTTGCTGGGTCCTCGACCGTTCTCCTCCTGAGGGTCGGTCCAAAGCATCTCCATCATCAAACCGGCCTGGCCGGGTTGTCGCTGGCCGTGTCGGTTCAGTTTTCGGATATCGTCAAGAGTAACGCTGTCATCGGAGAAGAGACCTCCGTGAAGGACAAGATACTTCTTGCCAATGAGTGTGGCCAGGGCAAGAGCAGAGAAACTCTCAGAGAACAGCTTGAAAACTCGCTCGTTGTACTTGGCCTTACATTCACCCTCGAAACCGTATACTCGGTTCATGTCGTCTGTCTCGTGGTTTCCACGGTTGAGGAAGAACTGCTTAGGTCGCAGCCACTTGTAAGCATACAAGAGCAGAGCGATCTCAGTTGACCAGGAACCACGATCCACAAAGTCACCGTTGAAAAGATACCAGTGCTTCTCATCGGGAGTGCCGTTGCGGCGGAACAACTCCATCAGATCAAAGTATTGGCCTGTAATGGTTAGTTAGTTGTACAGGACATTGGCTGGCACATTTCTTACCATGAGTATCACCACAGACAGTAAGCTTGACATCGCTAGGGATTTCGACCTCAACCATCGTAGGTTCGTCGTAGACAATTTTCTTGACGGCAAGAATGATCTGGTAGACGTATTTTCGGTGGATCTTCTTGCCATTCTTGAAACGTTCAATCATGTCGTCAATGAATTCTTGTGTCATTTCGTCGCCCAGTCGCACGCCATCATATCCTGGCTCGACAGCCATTGAGTCTAGGTCAAGGCCCTCGGCTGCAGATGGCTCGTCGCCGACTTCGATAGCGGCGAAGAAAGCCATCTGCCGGACAATCTTCTTGCACTCCTCCAACTTAAGTCTGGCATCTTTGTTGTTTGGGTCTAGGGAAACACATGTCTTGAAGTCTTCGATGGCTTCCTTGGGTCGTAGGATCGCAGTCTTGGCTAGACCTCGTCGGTAATATGCCTGCCCAGGTCAGAATTCGATCTTGTATCCCCCAATTCGGACGCAGGCTCGTGGCGAACCTTGACAAGCTTTGGGTTTAGCTCAATAGCTTTTGTAGCATCAGCGACAGCATATCCGTATGCCTCAGTTTTGATGTATGCCTTGGAATTTAAGTTAGTAAAGGTCGAATTTCGAGATCATGCATGAATCGTATGTAGACTTCGCACCTGGGCTCGGTTGGTGAAAAAGGTAGGCTCCTTATCGTTCTTTTCGATGGCCTGGCTGTAAAAGTCGACTGCGCTGGGGTAGTCACCAGCCTGGAAGGCTTTGTTGCCCTTGTTCTTGAGTTCGACGGCGTCCATTTTGTAAAAGTTCAAAGATACGTTGAGTAGACGCCACAGAAAGAGATCGAAGGTCAAAGGAGGGGGAGGGGTAGTTTGTTTGATAGTTTTGCGCCGAGCGCAGTGTCGACCACTCTAGTGAATCGCAAGAAGAGAGAGACTCGGTTCTAAAGTTTGAAGGTCGAGGATAAGCTCGTGGAATGCTGCAGAAGCGAGGCGGACTCCAAACAAGGCTCGGTTCCACAATGCGAGGAAGTGCAAAGAAGTTTTGGAGGCTGATGGTGGACGGCTTTTGGTGGAGTTAAACTTGCCCCCGCTGCCGGCGCGTCATGATGGAACCGAATCTGACGGCTCCATCGGGGGCTTAACGGGTGAGGTTTCAGGGCTTTCAGACATTGTGATAGGTTTAAAGCCCCTGTAAGCATCGCCTACCTGGGTGTAAATCGTGTCTCTGGAATGCCTAGCGTCTGAACATGCGCCAAAAGACGGGGATTCTTTTATCAATCGCCACCCTGGACGGGCCACAGCCATGTGTGGATGCCGTCTTTGCTGTTGGAGCGTGCCTTATTCAGCCACCATACAATATGGAGAGTCTCTTCTAAGCTTGAACAAATTGAAATACTGGCCTATATCTAATTAGATCCTTCAAAGAGATTAGGCCGGGTACAGCCGTCTTCAGTTGACAGTTGATTAACGGTCACACGACTCTTGTGGTAACATCGTAGGCTCTCTAGGGGGTGAAGCAAGACTTCGGACAGAATCAACTTTCACTTATCATTAAAAATAAAAAATATATAGCTTATAGAGAAAATTATAGCAATTATTCCCATATATGATATGCCTAGAAAGGAACTTAGTTTACTATTATTCTAGTTTTTTAAAGATTAATAAGTGGGAGGATCACGTCCGAAGTCTTACTTCACCCCGAGGGCTCTGTCTTGAGACTGAGAATCGGCTAGTTGCATATCTCGAAACGCCCCACTTGGTGGTCCCAATCTCAAGACAGCTCAAGCTCACAGTTCACAGTCATCAACCCCAGATTACAGTCACGCACAATCATGGAGTCGGGGACAGGGACATCAAATGCGCTGGTGCGCAAGCGGACAGACACCGATTTGATGCCCCCTCCTCCTGCTGCTAAAAAGATAAAACGGCCAAAGAAAGTACTCGACGAAGATACCTACACAGAAACGCTATCTCAAATCATAGCTCGAGATTTCTTTCCCGGATTGCTACAGACAGAAACACAGCAAGAGTATCTCGATGCATTAGAGTCAAAAGATGCCGCTTGGATATCAAGCGCAGGACGGAGACTTCAGCACGTCATGACGCCAGGACGCCAGAACACACCACTTCCTTCAAGATCAACAGACTCTTTCGCTCCTGGAGACCGCACGCCTTCAGCATACGGAGGAGATACACCAGCTTCCGTCACCTCAAACGTTCCGGAGTTCCGGCCACGGCTAAGAACCAGCATGAGTTTATCAAAGTTCCAAGAGACTTACACAAGTGAAGATAACGAGAGTTTCTATAAGCTTGTGGATAAGCAGAACCAGAAAAAGGCTGAAAAATACGCTTGGCTTTGGCGCGGCAACAAACTACCGTCAAAGCAAATGATCAAGCAAAAGGAGGTTGAAGATCGAATCGGACAAACGCGAAGTCTGACTGACGACGGTTTCAAACGTGATCGTCTTGCAATCAAGGATAAAGACGATCGTCCAGCGCGTCCAGATACATGGAATGCCAACCCCAAGAACAATCTGATGTTTAGACCTGATGGGGTTGATGATGATGTTGTTACCGTTTCTCAAAAGTCCGAGGAATCTTCGAGGATGGCGCCAAAATCAATTGTTTACGCAAACACCAGAATGCCTGAACCTCGCGTTATACAACGACCACCTTCACCCACTATGTCTGCAGTGCGAGACGCCATCGCAGGCCGGCCTCGGAAAAGTGATCAAGATTCAAGTGTCACGGGAGGAGAGACGCCAAGAGTGAATGGATACGCCTTTGTTGACGACGAGGATGACGAAGACGAACCGATACTTCCTGCGCCTATTATCAACCTAGGCCCGGGAGATGCCTCACCAAACCCATTCCGCTTGCAGGAACAACGCGATAGGGAGACTCTACACGAGCGCATGGTGGACCGAATATCGCAATCCAAGAAAGAATCTGTGAGGAATGGACTTACAGGGAGGGTCGACAAAACACCAGTTCCTAAATTCCCAAGTAGCCCTCGTGTATCGGGAGGTCTGACACCAGCAGCACAGAGGTTGTGGAGCAAAATTGGCACGCCTGGACGTGGATCAAGCGGGAGCTCATTTGGACAATCCAACAAGCCAATGACTCCCAGGGGTTCTCTGTTGAAATCAGTCAAGAGGCCTGGCTCAAAGTCAGGATCAAAGTAAGGACGGAAGATTTGATTTGTATTTCTAGCACAGCGTAGGCGTTGGGAGCGCAGTCCTTTTTCATAGCAATTTTTCTAATGACTTGTGACATTTGATATGAACTTGTCAAGCTATACTGACTATTCTAAGATGACTTGTATCTGAATTCCTCAAACGATTCTGTCCTAAACACTGCTTCGGCAGCTGATGGTTAACCCCCTTAGTTGCATGACCCATCAATTAAGTCATGGACTTTTTTCTCCGAACTTGGGAACTAACAACCCACCTTGTCAAGCTGGCCGCCAACGCCAGCACGCCAGACACAATTAATTACTTGCTGTCAATGCGCTTCTGGACCTTCGAGGCCGTACCGACTCGATGAGGTTCGTTGACTTTGCTATCGACCTTGCCGCAGTGCTCAATGCTTCTCGTGGCATCGCCGCCAAGCATGTCGCTCTCCGACGTCGCCAGATCGACACTTACAGCCGAACGTCGAGCGTCGCTGCGGCGTTGAGGAAGCGGAATGTCCAGAAAAGCACGCCAACAGCAGATACGACACAAAATGCTACGAGGCCCAATGACGACGTCATTTACGAGCAGACCACACCGATCGCACGACACACGGACACTATCGTCGAGACACCGAAAGATAAACCAAACGTTCAACCGGAATCCATAAAAACCGATCGAGTTCCTTTTAGCAGTCCAATTCCGAACCTCAGATCGAGCCCACAGCAACAAGCTGTTCCAGAGCCTGCCAAGGAGGATGATTTCGATCTGCCACCCGGAGTCGACGTCAATGTTTTCCATACAGCACGCGGCTCCAAAGTTTTGGATTCTTTAAGGAAACAGGGAAGACCTGCCGCAGCACCTGCGAGACCTGGAATTGGAGGTCCTGCGAAGGAGCACCCCATGAAGAATTGGCCCCATCGCCCACCACCACCCGAAGTGAGCCTCGAACCGGAATCCGTGAAGCCCCAGGAGCCCATTACAAGGCATGCGGAACCTACAGAGCCTGTGAAACCTATAGAACATGAGAAGGTCATAGACGAGAATACTGTGGAGGCGACGACTCCTGCACCTGAACCAGAAAAGGCCGGCCCAGTCGTACCCGAAGCCGAGAAGAAGATCGACCAAGACGTCATCCAAGCCGCAAAGGAAATTGCTGGGGATTCAGTAGCATCCCCAGAAACCCCACATGCTTTGAGAGAGTCCAGTGTTCCCTCATCTCGTATCAGTAGAATATGGAACTACGGTGGCCTTGCTGCTGGCATGTTGGGAGGTGCCATGACTGAGGGTTTTAGCCGAGCCTTTGGCGGCGGTGGTCAAGGATCTGTCCTCTTGAGCGAGAGGAATATGGAGCGCTTGGTTGCGAAGCTCTCACGTATGCGTGGTGCCGCTCTTAAGCTTGGTCAGATGATGAGTTTCCAGGACACCAAGATGCTCCCAGCCCCCATCCAACAGGTCCTTCAGCGCGTTCAGGACCGCGCCGATTACATGCCCGCTTGGCAACGTGATCGCGTCCTCGTTGCAAACCTCGGTCCTGAGTGGCGAGAGCTGTTTAGCGAGTTTGAAGAAAAGCCTATTGCTGCTGCCTCAATTGGACAAGTCCACAAGGCAGTTCTGAAGAATGGCAAGCGAGTGGCTGTCAAGATTCAGTTTCCTGGCGTTGCTGACTCGATCAATTCGGATCTTGACAACCTGAGCATTCTCCTCACGGCGACCAAGCTCCTCCCTAGAGGATTGTATCTCAACAAGACAATCGATAATGCTCGACTGGAGCTCGGCTGGGAATGCGACTACGAGCGCGAACTTCAGTGCGCTCAGCGCTACAAGGACCTTCTCGGCTCAAGTGAGAAAGACGTCTTTATGGTACCGAGTGTGTACCCCGAGGCATCGGGCAAGCAAGTTCTTACCATGGACTTCATGGACGGCATTGGCGTGACTCGCATCAAATCCTTTACTCAGGAGCAGCGTGATTGGATCGGCACACAGCTTCTCCGACTTTGCCTTCGTGAGATTACCGAGTTCCGTTTCATGCAGACGGACCCCAACTGGACAAACTTCCTCTACAACGCAGACCTCAACAAACTTGAGCTGCTCGACTTCGGAGCGTCTCGCGAGTATCCCGATGAGTTTGTCACACAGTACGTGCAGCTGCTCGCTGCGGCCTCGCGCTCCGACAAAGCCGCTGTCAAGGCGTTGTCTGAGAGTCTTGGTTACTTGACAGGCCATGAGAGCCGTACCATGGTAGAGGCACACACAAAATCTGTTCTCACACTTGCTGAACCCTTCCTTGCCAACGCACCCGATGTCTACGACTTCAAGGACCAAACCATCACAGAGCGTGTGAAAGCACTCATCCCTGTGATGCTTCAAGAGCGCCTTGCGCCTCCGCCTGAGGAGACATACAGTCTACACCGTAAGCTCAGCGGTGCTTTCCTCCTGTGTGCAAAGCTGGGTAGCAAGGTTCCTTGCAAAGCGATGTTTGAGGAAGCTCTCGCCAAAGGAGGCTACACCAGATGAGAGGCGGAGGCATTGTAATCGTGTAACATATAATCTCATGTAAGACTATTTAGAGTTAAAAGTTGGGCTACGGGTGTAGATAGAGAATATGAATTCCATGAATTTATGATATTGCTTGAGTTACCAATGTGGTTGAAACCTTTAAGGCTTATGAACTCTCGGACAATCGGTATTCGGAGGTTTGACAAGATTTGGTGGGGCATATATACTTTGTACAGTCATTATGAGATATTTGAATCGTAGCTCAGTATTCACGATAGAGCAATTCAAGTGAACAACGTTCTCCATATCTCAAATTAAGTCTAAAAGTTACAAAATATCTATTTCTTAAATTCCGTCTTTACATGTGCTTTCTAAATGATAGATTGACCACCAATTGCACAAGAACCTCACGATTTATCTGCAGGGCGTAGGTATGCCGCTATCGCAGGCTTGTACCCCGCCCGAATACATAAATTAATGGCCCACCACCCAGATCTCTTACGGGTAGTTACAGTCACCAACATATATATCCATACATCAAAGACCTTTTTTCTGTTGACGGCATCTTCACCTCAAAATGGCTGACTTAATCACGTTGGCGACGTGTTCCCTCAACCAGTGGGTGTTGGACTGGCCAGGCAATCTTGCGAGAATCCGCAAGAGTATCATCCTGGCCAAGGAAGCCGGAGCTACTCTGAGAACGGGTCCTGAGCTTGAGATTACAGGCTATGGATGGTAGGTTCATCAATTGTTTGTCGTCTTGGAAGAGTAATCTAACAACTTAATAGTCTTGATCATTTCCTCGAGGCTGATGTCTATGAACACTCTTTGGAATCACTCCTTGCAATCTTGACTGACACTGAACTCCATGGTATCCTTATTGATGTTGGGCTTCCTATTATGCACAGGGGTTGTCGTTATAACTGCCGTGCTATTATCCTCGATGGAAAACTTCTTTGCCTTCGACCCAAGATCTTCCTGGCCAATGATGGGTATGTGATAACTACCTTGATACAGGCACTCACTAACACGGCGCTATAGAAACTTCCGAGAGAACCGCTTCTTTACTCCTTGGAACAGACCGAGATATGTAGAACAGTACAATCTTCCTCCTGCTCTGCAAAAGCATCAGGGTGTTCGACAGGTTCCCATCGGCGATGTGGTTCTCTCTCTTAACGACACAACTGTTGCTGCTGAGACATGTGAGGAGCTCTTCACCCCACAAGCGCCTCACATCAACATGTACGCCCCCTTCAAAAGTTCACGTCCTTCTGTTGGATGATATTATTTGGGTTCTTAGGAGAGGTTCAATGACTAACCCTCATCTAGGGCCCTCAACGGCGTCGAGATCTTCACCAACTCATCCGGCTCTCACCACACATTGAGAAAGCTCAATGAGCGTATTGCCCTGATCTCTGAAGCAACCCGTAAGAGCGGTGGTGTTTACCTATACGCTAACCAGTCTGGTAATTTGATCTCATCCCATTCTTAGATCTTGCTTTCTCTTATATCCTCGTAGGTTCCGACGGAGACAGACTTCTTTACGATGGTTCATCCCTTATCATGGTGAATGGCAACATCGTGGCTCAAGGTTCCCAATTCAGCTTGGACGACGTTGAGGTTATCACCGCAACTGTGGACCTCGAAGAAGTTCGTGCCTACCGATTTGCTCCGTCTCGCAACTTCCAAGCCACCCAAGCACCCGTGTACGAAAGAATCGAGGTCGACTTCAGCCTGGGTGTAGAAGATTTGGACCTACTACGTGCACCAACACCTCCCAGACCAGCCAGATATCACGTTCCCGAGGAAGAAATTGTATGTATACAATCAACTGGTTTGTCCTGTCTTGCCACAGTAGCAAAAGGGCTTTGCATGAGTGTTTGTGCTAACCGTTTGTGCTGTTCAGGCCCTTGGTCCTGCTTGCTGGCTTTGGGATTACCGTGAGTTCTCTCTGTTTGTATATGTCAAATATTACACAATGCTGATTGGAAAATAGTACGACGAAGCAAGGCATCTGGTTACCTTGTGCCCCTTTCTGGAGGAATCGACTCATGTGCGACGGCCACTATCGTCTTCAGCATGTGTCGACTAGTCGTTGAAGCCATCAAGGCAGGTAACGAGGAGGTCATTGCTGACGTAAAGAGAATCGCTGTATACTCAGACAAGCTGCCCGAGACTGCTGAGGAATTCTGCAACCAAATATTCCACACTGTTTACATGGGTATGGAGAAGCAGAGTAGTAAGGAGACTCGCCAGCGTGCCAAGGACCTCTCCGAGAGAATTGGAAGCTACCACACTGACATGAACATTGACGATACGTTCAACGCCACTAAGAACCTGCTCACTCAGGGCACAGGATTTGAGCCCAAATTCAAGGTCCATGGAGGATCCGCGACTGAGAACTGTATGTTTGTCCCCTTTCCATATTCTTTCTAAGTTCTTTTCAATTCACAAGCTGATTTTCACAGTGGCTCTACAAAACATTCAGGCCCGTAGCCGCATGGTTATCGCCTACTACTATGCTCAGATGCTGCCAACCGTACGACAACGACCGGGCG
Source organism: Fusarium longipes (assembly GCA_013618495.1). Lineage (NCBI taxonomy): Eukaryota > Fungi > Ascomycota > Sordariomycetes > Hypocreales > Nectriaceae > Fusarium > Fusarium longipes. The sequence continues at coordinate 35,924 of JABFEY010000049.1, read as the reverse complement.
GCGGAAGTTTGCTTGTTCTTGGATCCAGTAACGTTGATGAGTGCCTTCGGGGCTGTAAGTAGTGGCTCTGGAGATTCCATTGCGCCGTTGACTGACATTGTATTCCAGACCTTACCAAGTATGACTGCAGCTCGGCGGATGTTAACCCCATAGGTTCCGTGAGTAAGACGGACTTGAAGAGATTCATCGCTTGGTCTGCCAAGAGCTTTGACATGCCTATTTTGGAGGAGTTTATCCATGCCATTCGTACGCAAAATCCTTGAGAAAGATCATGTCCCATTGCTATACTAACAGAAGATAGCTACGGCTGAACTTGAGCCCATTACTGCAGACTACGTTCAAAGTGACGAAGGTAAGTTATATCTGCCATTATAAACAACAATCGACTAACACACATCTCAGCTGATATGGGCATGACATATGACGAGCTCTCTCGTTTCGGTGTAAGTAAACAATCACAAAACAGACCATTGCCAAACTGACAACTGTTGAAGCGCTTGCGAAAAGAGAGCAAACTCGGCCCATACGGCATGTTCCTCCGACTTCTCGAGGAATGGGGTGGTGAGGGCAAGATGACTCCACGAGAAGTCGCCACCAAAGTCAAGCGATTCCACGGATTCCACGTATGTTTCCTCTTGGTCAGAGTTGTAGGCTCGGTTTCTAACAGTCCTTTAGTACATCAACAGGCACAAACAAGCGGTGGCAACACCTGCTGTCCACGTTGAGAACTATTCACCTGATGATCATCGGTTTGATCTTCGACCTCTAGTTTACCCCTCGCCGTGGAACAGCTGGTCGTTCGAAAAGATCGACAAGAGGGTGGAGGCCATAGAGAAGGCTTTGGAGAAAAAGAGGGCTGCGGTTCCCAAATAGAATTTCAACGTCAGAAGTGAATGGAACAACTATTTTGCCTAGCGGTCGAGATATTTAGGCTTGTCAGTAAGTGGCAGTTGGTAGTTTCTTTCTCAAACATAGCGACATGAGACGCTCGTTCGCCTATCAAACAAACTGTTGAGGCAAACTAGTGACTTAAAAGACAAGAATTATTTCAAGGTGCGCATGCACCACAAACAAATATATAGATCGAGCTAGCTTCAAGAGTTGATTGTCCAACAGGAATCGAGATATTACAATATCCAAGGGGTGTCAAACAAGTGCGACCGTAAGTGAACAAGCACCATTACGGGAACCAACATCGTGCTGAATCCAGAACCGAAACAGCAGTGTCACTTCCATTCGAGCTATTCGTGAAGGATCCATAATGCGGCTTGCCAGACGCTCTCAACACAGTAGCGGAGATTTGTTCTGTTAGAGTGCTTGTGTCGACTCTCCTATTTATACTGTAAATACTTCTCGTTCGAGTGTGTTGGGACTTGGTCCTGACAGAAGCTTCAGATATATATATCACATGGATGTACCAAAGATTCGATGGTGATAGCCGATCAGGCAAATCTTCAAGCATTCCCCTTGCGTTCCCATGTACGTCTTTTTCAAAATCCCAAACTCTGTCGGATATCCAGTGCTAAAAGAGGATCAGCGGCCGAAATCGAGTTAGCAGAATTGTTAAAAGTCGCCGAGACCCGGCGAACTCGCGTGCTGGGAAACAGTGATGTGAAGGTTGCCGAGATTGCATTACGCATAGGTACTGGCAGACCACGATCTGCCCGCCTTGGAAAAGGACTCAAAACGGGGACGTCGAGCAGTACATACTATGAGCCAACGGATGTTCAAAGACGAGCCACGCATTAAACTCCTCTGCTATGGAGCATCACGATACGTGGATTTGAAGATCAATAGTAAGTATGCGCACGAAGCAGTTAAAAAGGAATTGCGGCTAACTGTTCAGTCGAAACGTATAGCATTTTGCGTGGTTATGTGTGCTCTCAGACAGCACAAGACCCTGAAGAGGAAGTCGACGTGAAAAGCTGGCTGCGGGAAGCGGAATTGCCTCCTTGGAACGACGCTGGTATTGAACTGTCTACAAAGTTGAAAGAGGCGAGGCGGATTGACAGACAGCTAATACATTGCGAACCTACTGTCTTTCAAAGAGATGGTACGAGCTGACTTCGGTCCTATAGAGCAACAGTACCGAAGTGAGCGGGCGTAAGTGCCATGGCATAGTCACCTCCACATCCTTGCTGCCGACTCGAATATAGAGCTCGGGACAATCCTGTAGCGAATACTCTGTTTGAGTGCGGGAAATGTAGAGACGTATTTCTCGCCGAGAAAGGAGCAGAAAGATGCAAAACGCCTAAGTGCCTTGGGGGTATGCTACCTGCAGAATCCAGGTTTCCTGGTTGTCAAAGACCGGAGAGACTGCCGACTCTTTGATGTCGGTACAATAGATACTATACGGACGCTTGCTGCTCTCACATCCACCACTACGTATATATACTCTTCCAAAGACATATTCGTTCACATACGACCATACCTACCAGAAAATACGGGATCCCGTCCGCTCTCCCATAGTCAAGCTGGTAAGGGGCGGATTAGTAGTTGGGTCGGTGACGACCAGCGAATCCCCGCTGTTGTATGTTTTTGCCTGGCCGTGCTTCTACCAGTCAGATAATGTATTGCGATTGCCTTGCTTTTTGTGTAGTTGTCACTAAGTACCAAGTTGTAGTCTTGTGAGGGTAATTTGATAACAATCTAATTGATGCTTAGCGAGTTCTGGGTTGGTTAATTGTGATGGATGGGTTCTTGGTTGCATTTATGTGCAAGCCGCTAGAAAATAATTGGCTATGGAGAAGAAGAAGGCAAGTTTGAAGCAGAAGACCATCTATATCGCGATCAATAAATATGGGGCAATAGTGTCAATCGAAGAAGACGTGGGAGCCAACTAGGTAAGCTCACTATATGTTTGACATGGTTGGTGTGCGTAAGTGGTAGTTGAAAAGATCTAATGATACAAACAAAAAAAAATTAACACCAAATCCTGGATTCGAACCAAGATCTGCCGCGCCCCGAAGGGCCTGCGTAAAGCGCACCAGCTTGGCTTTAGTTACTAGACAGGGGTGGGTAATTGATTAAAGTAGGTCAGTGACAACAAGTGAATCCCCGCTCAGCAGGACTCTATTGGCAGAAGCTGGTACTAAGGCGAAGTAGTGAAGACATTTATAAAGTGAAATTGCTGGATATATAGATCTATAATAATCTCAACATGGATATCATCAGCCCCCAAAAGAAAAGTCGCTAATTCGAGGCATCCCGATCCACCAAAACACTTATGATACAGCTACTGCGGCGGCGGCAGAGCTAGATGAAGAAGATGCGGCTCCAGCAGTAGCGTTGTCCCTTTGGATCTTCTGCCAGACAGACATGCAGCTCATGACAGTCATCAAAGCCCACATGTTACCCAATTCGCCTGTGGCACCGCTTCCCCGGAGTTGTAGTTCTCCGACACCTGACATGGTCTTCCAGCAGCTAGCATTTCCCCATACTGCCACAACCTCCTTGCCATCGCTGGTGTAACCCTCGCCGCTGTTGCTGCTGTCTTCGTTAACGTCCTCTTCGCTGGACGAGTACTCTTCTTCTTTCATGTTGGTACTGCCGAGACGGACGAGCTTGTAACCGCCCCATTTAGATTGTCCGACGCTCTTGACTTCAGCGCCACGCGAACGGCGCCATTCAAAGCGTTCAACACGTTGCTCTGGGCCGTTACCGACGAGGCATCCGAACCAAAAGCGGCCCTTCCAGCTGCTGGGAAGGCGCATGATTTCTTCGTGAACGCCTTTGCCTGAAGGTGAAGGCAGCGTGATGACATAGTCATCGCGGTACTTCTTGATTCTTGAAGATGTCGCGATGGGCGGCGAGTCGGGGCTGGGGCCCTTGTGAATACTAATGTCGCCGTACAAGCCCCTGTGGAAGCTTAGAGTATACATAGGCTCAGCATCGGGTGGGCCAAGATTGAGGTTCATGCTTGTGAAACATGCATATTTCTTCCATGAGTTTTGGTATGACATGCGGATAACGGTTGGGATCTCTTGAAGCTCTTCAGCCGAGAGCTGAGAAGTAATGAGTTTTGAGTCTGAGTTGCCCATCGTGTAAGATGCAATGTGATGATAAAAGTAAGAGTAGTTTATTGTTGTCGATGTGTCTTGGTAGTTGCTCTGTTTATGGTAGCGTTCATGACTGGCAGTTCCTTCGACTTATATACTTTGAAGCTGTGATACTCATTATGATACACAATGCCACAGAGCGCTGCATTGATACTGCTTTAGGAAAAGATCAGCGGATCCTTCGAGTTGTCGAGCGCCGCTGAGGCACAGCCGCAGTCTTAGCTCCATTGAGTTCGGTGTTGGCGGCATGCTATGACGTGAAAAAGGTGCCCCGTAAGGCTGGTCATTTTCTTATTCTGGCTTAATTCCCCTATTAGTGATCCAACCAGTGTGCTGCGAATTTCGGATTGGATGGATCGTGACTACAGAAAAGGAAATAGCAGGGCTATCAATCTCTAGGCAGATCGAAGAGAATTGCTTGTTTGTGCTGCGCCTTTCGATTGGGCCCATCTGATTCACGGTAGTTGTGCATCGCCTTGATTGAAGTTACATAGCGTAGGTACAGAAGAAGAGAAGGGTTTCATTCTGGTTTGGTGAGATGATATGCATCTTCTCTCTCTCTTGCCCGCCATCATGCTTACTGCAGCGCATCAAATGAACACATAGGGATAGTCTCTTTTCTTCCTTATCGCAATGGCACTCATCACTCCAGTGCACATTCATTCATATGATAAAATAGATGCTAGCTGGTTGGCATAGCTGTATGAGGTCACTCTTTCAGAACTCGCAATTCGCCAAGGCAACTGCGCGGTATCCAAGAAGACTAATTTAACCCAAAGTCCCTGGGACAATGATACAGCGGTAAGACTATCGCCAGGTTTCTCTCTGATGTGCATATCATGAGCACACTGCTTAACGCTGTAATGCATACATCAATTTCGTGACTAGATAGATGATTTTCCTATAAAAGTAAAGTCAAGGAGATACAACTCTCTTTCAAATTTACCAAATTGTTCCACTACCATCTTTATCTCTGTTGTCTCTTTTTCATTTGTGCTTTGTTTGAGTGACAGGCGGTTGACGCTACCTTGGCCACACCAAGACCATTCACGCGATACGACTTACCCTATATCATCAACTTGCATGCTTGCTTCGGCTTACAGCATAGAAAGTCGCATTCGCATCGAACAGTGTGAAATCGAGTGTTCAAATGCATCTTCGTTCTCTAGTTGCTTTCAGCTGGTAAGTTTATACTGAAGAGATTTTGCCAGAATTGTTAAGTGAAAGATGACACAAAAGTTTGGCACAAGCGACGACCTAATTTGGTCATCAACACGAAAATACCTAAGAACAGCTTGGGTCGAAAATGGTAATGTTGTCATCCGCTTACCCAATGCCTATCGTGTAATACTGCATGAGAATCCATAATGTTGACGTTGCCTTTATCATCATTACACTCGCGTTTGCTATTAGCGTTACCGGGCCGATAACCATTTCAATGAGTTGGAGTTGAAATAAGAATTCATCAACTAAGGAAATTCGGCCGAATATAACGTGATACAGTTGGTTGGTTGTATTGGGCTGACATTCGACGGATGAAAAGGTACCGTATTGACATGTGAATGGAGTCTACAAGGAGACTCGGTAATCAATGCAAGGTTATTAATTACATTTTTCCTCAAAACAGACGGACTGAACGGAAAACTAGTAAGACCGATAACGTTGGAGGCTCTTTTGCTTATATGCACAAGCCGTGCAGATCAGTCTTGGCGGAAAGAGTGATCCGGGATTACTGCTTACCAATACGAAACATCCATCTCAACAACATTTCACCGACGTTGGAACAAATTGCAATGACTCTTGCGGAGTGAGCACCCACTATAATGCAGCTTGCTGACAGCCCGAGTGGCAATTGCAGCATCTCAGGAACCCGGCGTTTAGGCGTATTGATATGGAGCCCAACAAACCGTTGTTTTTTCAGCAAAACCTCTATCTAATTGGTGGTGGTCGGACTTGAATGTGCTAAAATCCGATGCATACCCAGTAGGTCAAGGCACTAAGATTACGCTGCATGCATGTCACTTCAGTATCTTGAGTCCGAGAAAGTGAAAAGTATGGGGCGTTATCTTGGATTTCGAGTCAGAATTAGTACTCCGACTCTCTCTCCACAAACTCCATAACGTTAGTACCGGGGGGGTCAGTCTCAGAGATTCGGAAACAAGATGCTAATCTCCATTTCTCAGCAACTGGAAACGCAATGAGGGTCCACGGATGAGTGCATGCGAATCCACTCGAGCTTCCCGAAAGGTGACAGAAAAAAAGGAGCTGATTCTATCGCCACTTTGGGAGAAAAGGTCATCTAATTATTTTGACGCCTTTTCGTCTAAATCCCTTCCTTCTCCCTTTAGCGTACAGGAGGCACCCTTTACGTCACCATGGATTGCGAAAGAAAAAACTAAAAAAAATTAAAGTAGAGAGGTTATTATAAATACACTATCCTCATGGTTGCTTGTTGGGAAAGCAAAGCAATCACTGCTACCATCCCAGTCAGTGTGCTACGCTCCTGCCTGCCCGTCCTGCGACCTTGGTGAAGCTTATCTTCACCGGTCTTTCTCCTTTCATAATCTCCTTGAGCCGTCCAATTGATTAGGACCCGATAGCTCAAGCGATAATATTTTTTGTCTTTAAATATCGACGCATTACCCTCCGCAGCGCGTCATCCATTTCCCGTCCCATCAACCGTTTCTTCACCCCGTGCCATCGCCGTCGCCATGTTAGGAAATACAGTGGACGGCGATGCCCTTCGCCGCACCCAATCATCAATGCGGCAACAGCAACAACCCATATCACAACAGACCGTTGAGGGCGGACACCAGAACACTTCAAGCAGCAACTCCTCCGACACAGGAGTCGTCCAAGAAGGAAAATGGGGTGAGCGCGGACAAGAAGATGTCACCTCACAGGAGGCGATGCAAGAATTCGAGTCCTTAAGGCACAACTTAATGAGCTTGCACAAAACAAGAACTACAGAAACACATGCCAGCAAAGCCACTACCAGCCGGAGAGCAAGCAATGCTGCTCGAGTACCTTCTGCGAAGCACCGTCAGGATGTTGACGATGACGGGTCGAAAACCGATGTCGAGGCTGGCCCCGAGGAGAGCGAAGGGTTTGAGCTAGGCCAATTTATGCGAGAAGGCCATTTCGAAAAGCGATCCGATCAAGATGGATCGCTGAAGCGAGTTGGAGTTGTGTACGAAAATCTGACTGTCAAAGGTGTTGGCAGCACGACATCTTTCGTTCGAACAGTTCCTGACGCTATTCTCGGTACATTTGGTCCCGATCTTTACAAAATACTCACTCGATATTTCCCATCTCTTCGTTTTGGCAAGGCCCCGACACGGACACTCATCAACGACTTCACCGGCTGTGTTAGGGATGGCGAGATGATGCTTGTGCTGGGACGACCTGGCGCTGGCTGCAGTACCTTCCTCAAAGCCATCAGCAACAATCGCGAGTCTTACGCTGCTGTTGAAGGAGAAGTATCCTACAGTGGAATTTCTGCGGCCGATCAGAAGAAGTACTACCGAGGCGAGGTCAACTACAATGGTGAGGACGATATCCATTTTGCTTCTCTGAGCGTATGGAAGACTCTTGCCTTTGCCCTTATGAACAAGACCAAGGTAAAGGAGAAGGCCGACATCCCTGTCATCGTGGATGCTCTCATGAAAATGTTTGGTATTAGCCACACAAGAGGCACCGTCGTCGGTGACGAATACACTCGAGGTGTTTCTGGTGGTGAACGAAAGCGAGTTTCCATTGCAGAGACATTAGCTTCCAAGTCTACTGTCATGGCCTGGGACAATTCTACACGAGGACTGGATGCGTCAACCGCCCTCGACTATGCGCGGTCGCTTCGCATCATGACAGATATCAGCAACCGAACCACTCTTGTTACCTTGTACCAAGCCGGCGAAGGCATCTACGAACTAATGGACAAGGTCTTGGTCATCGACCAGGGCCGCCAGATCTTCTCGGGGCCTGCCAACAAGGCTAAGCAGTACTTCATCGACCTCGGATTCGAATGCCCCGACCGACAGACAACCGCCGATTTCTTGACAGCCATCACCGACCCGACCGAGCGACGCTTCCGGCCTGGATTCGAGAACCGCGCTCCTCGAACTCCCGAAGAATTAGAGTCAGCTTTCCGAAACTCGCCAAACTATCAGGAGCTCTTGGCTGATGTTGCAGCCTACAAGGAGTCTCTTCACCAGTCAGACTACCAAGACGCGAAGAGATTTCAAGGCGCTGTCCAGGAGGCCAAGTCGAAGCATGTCTCCGACAAGTCATCCTACACGATCTCTTTCCCTCGACAGGTTCTTGCCTGCACCAAGCGAGAAGCTTGGCTGCTATTTGGTGACACTACGACACTTTGGACTAAGCTTTTCATCATTATCTCAAATGGTCTCATTGTCGGATCCCTCTTCTATGGTCAATCCGAGGACACTGAAAGCACTTTCAGCCGTGGTGGTACCATTTTCTTCTCCATTCTCTTCCTTGGTTGGCTCCAGCTCTCCGAACTCATGAAGGCTGTTTCTGGACGTGCTGTCGTTGCTCGCCATCACGACTACGCTTTCTACCGTCCATCTGCCGTCTCTCTTGCTCGTGTCCTACTTGACTTTCCTGTTATCTTTGTTCAAGTCTGCATCTTTGGCATCACCATGTACTTCATGACCGGACTTGATGTTGACGTTTCAAAGTTCTGGATCTATTTGCTGTTTGTTTATACCACGACTATCATGGTTACGGCAATGTACCGCATGTTTGCCAGCTTGTCCCCTGAAATCGACACCGCTGTCCGATTCTCTGGAATCTCACTGAACCTCCTCGTCATTTACACCGGATACGTCATTCCCAAGACCCAGCTGTTGAAGGACTATATCTGGTTTGGTTGGATATACTGGATCAACCCCATCAGCTATAGTTTCGAGGCTGTTCTGACCAATGAACTGTCCGACAGGGAATTGGAATGTGCCCCTTCACAGACTGTTCCTCAGGGCCCAGGAGTTGAGCCAGGATACCAAGGGTGCGCTATCGCCGGTGCGTCGGTTAACGCACGGTCAGTTTCTGGAGGTGACTATCTCCAAGCCGCCTACAACTACAGCCGTTCACACCTCTGGCGAAACTTCGGCGTTGTCATTGCTTTTGCTATCCTCTATATCCTCGTCACAGTGTTGGCAACAGAGTTGGTTAGCTTTGGTGACGGCGGCGGCGGCGCACTGATTTTCAAGAAGAGTCGCAGGGCCAAAGAGCAAGCACGTGAAGCTGAGGCACCTGTTGATGACGAAAAGGCAGTTGGAAACGCGGCCAGTGGTTCGTCCGGAGTTGTGACTGATCCCAACCCGGGCAGCGAGGAAGAAGCTCTGGAGCAAATTACTGACAGCGAGTCCATCTTTACATGGAGAGACATCGAGTACACTGTTCCTTACCTTGGTGGTGAGAAGAAGCTCTTGAACAAGGTCAGCGGATATGCTAAGCCAGGCATAATGGTTGCCCTAATGGGAGCATCAGGTGCTGGCAAGACGACGCTTCTCAACATTCTCTCGCAGCGTACAAATGTTGGTGTCGTCACAGGAGAAATGCTTGTGGATGGACGATCTCTTGGTACTGATTTCCAGAGAAACACTGGTTTCTGTCTTCAAGGCGATCTCCACGACACGACTCAAACTGTAAGAGAGGCCATTGAGTTCTCTGCCATTCTACGACAGGATGCGTCAGTCAGTCGTGCCGACAAGCTTGCCTATGTGGACAAAATTATTGACCTCCTTGAGCTCAACGATTTACAAGACGCTGTTATCATGTGCCTTGGTGTCGAGCAGCGCAAGAGGTTGACGATTGGTGTTGAACTGGCAGCCAAACCATCACTTCTTCTCTTCCTTGATGAGCCTACTTCTGGGTTGGATTCTCAATCAGCCTATTCGATTGTACGTTTTCTCCGAAAGCTGAGCCGAGCCGGCCAGGCAATCATCTGCACTATCCACCAGCCAAGCTCTGTCCTTATTCAGCAGTTTGACATGGTTCTGGCCCTGAACCCTGGAGGCAACACATTCTACTTTGGACCTATGGGAGAGAATGGACAAGATGTTGTTAAGTACTTTTCTGACCGTGGTGCTGTCTGTCCTCCCAATAAAAACGTTGCAGAGTTCATTCTGGAGACCGCTGCTCGACCTCATCGGCGACCGGACGGAACCAAGGTTGACTGGAACCAAGAATGGGTAGAAAGCGAAGAGGCTCAGCAGGTCCTCGAAGAGATCGACGGTCTCAAGCGAATTCGAAGTTCTGCAACAGAAGGCACAGCGTCCGATAAGAAGGAACACTCCGAATTCGCTGCATCAACTTGGCTACAGACCGTCGAGTTGACTAAGCGTATGTTCAGACAGCATTGGCGAGATCCTTCCTACATCTATGGCAAATTCTTCGTTGCGGTCATCTTTGGCATTTTCAACGGCTTCACATTCTGGAAACTCGGCTACACGATGCAAGATATGCAGAACCGCATGTTTACATGTTTCCTGATTGTGACTGTTCCTCCTACTGTCGTCAATGGCGTTGTGCCCAAGTTCTTTACCAACATGGCTCTTTGGCAAGCCCGAGAGTATCCCTCTCGTATCTATGGCTGGGTTGCTTTCTGTACAGCAAACATTGTTTCGGATATCCCCGCCGCCGTCGTCTCAGCAGTACTATACTTTGTATTGTGGTATTGGCCCACTGGATTGCCGACAGAGAGCTCTGTCTCTGGCTATGTGTTCTTGATGACACTCCTTATATACCTTTTCATGACAAGCTGGGGCCAGTGGATTTGTGCATTCGCTCCCAGCTTTACCGTTATCTCCAACGTAAGTCCAGCCTATGATCTTGACAACTTGAGAATACTAACGCGCACCAGGTCTTACCGTTCTTCTTCGTCATGTTCGGTCTCTTCAACGGAGTCGTTCGCCCTTATGCATCACTCCCAGTCTTCTGGAAATATTGGATGTACTATGCAAACCCTTCAACATATTGGATCGGAGGCATTCTTGCAGCAACTCTGGACGGCGCTCCTGTGGAATGTTCATACGAGGAGACTGCTAAGTTCGATGCCCCTCCGGGCCAAACCTGTCAAGAATATGCAGGATCTTTCGCAAGCTCTGCCGGCGGTTACCTCATCAACCCCAGTGCAACGAGCTCTTGCGAGTATTGCCCAATGTCTTCCGGTAACGACTACCTTGCTTCGCTAAATATCAGTGCGAGCGATAAGTGGAGAGGTAAGTTCAGACGCATTAAGCCTTTTTTTTAAGCATATACTAACTAACTCATTTCCTAGACTTTGGCATTTTCCTTGCATTCTGTATATCCAATTGGATGCTCGTGTACTTCTTTATCTACACAGTCCGCGTCAAGGGCTGGAGCTTCGGCTTTGGAAAAGTATTCGGAGCTTTAGGCAAGTTGGTAGGCCTGATCAAGAAGCCATTTCAGCGAAAGAAGGACGAATGAGTAGTTGAGATTTAGCGTTCGCGAATTGACAGGATATTTAAGAGTATAGCGACCTTTTTTTGAGCCATCTTGGACAGATACAAACAATAATACAAAAAGTCATTAATCTATCCGGTTTATTGGGGCGGTCTTTAGACCCGCGTATTGACGCATATTGTTAAAATTTGAGGGAAACATGCACAAATAGAAAATCGATGGCAACTCGAATACTGACGTTAAAAATGAGGTCATATGCCGTGATCATCCACTACCTTGCTTGCTTCATGCTGCCTTTTTGCCTGTCTTTCCCTCCATCCTCCTGCGACTAGGTAAAGCCAAACCAGGCGTAGACGTTCATGCAATCCATTCCTGCGGTTGTTCCCTTTACAACTACACGCTCGCCAGTAAAACAATGACGCCGATTCCTGGTACTATGGATGCAGGGGCGCCTTTGACACCCTCGCACCAAGCGGGCAAATATTGTATACTCGTGTCTGCCGTATCAATATGTTTTGAATGACGTACTCCGCCACCTCTGCTGGCACCTTTTATCGAAGGAACAGGTCCCCAACGCCATTCCTCAGTGTCCTTGTTCTATCTACGTGATCAAGGCCGAGGTAATCATCTTCCCCTTGCACCAAAGTTGACAGAACATCATCTAGGAGTTGTTAGTTACTCTCCAAACCAAGATGCTAATAGGCATCACGAACCATCGTTAAGATATTGCGGCTTTGAGTAATTAGATCGTCGCACGACAGCAATCTTGATCTTTTCGAAGCTCTTTCCTTTGATTCCAGTTCGCTTTTCCAGTCGCTTTTTGGTGTCTGCAAATGTTTCGCCCTGTCCGAATATTAATACCTCACACCTGATGTCCAGTAACGAAGCTTCTCACCTCAATGACCAAGAACTTGAAAGGCACACCGTGAACACGGCTAACATCGTTTTGGTAGTGGAAAACGTGGACGAACTGACTGTCGTCGGCGTTGACTTCATCCTGAGGAACTCGTTCTGCGTAGATTGTCGCGTACTCATTCAGATTAATGACAGGATGCTCGCGAAGAGGCTCACGGTAGAAACGGTTGGAACTGGTCTCATATATGCGAATCCTTCCGCCTTCGGCCTCACCAGAAATTTGTGCTTTCTTTACCAAAGCTTCAACCAAGTCGTCGATGGTTCCAGTCTTAGGGACGAGCAAGTCATACGTGTCCTGTGTGGTCCATTAGTCAAAATGGTCGCTTCTCTTGAACGCATACATACCTCCTTTGTTATACCATCACTCAACAAGGTAACCTTAATACTCTTCTTGGTGTCAAGTTCTGTAAGACTCATCTCAAGCACCTCAAAGTAGAAAGCGTCATTCCTTTGAGTAGAGTTCAGAGCATTTGACCCTGTGGGATTGAGAATCTGTCGCAGTGTCGGGTTCGCACCCCTTCTTACAGGCGTCTTGGGATTCTGTGTCGAAGCGTTTACTGTCCAGAATCGGATGTGTGTGGGCTGAACATCAAGGTATGCCCCAACGCGCTCCGACAAGACGTCATATGTGATCTTAGAATTGAGCACCAGGTCGAAGGGGGGGTACTGAGCTTGGTTGCATCGGGTAGGGTGAGGGTGGAACTTGACAGTCCTTCTGTGCTCCAAGAAGTCGTAGTATTCGCGCGCATCCTCAAAGTGGTCAGATGTGTTGCTTCTAGTGTGGTGTTAGCGACGGCCTCACTGAATCCGTAAAGCAACCCACGTTTCTTGTGAAGCCTTATCACCGGCCCGTTTTTCGACATTAGCCTTGGTTCGCTGAAAGCAAATGATGTCGCCATCTTGAAGCTCTGCAACCTTCAAAGATTGTTTAGGCTTTAATGGCTCGATCATCGTAGGCTTGATCTCCTGTGGCGAGTTAGATCTGCAAATCATTTCAGTAGTATTGGTCTCCTTACCTCCCAAAGCAACAACTTTTCCTCGGCCGGTAACTTCTCGCCCCAGCCCATTTTCTTTAGAATCATAGGCAGCAACTCTTCAACCTTCTTCTCCTTCGAGATATAGACATGGCCAACGCCACGCAGGGTTTGGGCATCGATGTCGAAATGCTTCAGAAGGAGGAGGATGGTGTCATTCTTCACGATAACACCGTTGGGTTGGCTCTGGTAGGACGGCCAGATAGGCTCCCCATCAGCATTGACCTCCTCAGCAACTTCAGCCCACACTCGCAAGCTAGTATCTCGGTGAGCGGCAGAGCGTGAGTAAGTCTCATCAACTGTAGGTCGCAGATCCATGATTGGTTGGTCCGGTCTGATCGTCTTGTTCTGTCTGTTTACCATGAGCCAAAGTCGTACTCTTCGTGGATCCTCATTCATATCAGCTGCAACCTGCGCGACGAAGTCTTCCATAGTCATCGCGCGAAGGACCCGGTAGAATTTGGGCGCGGCCGGATCAGACTCGGGGTTTGCATCGAACTGACACAAATCCGTTCCACCGAATTGTTGGAAGGAATAGTCAGTGATCACTTTTGCCCACATGTAGAGATGCGCTTCCCGTTGCTCCTTCTTGCGAGCTTCTCGCTGGACCGTCTCCTCCTCAAATTTTTGTCCTGTAACAATGAGAAGATGATTTCATAGAAATTGGCCAGCATAACTTACTGAGATGCAAAGGGATGTCGTCTTTAGTGACAGGGCAAAGGATGTCATGCAGTCGCGACTGACGAATGTAAACCAACATGTAGGCGCTGTTCTGGCGCATGATAGGAGCCTTCTTCTGCACTGTTGCACGGGGGTAGCCGTTGGCTGTCTGGTATTCTCCGCCAAAGTTCTCCTCCATGACTTCGCGCATCGTTGCTCTGGTCACCTTATCATCATCGTACTTGTAGAACCAGCCATCCTTCTCGGGCTTCAAGAAGGCATAGTAATGTCCGGCATTCAGATCACCACTGTGAACCAAAACGCTGTGAAGCTGATACGTCCAAGAAACAGACTTGTCAGCATCCTCAGACAGATATGGCGCGGCATCAAAAAATTCGGGGAACTCGTATCGATCATTGATCTTCATCATGGTATCGCGCTGGATATCGTACTCGAAGCGCTTCAGTTGGAGATGCAGAACATCGGGGAAACTGTTGAAGATGACACCCTTGTTCGCATCTTGGAGTTTGTACTGGTCACCAGCAAAATACTGGTTTTCTCCATCCATCTTCTCAACCTGGACGTAGTCCTCAAAACTTTCCAGGAGATTCTTGTTTCCACTGACGTTCAGCTGAATATCCCAGAAATCTTCGATTCGACTGGATTCGTAGTCGACATTGATACACGAGATGTATGTTTTGATCTTGCCACTGAACATTTCTGGTAGGACATTCTGAGCAGGTGTTCCCTTCATCTTATCCTCCATTCTTTCCATGAGCTTGCGCGAAAACTCCTGGACATCCTGCTGCTCAAAGATGTGTCGCGTGTCCCAGCCAAAAGACTTTGTGAGCTCTGTGGTCCCGACTGCCTGATCCGAGGTTTGGAGTTGGTAGAAAAGTCGCTGCAACGTATAAGCACTGTTGTGCATGCTTGGATCGGTCTCGGTGGGAATTTCGTAGATGGCCTACTAAGGTCAGTAAAAGATGAGAAGAGGCAGGTTCAAAAACAGCCCTTACCTTTCGGAACTTGTTTGTGAAGTAAAGTGATTGCATCAGAGAGTTCAGATAGCATGTTGCGCCTTGGTTCTTCAAACCAACGTATCCTGTCTCCTTTTTGGAATCATAGTTGGCAAAGTTATGCCACAGCACACCCGTCTCGTCCTCAACGATGCGCACGTAAGCAGTGATGTTGGCGGTTTCATTCTCGCAGAGGGGTCGACTGCTCCCTTCCCAAGGTACGTTAAACATACGGCGATGTTCAACAAAGCGAGTAAATCCCCAGTCGCCTTCTTCTTTGGTGAATCTATGATGAGCAGTGTGATGGACATATAGGCTAGGGTCGTTCGGGTTCCAGAGGACGAGCGCAAACTGAACGCAGCAGCTCCAGTTTTCGGGGACTTCGTCAGCTTCGAAGCCATGTTCGAGGTAAATGGAGCATTGGTCAATGTTATTGCCATGTGGGAAAAGCAAGATGCGCCTGTAGGATGATAATACTGTCAGCAAAGAAGTGAGCGGCAACGTCGGGAATCCAGACTGACCATGGGAAACCACCTGCTTGGAAGACGGGGCCATGTTCTTTCTTGTTCAGACTGCGCCAGTTCTCAACAGTCCATGTGAAGTCGTAGTCTCCAAGAATCTTTGGTTCGTCGATAAGAGGGACGAGACAAAGGTCCTTCATAGCTTCGTCTGAAGAATGGCAGAGTTAGCCCAGATAGCTCTAACACAAATACCTGACTGGAAGCATATCGTAGGTAGTCGATGGGAGGGTGGAATTAATACGCACGGTCGGTGGCCAAGGGCAGGTCTTGCAGCTGGTCGGCTTCGCTTTGTTCCAAACTATCGGGGTCGATGATGGCGACCTTTTCGGGCTCGCTGGCCACGCCAACGTAATCGTCCGTATCCATGACCATGTCATTGGGGGAGTTGATATCGTGGGTCTGTTGAGCACGATTCTTGTCAGCAAAGTGCCTTGTGCGTTGGGATGGCTCGTATGGAATCAATATCATGATGTCGGTATTCGGAACGACTGGGGTTAATGCGGGTGGTGAGGGGCAGAAATGGTATGCTGTTGGAGGTGACGATGATTTCGATGTCCTAGGTAGAAAGATTTGCGCAATGCTCGTATACAAAAGGCAGACACATGATACCGGTTCGAATTTGTATAGCAGACACCACAGCGAAGGCCAAAGTCGAAGGATGACGCAGCTCAGCGTAAGAAAAGCATCTACCAACTCACGGCAGACTGCATGGGCTGGAAGGAACGAGATAAGGCGGGAAGGGGCAGGAACGTACCATTGTGAGGAAGTTACTACCGGAAGCTACGGCAGACTCGAAAAGGTCTCAGTCAGAAAAAAAAGAGGATCGAGTAGGCGACAGATCTCACGATATAAATGCGCGAGCGTGAAAGCGTAGAACCGGTATGATTGCCAGTGCTTCAGCTAGAGCTCGACAGTGTCGAGTCGCACAAACAAACAGTCGGCAGAGAATAAAGAGCCGGGGTCTGTTGCAGTGACTACGGAAACAAAAAAAATATATATACTCCAAAAGAGAATATCCGGAGCGCAACGCAAATGCAAGGCAGTGAATGCGATGCAATCAAATAGATGCCGGGTATGGATGTCAGGTATGACGACTAGCAGTAGGTTAGGTAGGTGAAAGAAAAAAGAGCCAGAGCAGAGCGGTCGGTTATGTCAGTAAAAGGCCGAAGGACAATGGCTGAAACCCACAACTCAGGTCCTTGGAAGAGCCCCTCGACTTTTCGTTTCCCGGGTCTGGAATAAGTTTACAAAGGGGAGAAGTTTGTAGTCCAGGTAGATTTGCAAAACTGGGAGAAAGGAGTGTGAGGTGAGGGATCCAACGCCTTGCATCAACAGGCAGAAAGAGCCAGTAGTAATCAATCGTCAAGCGGGAACAAGAGAGTTGTGCGAGACTTGACACTGACGAGACTGGTGAGGCGATAGTGTAGCATCTGTTAGTTGAGTACTTGATGAGTCGGCTAAACTTGGTGACGATTGCAGTGCTTCTTTAACCGACAACAGCCACACCAGGCGTCATCAGGTCACCCCGCCAATGACGTTGTCAGTATCTCATGGCTCAAGTAGTTGTAAGCCAGTTTTGTGCTTTAAGCTTTCAATGGATTCATTCAATTGCTTTATTCACATCATGCACAGAGAGTCCCTAACCATTTTCAAGAAACAGTCTGACCCAAGAAACAATCAAAACTAAAAAGCTTATCAAGCACTGGCAGTGAGAAAACACAGTGCTAGGCAGTGATGGATAGCTCATAGGACAACACCAATAATGACAAAACATGACACAGTGGAATGGCATTCAATACTGACACCAGCAAGTAGGTGTCGGAAAAATTGGCCTCTAAAGCTTAGGGTGACAGAAATAAATAGCCTAAGAGGCCGATCTAAGCACCATAAACTGTCTAATTTCGTCTCTTAGACTTCCAATGGCCAATTCTTCTGACATCTTGAGGACCAGATCATGATATCGGTTTGTAGAAATAGAGTTCCGTCAATAATAATGGACCTGATGAGGAGCTCGGTATCGTGGAGCCATGACAAGCTGCAATCAGCTAAGAAAGCAGGCGCCACACAAGTCATGAAGCTACCCTAGGTCAGTGTACATGATGAGAAACTAGAAATAGCTACAACGTATCATGAAGGGTAAGCTCATGATAAGCAGTCATACATGAGGAAGTCCTATCTAGCCTACAGCTTCTATGATGCTCGTAAAGCCTCAGAGCCAAGCGTAACCGGGATAAACGTAGCGGATGTGTTTCCTCCTTCCTGCAACCCACCATTTTGGGTCGGCCGGTATCGCCAGAAATGTGGGGTAAACTCCAATTCCGTCCCTGCGCAGTATCGAGTCACTCAAAGCTGCTTCCTTCCTACCGAAGTGGCACATGCAGATTTACTTGACTTCTTCTACTTTGCTCTCCTCATCTTTCCATCTCGTACTTTCATACAGCATCACCACACATATTGAGCCTCTTATGTACGCGACCGAACCGAATTGAGTCAATACGCCAGCCAACTCCGATTTAAAACAGTATCACGTCGCATGCGCCTGTGACGACATGCCATCCATCGCCCTGCGACAGAGCAGACGATGTAGATTGATAGATACCAGCGCTTACTTGACGAATATCCCTCGAATTTCGTGTACGAATATACAGTTTCGCGCTGCGACAAACGCATCATGGCGTCCTGTTTCTATTCTCGATGAGTACGTCATTTTGGGATTTTTTTTCGTTTTCGCTTTCAGGACCCTTGAACGTGACAAAAGGCTAACCCATCATGCTTCAGCTGGGTCGCAAAAGAAGCTCGTCCCATCAGCCTTCGTCAACTCATGGTATTTGGCCGATCTCTCACAGAATCCCGTCTGATTAGTTCTGCCAATTATGTTCGCACCGAATTACCTACGCGGTAAGCCACGAGCAGCGTTTAAAATAAACCATATATTGACTTCTGCCTCAGTATTGCGCATCGCATTCGAGACATGCAACGCTTACCATACGTCGTCACCACGAACAAACATATAAAAGAGGTCTATGACTTATATTACAATGCCTTCGACACGTTTCGCAAAGTAAAGGAAGTCAAGACCCTGGAGGATAACGACAAGCTGTGTGACCTCATCAGCCATAACCTCAAGAGCCACTTGACTGTTATACCACAGCTTGCGATGGGAATCCTGGAATGTGGGGGGTTGATGAGTCCCAGCGACCTTGATAAATTTATGAATACTATCCTGAGATCAGTAGGTTGCTTCTATTTACCACTGTTTATATTCCCACTGACATACAGTAGCGTATCTCTAGACGAGTCATTGCGGAGCAGCATCTCTCACTGACAGAAACATACAACTCGCCCAATTTCTCACCTGGTGCCAAACTCTCCGAGTCTGACTTTATTGGTGAAGTATTCATCAAATGCTACGCCAAAGATGTTGTCGAGCGTTGCTCAAAAGCTATAACCGCGCTTGCACGTACCACTAATGGCCCAGATGTTCAGATTCCTGATATCACCGTTGATGGTCATATCGACGCCTCGTTCCCTTACATTCTAAGTCACCTCGAATACATAATCGGCGAGCTTCTACGGAACTCTGTTCAGGCCGTTATCGATCGGCACCAGAGAACGCACCCGGATCCAAACAATGTAAAGCCTCCTCCCGTAGAGATCACTATCTGCGAGAATCAACAACACGTTATCATAAGGATATGTGATCAAGGAGGAGGTATCCCCCGCGCTGAGCTACCACATCTCTGGTCTTTCAGTAAGGGACCGCAAAGCCAGAGACGTCTTGAGAACCTTGCACAGGTGCCCAAAATGGCAGCAACGATGCAGGAGCTTCACGTAGAAGAGGAATTGGGACGCGCAGACTTGAAAGCGCCTCCATATCAGAGCTCTTTATCATCTCTCACAAGTCGGCCACCCAACCTCAGGCTCGGCATGGGCTTGCCCTTGAGTCGTGTCTACGCTGAGTACTGGGCCGGAAACCTCGACCTACACAGTCTCGAGGGTTACGGGACGGATGTGTTTCTGCAAATTTCGCGACTTGGAAACAAGAACGAGCAGCTGACAACTCGAGCCAGCATGGATGCCTTATAGCAAGCGGAGTCGGGGGTAATGTCCTAGTTGGAATGGCAAAAGTAGTTTCGGACTTGCTACAAAGTCCAGAATCACCAGAAGTCAATGGACAGGGTTTTTCTTTCGAAAACGAATCAGTCAACCGGCAGCATGGAGTTTGGTAATTGTTTCCCCACATTTGCTTTTGTACAATGAGATAGTCTAGCAAAGGTTCACATGACACTGGATGTCTACTATTAAGAAAGGTTCTACCACAACTGGTGTAAACACACCAAAATCATTAAAATCCAAGCTGGTATCATAAAGTATTGTGATTGAAATTACATCGGAACTAAAATGTGCCTAGCTGAGAGAAAGGGCTCTAGTAAAAGGTTGTAATAAAAAAAGGGCAAGACTATCAAGGCTTTCTCCATACGTCTTGTTCGCTTCGAAGGCGTCTCGTACTTGTAGGTGTGAGCTGCCGGTGCAGCAACCAAGAACAAACACAAAATCGTGGGGAGGGAATCATAACTCCTACACAACATGCCATGGCCATGATAAAAAGTCCCACAGAGGGCAACTTATTCGTGACCTCAGCAGGTAAAACGAGCAGGTTTACCCGGGGACTTTTTATCCCCCAACTGTCCTCTGCTTGTGGTATTTCTCGGACCTTTCATTTTTCAACTCCAAACCCCAAAATGGAGCTCCAGGTAAAAGAAATTTGAAATGACTGTCCAATTGCAGTCATGCACACACGCACAACAGTCCACTGGATGTTGCTTAGCGGCGGCCGTGACTGCGGACAGCACTGCCCTGCATCTGCTCCAGCTCCTGCTCGAGTTGCTTGATCTGAGCATGAGTTTGCTCGAGATCCTTGTTGAGGCGGTCGCGCTCGGAAATGAGCTTCTGCTCCCATTGTCGGAAGCGCTGCTCCTCGATCTTGACCTGCTCGGTGAATCGCTTTCGGAGAGCCTCCTCTTCCTCCTTGAATTTGGGGTTGTCGAGCTTGCGGGGACGAGCCTCGCCGAACTTGCGGGTTTCCATCTGCTGGGCACGGTAGGCCTCGTAATGCAGCTCTTCGGTGGTGTGGATGAGGTCGAGCATGTGTGTTCGGATCAGAATGGATCGGAGCTTCTTGAAGTCGCAGTGGTCCTCGTTCTCAACCTCGGCAACACCCCAAGAGTATTGGCGACCCTTGACAATGCGGCCATCACCAGTCTTGACGTCCTTTTCGGAACCGATAACGGCGAAAGGCATGGCGTTCATAAGGCTACGGGCATGCTGGGCAGCGGCCTCGTCGTCTTCCTCGATCGGGGGCTGGTAAATCTTAATGTTCTGGGCCTCAATAACAGAGACGATCTGGAAGAATTAGTGCTTGCAGCAATAGATGCAATCGTTTGTTACTTACTCGCTGCTTGAACTTGGCCAGGTCGGCAGGGCTGAGAGTATCAGCCTTGGCGATAACAGGAATCAAGTTAACACGCGAACAGAGGCGCTTCATAACCTCAATGTCGAGAGGCTTGAGGGTGTGGCCAGTGGGGCGGATGAAGTACAGGCAAGCATGGACACGGAGGTCAATCTTGTCCTGACGGCGGGGCTGCTGCTCCTGAAGCATGTAAGACTCGTGCTGGTCGTCGAGGAACTCGATGATGGGCATCCAAGAGTCGCGGTTGTTGACATAATCGCCGAATCCAGGAGTATCGATAACGGTCAGGCGAACTAAAAGATGCTGTTAGCGAGGGGTTGTATATTCAGCTTGGTGTAGAGCTATTACCCTTGAAGAACTTCTCCTCAAGCTCGGCCTTGGTGATCTCAATCTCGACGGTCTTGTCAACCTGCTTCTGGTGACGGCGCTTGTGATCGGCGTAGTTCTTAATGGTGGTAGAGAAAAGGGTGTTGATGAAGGTAGTCTTGCCTAGACCGGACTCGCCAGCAACCTAGACATGATGCGGTCAGCGTGAATCAGGGAGAGGCTCATGAGATAGCTTTTTAAAGCGTCATGAACAACATGAGCAAGAGAAATCGCCCAGGAAACATACCATGATAGTGAAACCAGCGCCACGCTTCGCGACAATCTTGTGTCGCTGGTTGGGCAGATTGGCAATACCAATCGGTGAAGCGTTCTCGGCAGCTGCAGAAGCCATCTTGTCGGTTGATTACTCGAGTGCAACGGTAAAAGGTTGATGTTAAAGAGAATTAAAGACGATAAGT
Source organism: Fusarium longipes (assembly GCA_013618495.1). NCBI lineage: Eukaryota > Fungi > Ascomycota > Sordariomycetes > Hypocreales > Nectriaceae > Fusarium > Fusarium longipes. Next base: position 14,019 of record JABFEY010000049.1, on the reverse strand, counting down.
ACAGCGTTAAACGAGACAATCAACAAAAGTCAACAACCAACTGCAATGCAATGTCGCGATGAAGGTCGAACGAGTGCAAAGGTCAAGGTGGAGAGGGAGGTTTGACTTGGGGTCAGGACAGCTCGTGCTTCACTTCAGGGGAACGAATTTCCTGCCCTTTTCCCCCTAAAGCAATTCCCAGGGACGCTTGCTTCTGATAGGCTAGCGTTGACACGGTCCGTGGGTGGACAGTGGCTAGTGGACACGGGGCAGCGAGATAAACTGCCAAACAAAATGGGTCTTGCAGCAGCCAAGGGTCCAGTCGAAATAAACAACCACTGTCTATACGTACCTAGCAATGGCTGATCCCTTGAGGTTGGGCTAGTGGAAGCCACATCTTGCCCAGCCACAGATAAATCCCCCGTGCTAGGTCGCGGCAGATGGAATAGGTACCTGTGCACAGATCGCGGCGGATTAACTTGGACACCGAGCGATCGCAAAATTTGGCTGTTATCGATAAGGCGCAACGATGATTTTTTGGCCGAAGCTTTGCGATTTGATGTTTGAAAGCATCATGAGTAGGATCTGTCGATAATAATGAAGACCGAATTCAAGGTAAAGATGATCCCGGACTATTTCACGCCGAATAGTGAGATGCTGACCTTGTACTATAGTTCTCGAACTTGCTGGGCACTGTCTACTGCCAGGGCAATCTGCTCTATAGCCCAGATGGCACCCATCTTTTCTCGCCAGTCGGCAACAGAGTGACTGTGTTCAATCTGGTAGAGTATGTGCTTTGATCCTGTTTTGAATCAAAAAATCTATCGAATTGACACTAAACATCTTCTCAGGAACAAATCATACACCCTTCCCTTCGCTCATCGCAAAAACATTGCTCGTATCGGTCTGACTCCCCGCGGCAACCTCCTCCTCTCTATTGACGAAGACGGCCATGCGATTTTGACCAATGTACCTCGAAGGATATCCATCTACCACTTCTCTTTCCGATCTTCTGTCACAGCGCTTTCATTTTCTCCTTCTGGACGACATTTCGCCGTAGGACTGGGTCGCAAGATCGAGGTCTGGCATGTTCCCTCGACTCCCGATGCTTCTGCCGAAGGCGAGCTTGAATTCGCCCCCTTCGTTCGATACCACACCCATACCGGCCACTTCGATACCGTCAGCCATATTGAGTGGTCAAGCGACTCGCGATTCTTCCTCACAGCTTCAAAGGATCTTACGGCGCGGATATGGAGTTTGACCCCCGAAGAGGGTTTCACACCAACAGTGCTTTCCGGTCATAAGCAGGCAGTCATTGGCGCTTGGTTCTCCGAGAACCAAGAGACCATCTACACTGTCAGCAAAGATGGTGCAGTTTTCGACTGGCAGTACGTCAAGCCCATCAACCGTATCGAAGACGAGGATAAGATGCAAGATGATGACGACGACTCGGATATGCGATGGCGCATCGTCCAAAGACATTACTTCATGCAAGGAAGTTCTCATGTGCGATGTGCTGCCTTCCATCCCGAGACGAACCTACTGGTCGCTGGTTTCTCCAACGGTCTTTTCGGCTTATACGAGATGCCAGACTTCAACATGATCCACAAGCTGAGCATTTCTCAAAACGATATCGATTTTGTTACTATCAACAAGAGCGGCGAGTGGCTGGCATTTGGCGCGTCAAAGCTTGGACAATTGCTTGTATGGGAATGGCAGTCTGAATCTTATATCCTTAAGCAGCAGGGCCATTTTGACGCGATGAACTCCCTTGTCTACTCTCCCGACGGTCAGCGCATTATCACTTGTGCTGACGACGGCAAGATCAAGGTCTGGGATATCCAGTCTGGCTTTTGCATCGTTACTTTCACAGAGCATACGAGCGGCGTGACGGCTTGCGAGTTTGCGAAGAAAGGAAACGTACTCTTCACCAGCAGTTTGGACGGATCGATTCGAGCGTGGGATCTGATACGTTACCGTAAGTACATAAACCCCAATTTAGAATTATATCTAACTCCTTTCAGGAAATTTCCGTACCTTCACTGCGCCGACCCGACTGTCGTTCGATTGCATGGCAGTGGACCCAAGCGGTGAAGTCGTGGCTGCTGGTTCTCGCGATTCCTTCGACATTCACATCTGGTCAGTCCAGACAGGCCAGCTTCTTGATCAGTTATCAGGTCACGAAGGCCCCGTCTCGTCTTTAGCATTCACGCCCAATGGCAACTCTCTCATTAGTGGTTCTTGGGATCGCACAGCTCGTATCTGGTCTATCTTCAGCAGAACACAGACGAGCGAACCTCTTCAGCTGCAGGCTGACGTTCTTGACATTGCTGTCCGACCAGACTCACTTCAACTAGCCATTTCAACACTAGACGGACAATTGACCTTCTGGTCTGTGACGGACGCTGAGCAGACCTCGGGAGTTGATGGTCGCAGAGATGTCTCTGGTGGCCGAAAGCTCACAGACCGTCGAACAGCAGCAAACATGGCTGGCACGAAGAGCTTCAACACTATCCGATATAGCACCGACGGCAGTTGCCTGTTGGCGGGTGGTAACAGCAAGTACATCTGTCTGTACTCAGTGACTACCATGGTACTACTGAAGAAGTTTACCGTCAGTGTGAACCTCTCCCTTGCTGGCACTCAGGAATTTCTTAACAGTAAGCTTCTGACCGAGGCCGGCCCAGCTGGAGAACTCGATGATCAGGAAGCCTCAGACCGTGAAGACCGCGTGGATAGCACGCTGCCAGGATCAAAACGTGGTGACCCTTCAGCGAGAAGGAAGGCACCAGAGGTGCGCGTGACTGGAATTGGTTTCTCACCTGCTGGTACCGCATTCTGTGCTGCCTCAACAGAAGGTCTCCTCATCTACAGCCTGGACCAGGATCTCCAGTTCGATCCTTTCGACTTGAACATGGAAATCACACCGGCCTCGACCCTGGCTGTCCTTGAGACTGAGCAAGACTACCTCAAGGCATTGGTCATGGCATTCCGTCTTAACGAAGCCGGTCTCATCAAGCGTGTCTTCCAAGCCATCCCCTCTGCTGAAATCCCACTCGTTGTTGCCGACGTCCCCACCATCTACGTTTCTCGCCTTCTCCGATTCGTCGCCGCTCAGACCGAGGAGTCGCCGCACATCGAGTTCTGCCTCGTATGGATCAAAGCTATCGTCGACAAGCACGGAGCCTGGCTCTCTGCGAACCGCGCCAAGGCAGATATTGAGTTGAGAGTTGTCGCCCGAGCTGTCTCCAAGATGAGAGACGAGATCAGGAGACTTGCAGATGAGAATGTTTACATGGTTGATTATCTGCTGGGCCAAGCGCAGGAGAAGACTGAAAAGAAGGATATCAAGGCATTGGATAGTGGAAAAGACGCAGATGTGAAGCTCATGGCTGTTGACGGTGATGAAGAGTCCGACGCGGGATCTGATGAATGGATTGGCTTAGAATAGACGGTAAAATACGATTCATAATACCCATGCATAACTATTATAATTTTTCCTTCTTTTTGGGTATTTCAAAACTTTGCCTTGGGAATCTCTTCCCACGCTTCGTCAAAGCCTGCAGACCTAACCCACATGGTCCCTCCCTGACTATCGGCCTCTTCGTTGGCATCCAACAACGCATACACTGCCTTGAGCCACTCATCGTCCTTAACACGCACCCAGTCCCTATCCTGATATGGTTTTGTCACTCGTTGCGCCAGCATGAGTGCTCTCGCCAACTTGACAGTATGTCCGTCATCTATAATCTTATGGATCCTCGGGAACAGATCCTCTGGTTTGCCCACCAGGTTACTTCCATCTTTGGGCGTATACCCACGGAGCATGTCCCCCCGCAGATCAGGTGAGCCACGAGCGATGTATTGCAAGAGATCTATGCGGATTTTGTTCTCAAGTAAGCGCACTTTGGCAGATGCTGGAATCCACGATTGCTTATTGAGAACGAGGAAGAAAGGCGTAGATGTCGTATGGTGCCTGTAGTGGTTAGAACACAGTTTTGAGAGAAGAGATCACACTTACATAAGAATAAAATCGAATCTGGGATGGTAAGGAGGATGGAAGGCAGCGCCTGAAACAACAAAGGCAGCATTATGTACCATCTCCGCTGTTCTCTCATCCAACTCATCCTCACCGACTCTCACCTTTGCCGCCAAATCGATCATCTCGTCTTTTGCCCTGGCGAGAACGCCATCGAAGACTCGATTCGAATCCTCCCAATGCGAACTCTTCACGAGCGTCTCGTTCTTCGCAACATCCTCATAAAGTCCGGGAATAGTATTCATCTTTGGCGGAGCATCATCACTTTCAGCTTTCTTAGCTGCCGAACTCAGAAACTCATGGTAATCATCTCGATGAACAGCAGTTTGCGCAAGAGCCGCAGCAATGATCATGGGCTGCTCCCACTCCATTCCATAAAGAAGCTGGATCAGGGGATGGAGAACACCGGCGAAGAGACGGCTCTGCATATCGCGACCTCGCGCGTCGTCTTTTAAGAGATACTCCTTGAGAGTATCTTGCCAGCCGATCCTCTGGATCTCATCCTGGAAGAAGCGAAAGAAGGTTGCATAGTTGCGTCCCTTGCCAAGATACTCGGACCAATCTGAGCCGTGCTCTAGTTTATCGACGATTTCAGACTTTGGTTTCATGGCTTTGAGCTGGTATGTTTTGTTGGAGTCATAGGCTTTGTTAATAATATCTGTCGTTGCGCCGGTGCCGTATAATGTGAGAACTTGATGCACGAGCTGAACGTGTTAGTGAGGCACATGATAAGCTGGAGATAATATTTACATGATCGTGGAAGCCTGACTCATTGAAGAAAACATGATGGTTCTGTACAGTGTTAGCGTTGAGAGTTGGATTAATCAGGTCGAAGCACCTACCTCGAGATCCTTCTGAAGCAAGTCCGTCACCTTTGAAGCCTCACTTTGACCAAGCTTCAAGTCCAGCAACCCCGAGTTCTGAGGCTCAACATGAATCTGGAAGGGAGTGGCCATTGTTGTATATCTGCTTGTCAGTTTCGTGTTTCTTATAGCAGGTCTCACAAAGACTCTTGGAATTGCTCGCGCCCACATGAGGAGAAGACGCCCTAGTTATGTATGGAGAGAAACAAAGTGACATGAAAGTAACGTCTCCTTTTGTATGACAACAAGAAGGGACGATGATACGTGTCGTTTGGTGATGATGATATCACAAAGTACGGGCTGGCTGACAAATCTAGGATCAATCTGATTCAATTGCAATTATGATTAGATCCTCTCGGGTCTCGCACTTGAGGATCGTGCCGTTTCGGTTAATGCGAAAGTCCGAGTTAGTAATAATTTGGAATCATTTTGTCCTGCGACGTGGTCCCATGACTGATATAGATTCATTCGTTAAAGAGCAACAGCCACAAAGAAGAAGCTCCCCGTGGTAAAGGTTGCGACCCCGGATTTGCAAATGCCCTGACATCATTGAAGGTTGTTGCGTTCCACTTTTCTGACTAGTAAGAATGGAGCTCTTTCTTGTCAACATCCATGGTGGTGTCTCACATGCACGTTATGCTTTATTAGATCAAGCAGTGTACAAGACAGTTGGTGAATTATTTCCATTTTAACCTTTTTAGCTATCCCATGATCTTATCTATAATGATCATGTAAACCTATCCCATTTTTCTATACCGATATCCTTTTTTCGTCATAATATTCATGTCTTCCGTATCTCATAGGTAGGTAGTTTAAGCTGAAGACTAGTTAGTATCAAGAATTCAAGTACAGAAAAATGTTTCAAACTTACCCTTGGTGAGAGCAGGAGCCTCATCATCCTCATCCTCATCCATCTCCTCGAACTCGAGATCGCTAGGGATGTCGTCGTCCTCCTGGGCGTTGGCTGCTGGGTTGTTAGTACTGACTTTGTTCATGATGTAGAACGGATGTACATACTGAAGTACTTAATGGCACCGGGCCAGAGATCCTCAGCAATGGTGACGGCGAGATCGTCGGCGGTGGGGAAGATCTCATATTCGTACTCATCCTCATCATCCTCGCTCATGTCATCATCCTCATCCTCCTCGATCTTGCCAGCCTTGCGGTCGGCCTTCTTCTGCTCATCGAGCTTGCGGCCCTCCTCAGACTCCTCGGGGGTGACCTTGCGGCCACGGAAACCGAACCAAGAGAAGAAGCTGACACCGCCCATGCCGGTCTCCTCCATGAGCTTGAGAAGCTTCTTGGAGTTCTCGGTCTCACCGGGCTTCTGACCGGCCTTCTCCTCGTCGTAGACCTTCTTGGCGAGGCTGAGCATGCCGTTGGTCAGATCCTTGCCGGGCTTCCACTTGATGTCGACGGGCTCGGAGACGAGACCAGCCCAGCCGTCCTTGTGGAAACGCCAGTAGAACTTCTTCTCGAGAACCTTGTCCTCGAACCACTCATTCTCCTTGAACTCCCACTTGATGGAGATGGAGCGAGGGTCGCCGTTGGGAAGCTCGAAGCGCTCAACGCTGAGGCCGGTCAGGGCGTTGAGGAGGAGCTCGGAGTCGCTGGGCTGGATGTACTCGTCAACCTCGGGAGGGGACTGCTCGAAGACGAGAGGCCAGAACTGGGGGATGTTGGCGACAACCTCGGCACGCTTGGCGTAGATGTCCTTGGTGAGCTTGTCCTGCTGACGGACTGTTTTTAGTTAGCAACTGAAACACTCGAGCATCCAATGCCAGAGTAACTCACGGATCTCGAGCTCAACGTTCTCGAAGTCATCCTCAATAGCCTGGAGCTTCTCGTAGGTCATGAGAGCCTCCTTGAGCTGCTCGTCTTGCATATCTCCGGTAGACATTTTGAATGAAGATTTGAAAGCCTCGGGATGCATATAATCTCAAGAAAATATTTAAAGATGGAGGGGTATCTCGTAAGAACAGAAGGAAAGGAAGATTTGTATGGAGGAAGAGAGGGGGAGGAAGAACGGTGAGGAGGAGAGCTTTTTTATTTATTTACTTAGTTACTAAAATGGACCACTTCAGCCTAATCCAGTTTAATAAAAAAAAATCTCATCTCGTCCCATCAAAAAAAAAAAAAAGCTCCATGCACTTGCCTCCCTCTCACTCTAGATTTGCTGTCAAGGCTTCCCAGCGGTGAAAATCAACATTTTTTTTTGGTGGGGTTTCGCTGATGTCATTGGTTCGCCATCGAGCCCCGCGCCAACGGACCCCTGCTTTTTTTCACGGTCATTTTTTGCCTCTGCAGGTCCCCTAAAAATGCTGCAGCAACGCGCGGCTTTAGTGGTCCAGATGTTAATCAACCCCACTATAAATGGAAGCTTTCTGTTTCGTTACAGGGGGGATGGGTGATTCACTGCAGGTTTTCATAGCGGGGTATCCTGGACGGAGGGACGTGTGTTAATTGATTTGCATTGATTCATCCGAAAAAAAGAAGCTTGACTTCTTGACCAATATCTCATCAGTAAGAATAGACAACAGCAGACAAACATGGGGAGTATGTAGTCTCAAATTACAACAAATTTATACAATATCCCAGGTCTTACCTTGTTTATCAAGTTTATCAGTAGCAACAGCCCATTCCAGACATATGTACCAAAATTTAAAAGGTTCCGCTTCAACAGTTGACGTTACCGTTACAATTGAACTCCAACCAAGATGACCATGTCCACTGTCAATTATGCAGTAGACGTTTCTAGTATCCATTTCTGGCATTTAGCTAATTATTACTACATTGATTCATGGAGAAATTCATTGCCACCAGGTTGCCACATGCTGAATGCCCATGTTTATTCTTCCATTTCTTACTTGTTAATTCCATACCCCATTGATAGAGCAATACGAAATTGTCCGAAGGTACCTAGCTTGGGTCAAGAATAAACTTCAAGAGCATATTCGCGCAACAATAATAGATTTAATACGAAAGAACCAGGTCCTGTTCTTGTTTTCAATGAATCTAGGTCGTATCATCTAAAGAGAAACCCCATCGTCTCTTTTCGAATGCTGTTAATACAAGATTGATGGGGCCAAACAGTACGACTTTGGCCACAACACCAAGAAAAGGACTACAGCGAATGAATACAAACTCATTTTAGCCTTGGTATAAAATGAAAAGCTATCGGCAGTTGATTTCCAAATCTGAAAAAAGCTGTTATCAGTGAACAAGACGAATCTCTTATTGATGTGCTCAATAATGGAAGTCACCACCAGTGCGAGTCACAAGCACTGCATTGTTTCATAGAATCGCTCACAATGGCATCATCATCAGACTGTACGAGAGCGTAATTCATCTCAACTCTTGCATCTGACTTCTTTCCCCCGAATCATCTGCAGACTTTACCACTGCACAGCACAACAGCACTGCCAAATATCTCAACTGGTGATACCCTCAGATTCATAACGACTATACAAGATGCTCACCCGACCTGCCAAATTCCCCCGACCGATCCCTCTAGAGGTCACCGTTTACGGCCCTCATAACGCTATTAAAGCTGCCAACTTTGGTGCAAAGCGTCTTCTTCTATGCCGCAAAGACTCCGCCTGCCAGGGTGGTCTCACCCCTGAACTCAAAGAACTCGAGTACCTGAGAGACAGGATTCAGATCCCCATCAGCTGTGCAATCCGACCCCGCGGAGCTCCTGACACTTCTGCTGCCGGTGAATCCCACGATTATATCTATTCAGATCAGGAGTTTACCGAAATGTGCGATTCGATCACAAAGCTCAAGGATGCCGGTGTAATGAACCCTCTTCATGGTGATTCATTCGTCTTTGGATGTCTAAAGCGATACCATGAAGGGAAGACTGAGAGCTCAAAGAAAAGAATTGTCCTAGACCGATCTCAGTGTGGCTATCTAGTCAAGCTAGCTAAGCCGTACGGCTGTGTCTTCAACTGCGCCTTCGACCACTTCGCCGAAGGTGGAAACTGGGGTGATATCATTCCTCAACTCGTCGACATCGGCTTCATTGGTGTCATGACAACCGGGGGACCAGGAAAGTTCAACAGCCACGTTGAACGTCTGGGTACCATGTGCCAGCATCTCCGTGACATTCAGCTCATTGTTGCTGGTGGCTTCCGCTGCCCCGAAATCAAGAAGCTTCGAATCTACGCGCACGACTACAACGCCCACACGATTTGGATTAATAGCGAGTGTCTCCGTCCCAAGCGCCACGGAGATCCAGAAACCTCTGACATGAGCGGTGTCATGGGCATGATGGATCTGCTAGGCCTTCAGACGACGGATTAGATGTCCACTCACGACATTGGCAAGCAGATCTTTTACTAGGGAAGTGATTCAAAGTATGACCAGAACGCTTCTGATTATACCAGACGGGGTGGTGAAAGGGTCTACAAAATGAAAAACTATGAACGGGGACTTAGGAAGGACTTGGAATTATTTTGCAATTTGCTACCGGCGTGAAGAAACACTAGGAGATCACAAATGGCACGACTGAAGGATCATATGCTTAATCTGTTCAAACTAAAATTCCATAAGATGACAAAAGCTTTTGCAGCATTATCCTCTGGAAAATATGTAGTGACTGTGATAGACACAAGTGCTGTATCAATTGCCGGAAATCTCATCGAGGACTCGACTGTGTCACAAAGTTCTGTTATTATTCGGTTATGATACTGAGCCATTTCTATCCGGACTAATAAACATACTTTGATACAGCTTCCACATCCCAAATCCTCTCGAGTCTCGTCTGTACTCCAGTTCAAAGAATTCCGGCGACAATGCAGGGACTTATATGGTTTACCGGTGATCAGGGAAAGCCAAACAAATATAGCAAACATTTTTTCCATTGCTTATATTAAGGACTGTAGACATTTTGGGCTGCCCTACAGACAAGATAGACCCAAGGTGCATCATTTCGTGGATTCGGTCAGAGTGAAGCTGTTTGATGGCAGAAAGGGGGCACCAAAAGCAGAGCCACTTTACATAGCTGGGGTGAGAAACGCAAAAGGATCGTTGCCGGAATTTCTGAATGCACCAAACCTCTTTTCCCAGCTTGTGCCAGCATCATCCAGAGGATTGCGGCCTAACACGCCTGTCGCCAGCAGGTGAAGCTATAGTCATCAGATTTAAGACTTATAGGTCACGTTTATGGGCATTTCTCTATTAAACGAAAACGCAGCTATTGCTTCTTTATCTTCTACTATATGCATCGCTCATTCATCTCGTCATAAATCCACCACCACCACTAATTATTTAACTTTTAGTAGCCGTTCTTCTTGTTCTGAGCAAGACCAAGGCAGTTGGCGATCTTGTAAAAAACATCAATGTTGCTGTATGTACCGCTGAAGGTATCCTGGCAAGGACCAAGAGCGTACACGGGGACATCAGTCAATGAGTGGACGCCCTGGCTGTTGTCGGTGCTGATAGTGCCGTTGATAACAAAGCCATCAGGGGCATCCTCGGGGTTCACGTAGTAGTCTCCGTCCTTGAGCTCGACAGCAGCCTCGCGGGGGCTCTTGTGAACCTTGTAGTTCTCGCGACGGTCGGGGGCAGCACCGACTCCACCGGCGATAGCATATCGGGGCTCCCAGTTGGTTGGGAAGTTGGCGCCGGTGCCGTAGTTGATGCCCTTGGCCTTCTTGGTGTACTGAGACTGGCCAGACTGCTCGTAAGTACCGATGGCTCGGCGCTTGGCACGGTCATCCTCCTGCTTCGAGAGGTACTCGGTATCAGCAGAACCCCAGACACTATTATTGTTAGCTTTTATACCAAATTTGATGACATGTAAGGAACTTACTCGAAGCCGTGACCGTGGTCAGCAGAGACAATAACAAGGGTCTCGTCGAGAATGTCAAGCTTCTTGAGCTTCTCAATAGTAGCACGAACAGTGTCATCAAGCTCGAGAAGGTCACCGAGGGCACGATCGTAGTCAAGAGCGTGCATCTGCTTGTCGATAGAGGCAGCCTCAGACATGAGGAAGAAGCCCTTGTCTTTGCCACGAGTGCTGAGGACGTCAATGGCCTTGAGAGTCATGTCCTTGAGACCGGGCAGGTCAGCAGCAGCAGCCTTCTTGCCAGTGGGGTCATTCTCGAGTTTCTTGATGTTGTCAGTAAAGACGTTACGGTCGAGCCAGACAGGAAGGTTGCTTTGGCAGAAGACACCGAGAGCGCGCTTGCTCTTGTCGGCCTTGAGGAGAGAAGTCTTGTTGTGAGAAACAGTGTAACCCTTCTTCTGGAACTCCTTGTAGTAGTCCTTGCCCTGGTAGGAGCCCTTTCCGGCAATGAAGTTTTCGGCGCCACCACCGAAGAAAACGTCGGGACCCTCGTGCTTGGTCCAGCTGTAGTTGCTGTTTCCGTTGAGAGCCTGGTCGATCAGGGGACCGTACTGGCCTCGAAGACGGGTGTGACCAGTAAGAGCAATAGGGGTAGCGTCTGCAAGGTAAGCGGTAGAAACAGCACCCCATGCACCGCCCTGGTAAAGTTAGAATAGAGTTGAAACGCATTTAGAACCAAAACTTACCCAAATTCGCTTGAAGATCTCGACAATGGTCTCGACCTTGGGGTCATCAAAAGGATCGGGAGAAGAGTCGGCATAGACACTGCACTTATTAGCTAGAGCTCATCATTTTAGGAAGCTTTCTTACCCCATAGCGTTGACAGTGCTCTTGTGACCACTGTATAGAGCGGAAGCAGAGTTGGCAGAGTCTGTGATGTAGCTATCGATCGAGTGGGTCATCTGGTGACCAAGCACAGGGAACTCGTCGAGCTTCATCAGGGTCTGGTACTTTCCGTTGATGCTCTTGTGTCCCAAGAGACGAGCGGCGGTGATCTGTTACCCCAATTAGCTTCCACAGGTCCTACACTTGGCAGACAAACTTACCATGTTGGTGGTCATGCCGTCACCGATGAAGAAGATGACGTTCTTGGCCTTTCGCTTAGGCTGAAGCTCGCGAACAGTCCACTCGGCAGTGGTCTTCTCGCCGTTGTAGTAGTGCAGAGTAACAGTGTACTTGCCGGGCTCGTTGAGAGAGATCTTGCGGTAGATCTTGGAGGCAACGTTGACAACGCTGGGTTTGTCCTCATCCTCGGCAAAGAGGTCCTCATACCAGTCAAACTTCCATGTCTCGACCTTGGGCTCCTTAAGGCCGAAAGCCTTTGCGAAGTCCTTGGCTTTCTCACCCTCCTTGGCGATGGTCACCTTGAACTTCTGATCAGGCTTGCCATTGTGAGCGGCTTCGGAGCCATTGACGGGAGCGTGAACTTCGACACGGAGATCAAAAAGTTGACCGGGAAGGAAATCACTCTGGTCTGGGGGAAGAAGGCAACCAAGCGTGGGACACGTGCCCAGACGCTGGTAAGTCTGTGCAGATGCAGCAGCAATTGAAGCCGCAAAGGCGGCAATGGCATTGAACTTGACCATTGTGATGAAGCTCAGCCAGGTTTCCAGGAATTAGGATACGCAAGCTGATGTTTGGCGTAAAAGAGGCGAGCTGGTGCAGCTTGAGGGAGCTCAACACCTTAGAGTTTATGCGAGGGCGACATCCTTTATAACCATAATTCATGTCGGTGCGACGATCCCACGTGGATAGCTACCATTCGGAAGACAATTCCAAACGACGCCATGTCATGGATGAGCAACTCGCCTTCCTCAGTGGGCCAAGCTGAGAAGACTTATGATGAACTGATTGATCTTGGCCTAACGGCGCGTTGCATCTGGCCAATTGAGTTTTGGGGACGACTGGGACAACGTCCAAGGCTGGTTTAGATCGGCAGAACTGTATTGCATGTTCCGTAGTGTTGGGATGAAGAAGTGCATCCGTACTGTTGCATCACCAAAGCGATTGGCGCCTCATGATGGCGGATGATAGCACGTGTGTAAGTTGTGCCAGGGCCGTTCCTTGCAAAAGGACCCTGCAACTAGACTAGTTCCGATGGATGCTTGTCAAATTTGTTCTGCTTGTCATGGGCCTGCAGCGGGATGTTCTCCCCATGGCGTAAGTGTTCAATGTTGGTTGATAATATGAGCAACCCTGGTCCATCACCGATTCTGGGCCTCCATGTATCTCTTCCCAAGTGGTTGACCGAACATTTACGCCACTCATCTCATGATATCCCAGCTTCTCGTTTGGCCACTTACAATTACGATCCTACAGAAACAAGGACCTTTGGCTGTGTCGCTCGTGGGCAGATTTGGCCTTCCTATTGGCTATACAACCCCTGCTGCCGCAACTCCACAGATCTCCAGACAAAAGAGCTTGGATCATAGTTTCTTCCTCTTGGGTCCAACTTTATAGTCAAGCTTGTTTTTATTCTTGTTCTTGTTCGCTCAATTTGATCGGAGCTTGTCGGACACTTTTTTAGTTTGGTCCTTATCGCATCTCTCATGACTTTTTGTACGCCAGTCTGTGTGGTTTTGTTCAGAGCTCAATTCTGTCGCCAAAGTAATTCCAGTCTTATCAGTGCTGCTCAATGCTGTCAGTCAGTCAATTGGATTTTGCCAATTGTCCTTCGCCCGCATCTAGGATTGAGCTGTGGATTTTCCCTAGTCTTCAGAAACCTTAAAACCAATTATGCGGATCCAGAAAAGACAGCACAAAAGTCAATTCAAGACTCATCACACATGGTACATCATTTATACAGACAAAAGCGAACTAATTGTCGGTAGATTAAGCGTGAGCATTTGTCCAGTCCAGTTATCCTCATCACTAAGCCACGGGCTTTGTAACACAGTGACGAAGCAGCCACCGTGTCTGACTTGAATGGAAACCTCAAGCGCCGAGTGTCTAAGATCGGATATTCAGAATCACTGACCTTCAAGGTCTATGGCTAGGTTTCTTATAATGGCTGTCTTCTTCGATCAGGGATGGAATTTGATGACTACCCTATTCCTAGCGCATCAGAAGAACCAGTCACTGATAGCCTGAGGGACGAAATTAATTATGCTGTTTATGATACTTGGATCGTCCTCTTAGGCTATTTGATTCTGTCGTCATAAGCCTTGAGGGCCAATTTATCTATTGCCTGCTTGTCGATTCAACCTCGTATGCTCGATAGCAACAACTGCAATAGGATTATATACTCAATTGATAGGTCTATTTCTCACATACGACCAAAGGTAGTG
>JABFEY010000048.1:0-136785 GCA_013618495.1 Fusarium longipes | reverse complement strand
CCTTGAGCGTTATACTTGGCAGTTGAGATGGCATTGCTTACGAAAAGTCAATGTAGCTAAATCTAATTCAATTAGATGAAGTGCAGGCAGTTGAGGTTTACGGCAATTAAAACGTCCACTTCACTTAAGGACTCAAGGATCACGCTAGCGGCCGTTGATTCTTACTTCTAACATTGGACGCATCGTTTCATTATGCATATTGCGTTTAATGTGCCCTTGTAACAAACTTCTCTTTTGTTGTAAGCCAAAGTCAAGAAAGTTATTTCATTTCTGTCCCTTCTTTTTGATACAATGCTGCTTGGCCGAGTGACTATTTTAGGTATCTACCCAACTAGATTACAGTTGCCGACGGGTGCAAAATCTGAGACGAATGCAGTCAGTAGGTTGTTTTGGCCGCTCAATCATGGTCAACAGCCCACAATAATACATTGCTCAACGCGTTCGTTGAAACGCGTGCGTTTTGGCCCCTGGCTGGGAGATTTGGTCCCAGGAGAGTATGAAACTCGACTACGACTGTGACTCTCTCGACTCTGTGACCGCTTTGGAACTCTTTCAGATAGGTTCCGGCTTGATGGATGACCCAGAAGAGGGCTGCAGAAACTAGTGGTGTTTTGGACATTGACATCTGGTACCGTTTGGTTGAGTAATGAAGCTGCCGGTAAAGATCGATGAAGCATTTCTTCAGACATGCTCCTTCGCTTGAGAATAGTCTTGTTTCTGAAGTCTCCATGAATACATGTCTTTCCCAGTGGCACTGGGTAGAGATCAGCCTGTATGAATCCGAATGGATTTTGTGTTGAGTGCAAAGGGCCATAAAGCCAAGTCGTGTCGCAATCCTTACGCCTTGGAGCTGTAAGCTTTCTTATCGAACCTGATGAGAAGAGTTGGGGAATACGAACCAATTGAGCATCTCAGGAGGGACGGTTTTCAAACTGTTTCTAACCTTGGCCCACGTTCTCCAAGCAGCATTTTCTAATCTCACTTGATCAACTAGAGCTCCTCGTCCCATCACGACACATCGCCATGAAAGCAGGATATCCTCCTCCTTCCAATCGTGAGATAGATAGTCAACCTGGCGAAAGGGTCGACTCGAGATAGCTATGTCGTCTTTGCTATGGGCCAGGATAGAAGACATGACGCGATGAATCAGTGCTGTTGAAGCTACTTCTGTAGTAGAGAGAACGACAGGATAAGTTGCCGAAGAAAAACTGTAGAAAGAATGACGGGGTCAGTGTGGAAAAAGAATGAAGAGCGCCTTCAAGAGCAAGCAGGCAAACAGACATTGTGTAACTGACTGGAGGCCAACGAGCAGTCTTGATCTAGACCAAGGCAACAGGCTATCGACAAATTAAATCCCTCTTCAACGCCACAGTGCTGAAGAAAGGAAGGGTTGAGGGTAGAATTCGTCATTATAGAGTCATGGCATAAGAAACGCAATTGCAAAACGAATCAGGGGTGATTACAATATGTACTCGGCTCTAATAAAAGAAAGGTGGGGAGTCAAGCGGGGAGTAAGAAAAATTACCAGGAATGAAAAGGAATGCACAACAGTCGATAAGGAAGGCAGTTGAGTGAATAAAACCCTTTCCTTATTTCTTTTTTATTTTCCTTATTCTACGTTTCTTAAGATAAAGAGATTATGGTATATATAAAATTAAACAACAGCCATAAGGATATATAACCCGAGATGGAGGATGCACTAATGTTACATTAGGTAGGTATATTATATACGCACTTCGACACACCACTACCTGCTAATGTTCTTGGCTCTAGTGTCTTGAACATAGTACTCTTCTTACATGTAATATAAACTCTGATGCATTATGTTACTTTAACCAGCAAAGTATTGGTTAATTTGTGTCATCTTATGCTCTGTCCTTCAACAAAGCGCCTTGCTTCTCTCTCCATGTAACGATGTACTGAAGTGCACCCACAACTCGTGTGCTGTAGCAGTTGCGTCTTGAGGGATAGAACCTCTTCTCTTAAGCTTCTCACCAAGCTGGATAACATTCTTTGACGGTCTTCCATAGCCTGTTCTTCGGACTGCAGCCTCATGAAAATCTCTTTTTTTCTTCTGCGACATCTTGTCATGGCGTTGGAATTTCTTTTCCGAAGTTGCTTTTTCTTGGCGTAGAGTTGCTTGGCTATTTCGTCATTCATCTCGATTCCATTCCTGTCAACAATAATCATTTCACTGGTTTGGTTCTTCTTAGTCGGTTTTATGCGTGACCCTTGTGTTGATGGCAACGAAGAAACTAAACCTGGGGGTGGTTCCCCAGACATCGTTACAAACCCTCCAGATGATAGGGTCTGGTCATCGATGAACTGGCATGTATGCACCCAATGATATCCTAGATTGGAATTTCCGTAGAACAATGGATTTTGAGAGAGGTGTTGGTACCTGAGCAAAGTTGGCATGTCGTCTTCGTCCTGGACGGCTGCCATCAGTGCCAGCGGGTCTATGGGTTGCGAGGGTTCCCATCGTGGGTCCAACAGGATGGTCTTGTCGTGCATAGCAAACTCGTTTACAATATCCTCCTCCAGATCGTAAACATTTGGCATTATTGTTAGTCCCCTGTAGGAGAGGGAATTCGTACCATCGTCTGTATCAGATGATTAGCCTAAGCTGCTCAGGCGCAATTGAAAAGGTAACTTGCAATGGCTCATTTCTCTACTATGCGTATCAAAATATGGTTAAGGATCTTTTCTATCGGTGGCTATCTGTAGTAGTTGCTAGGTAATGTTCTAGTAATCTTTGTCAATTTGGCAACATCAAGACCTTGTGCCTGGAATGAGTTTCGCGGGAGGCCGATGACGTATAAGACGGGGTCGGGAATCTTATTCCTTTCTGAGCCTCCCGTACCATCTGATGTAACACAGAGTGGAGTTGCATTGTTCAAGTAACAATGCAGCTGCAGGTAGATGCAAATGGACATTATCAAGACTGCTGGCATGACCGGCCTAGAACGATAAAAAATAATTAAAAGAGGGCACCAATGAGTAGTCGGTCCACTACTTGGCACAGAATAGGGACGTTTTTCATCTGTTTGTTAGTGTCAAAGGAAGTATGCAACCGCATGTCTGAGTCCATGGTACCAAGCTGATATGAGATGTAATAGCGCGGTTGCAGAAATCGGGGACGAAAGAACTGAATGGAAGCTTTATCAAACGTCGAAAAGCTCCTGTTCTTTACAAAACAAGTGTTCCGGGTTAGAAGCAGAATATATGTGGCGTGTTGCTGCACACCTCGCTATGAGCATTAACGGCGATTGGAAGGGGGAGCTCCGAGAGCTCTGTCCGCGTTGATTCGTCGCTTGGAGCAACTAATAAATAAAGCGAGATAAGAATATGACGCGTCGAGTTTTCACGGATATGCAAAGCCTTGAGTACAGTATCTTCAAGGAAGCACCCTGACCTTTTGAGCCTTGATATGATCCAGCAAGGTGTCCTTTGCCACATTGTGACTAGTCAAGATCGGGGTTTTATATGCTTATCGAAGGGAAGCAGGGTCGATGCTACTGGAAAAATTTGTACAAATGGGATAAGAAACAAGGCATGGTGGATGCAGGCCTGGCAGTCCTTCCACATCGACCGATCAGTCTCAGTGACATAATCTACCTTTTGAGCTCGCCCTTGTTTTCTAACAGAACACGTTGTTTGAGGCAGAGACGTTGATAATATTGAGGCATCATAACCCTAATGACGCGAGTTTAGCCATATGTGCGACACGCCACTGGTAGAGGTGCCCGAGCGTTTCAAGACATTTTCTGAGGCCAAAGGCTGGAATATGCAGCATCTAAAGACTGCCCCTGCTGCCCTAGTTGCATAGCCATCCATTCAGCTGGAGTATAGATAGAACAATGCAGCAACCAAAAGGCCTAAATCATAATTCAAGTTTCGCAACAACATTCACCAATTGCTAGATCCATGATGGATGACCCTTCGGATAAAGCCTCAAACGAACACCAGAACCAGGCCAGCAACCCGGTTTGGTCCGACAGCCTTTCCAAACCAGTCCCACTACCGTTAACTGAAGCGCATCGAGTCATTCCGTATGACCGTAATATCAATTTCACCCATCGTTTGGGCATAGCGTCGAGGTTGGATAGCATCGCATTTCAAAGACCTCACGACTGTCGGGGTATTGCGCTCTGGGGTAGTAGTGGGTTTGGGTGAGTCTTTATGGAATAGCCCACCAGGCGTAATAAAGCGACACGACTAATAGCTACTGAGGCAGAAAAACACAAATCGCACTCGATTTGGCTTACCGACGATCTGAGGATCCTACGTGTTCTGTCTTCTGGGTTTGCGCCAGTGGACGGAATACCTTTATGCGCGACTTCAAGAAAATCAGTATCAGATTGGGCTTGAACACTGACCTTAGGGGTGAAAACCTCCTCAAGGCAGTCTGCGAAAGCATTGAGTCAAAACCTCAATGGCTCCTTGTTCTTGATGGTGCCGATGACCTCGCTTGCCTTGGTCGCAATTCAGACTCCAGTTCTAAAAAGTCCGAGGCAAATCTACTTGACTACGTCCCTTCCAGCGGCACAGGAACAACTTTTTGGACCAGCTGTGACAGAGGTATATTGGGCATTGTAGGTTCCGGAGCAATCCATGTACACCAGATGACATACACAGAGGCATCAAAAGTTTTTGAGATGGCGATAAACCATGAGATTAGTGACGCAGAGAACACCAGCACCATGGCTCTGATCGACGAGCTTGGTCGGCACCCTTTGGCGATACTCCAAGCAGGCGTGTATTCGCAGCTGACATCAACAAAAGTTGATCAGTACGTATTGGAGCTGAATAGGATATATGCTGATGGGCGCATCAATATTTTCACCGATTCCGATATTGAGACAGATTTTGACGTTTCTCGACGCGTCATAAAGGCTGTGAACATCTCGATACAATACATTCGAGAGCAGAGTTGGATCGCCTGTAACATTCTGCATGCCCTTTCCTATTTTTCCAACAAGAGAATATCGTCGAGCATAATTAGAGCAGTTGCCTCTACTTGTACGAGAAAGGATCCAAAAGGCCCTAATATTGTGGAGCAAGAAATGGAAGCGGCTCTCATCCTCCTCCGCAAGTACCATTTCCTGTACATGGCAACGGAAGAAGATGGCGATCTCCATTTTGAAATGCCAAAAATCATACAGCAAGTTGCCCAGGTCACCTCTGCCAGTAAAAACAGAATTACAAATGCCGGTATCGCCATCCAGACTGTCCAGGTTGGCAGAAGTGAAGGACCGCAGAGTGGTATGGTAGATGCAGACTTGGATGTTTCTTTCTTTCGTATCGCATTGGAGACGATGGAGTACTGTCTGAACCAAGCACCACAGGACATCGATACTCGATGGGACAAGTATTTGAGTCATGTATTACGACTTTCCAAGTTGGCTGAGAACAAAGAGGAAACAACTATGGCTGTGCGGCTTCTGAATGTCCTTTCAGAACACTTCTCGAAGAATGAGATGTGGGAGAATATGACGCTGGTAGCGATGAGGGCAGTCGAGCTGACGATTGAGGTTCTAGGGGAGGAGCATGCTGAGACATTGTGGAATATGGGAAATCTCGGTAGTTCGTTCTATCAACAAGGGCGATACGACGAAGCTGAAGATCTTTTAGAGCATCTACTCAGACTACGACGCCATGTTCTGGGGCCAGAACACCCTCACACGATGTGGACCATGAGTTCTCTCGGGGTGACATATGGTATGCGAGGTGAACATAGTAAGGCCGAGAAGATGTTCCTATCATTGATAAGTTTACAGGGGGACACTGTTGGGGAAAGACATCCAGACACAATCGTTAGCATGTGTAACCTAGCAGCGACATATCAAAGCCAGAGATGTTACGATCAGGCCGAAGAATTACTGATCTCAGTTTTAGCCCTAACCACAACAGAGTCTCAGCATGAGGACCTCATCATGTCCCAGGTCAGGTACAAGCTTTCTATGGTACAGCAAAATCGGGCCTTGGGAGCTGAAAGGCCTCGCATAATTTAATGCGAGCATCATTGTGATACGTTCAATTTGGTCAATTGATTATATTTGCTAGTTTCTTTAGATGTAGAATTGTTACATGGTACAACAACACGCAACACTAGAGCAAGGACAAATTGCACAAGTCACTGCTTATGTGGAGATAAATTGAGAGTATCAATATACACGAAGTTCAATGGTTAAGGAGCAGTGAGTCGCTAAAACACAGAAATTATCATGTGTCATTGTCTGTCAGTTAGCTACTGTAGATGTTGCTTCCGCAAGGCGCCATGACCTTATTGAAGCCTGCCATGCGTGGCATTCGACCGCAAGATTGCGAGAGACTAATCGTCAACCTCGCCGGGGATTTCCTCCTCCCCATATTCCTCCAAGTCATAGGCGTCATCGATACCTACATCCTGATACTGCTGATACTCTGATACCAGGTCATTCATATTAGACTCAGCCTCTGTGAATTCCATCTCATCCATGCCTTCACCTGTATACCAATGTAAGAAAGCCTTGCGGCGAAACATGAGGCTAAATTGATCGCCGATACGCTTGAAGATGTCCTGAATGGCAGTTGAATTACCAACAAAAGTAGACGACATCTCTAACCCCTGAGGTGGGACAGAGCACAGACTAGTCTGTACGTTATTGGGAATCCATTCAATGAAGTAGGACGAGTTCTTTTGCTGAACCCTATGCATCTGGTCCTCTACCTCTTTAGCAGATACTTTTCCGCGGAAAATGGCAGAGCAAGTCAGGTATCGGCCGTTTCGAAAGTCGGAGCCTGTCATCATGTTCCTCGAGTTGAATAGCTGCTGCGTAAGCTCGGAAATAGAGACAGCACTGAATGAATGCGAGCCGCGACTAGTGAGGGGTGCAAAGCCAACCATGAAGAAATGTAAACGTGGGAAGGGAACCTAGACGAGAAGGGATGATTAGCCACAGTATTCTCCAACGACGAATATGAATGCATATATGAAATAAGTATTTTTACCAAATTGACAGCCATCTTACGAAGATCAGAGTTTAGCTGCCCGGGGAAGCGCAGTGATGTCGACACGCCAGACATAACCGCTGATACGAGGTGATTGAGGTCGCCATAAGAAGGATTTGTCAATTTCAGTGTGCCCTTGCAGATATCATATAGAGCCTTGTTATCGATACAGAAAGTCGCATCAGAATTTTCAACTAGCTGGTTCATCGAAAGCGTGGCATTGTACGGCTCCACGACAGTATCAGACACTTTGGGAGATGGCACCACACTGAAGGTAGCCATCATCCGGTCCGGGAATTCTTAATATGCGGTTAGAACTGTAAGTGATAGCGCAGCGCCTTGGAATTTGCGTCACGTCAGTGGTATCAATCTCACCTTCACGAATCTTGGAAATGAGTAAAGTGCCCATGCCGGAGCCTGTACCGCCACCAAGCGAGTGAGTGATCTGGAAGCCTTGAAGGGAGTCACAACCTTCAGCCTCGCGACGGACCACGTCAATTACCTGATCTACCAACTCGGCGCCCTCGGTATAGTGGCCTTTGGCCCAGTTGTTCCCAGCTCCTGAGTTTCCGAAAACAAAGTTATCGGGACGAAAGAGCTGGCCAAGTCGACCAGAGCGCACCGCATCCATTGTGCCAGGTTCCAGGTCAACGAGTACGGCACGTGGCACGTACTTATTACTGGACGTCTGTGTCAAGTCTGTCAGAGGCCAACAATTGTTTGGGATAGATGATGGATGAATTGCCACGTACCTCGTTGAAATAGACGTTGAGGCGCGAAAGCTGTAATTCAGAAGTCCCATTATACCTAGATTGAGGCGTGAGAAGAGTAAAGATATAATGACGTTTCGGATATGTCGCTTACAATCCACTATTGTCCAAACCATGTTCACCCGAGATAGTCTGCCAGAAAGCAGAGCCAATTTGGTTGCCCTACGGACGTTAATATCCAGCGTGGAGGAAGAATGAAATATAGATATAAAACTCACACACTGGCCAGCTTGGAGGTGCACCTACAGCGAAAAGTGCATTCAAAGTTAGTTTGTAGAGGATCTAACAAGAAAAGGGTTAGTAAAAGCGGACTTACAATTTCACGCATAGTGAGCTCAATTCAGCAAACGTGGTTATCAAATGACGACGAGGTAAGTCTGTCGAGTGTGTGAAGAAAGGTATTTGTACGCTCAACTGTCTGGAATAACCGCTGACTTGAACCTTGTCAGTATGGCTTGCCTGTCCTTGTGTATGAACTTGAGAAAGCGATATGTAAGTAAGCCCCTGTTGTTTAAGCATGTGCGCTAAGACAGCCTTTCGCCACCCAGCCGGGGGTTGGCCAAGATTTACATGGCACAAGGAGTCGGCCAGATTATTTCTTATGGATACTGACCAACTTACTATCTGCACTAGTAGGGAGCGGGCAAGGAAAGCGTGGCAGTGGAAATACAACTTGTATTGTTGAGCAAGTAGAACTACTCTTTTCAATTTATTAGCAAGTACCAGAATATCATGCAACTCTTCAACTGCATTGGTCTTTATCTATCTTTTGATAAAGTCATTCAATAGATGCCCGAGAGGACGAGGCAGGTTTGAGAATACATATGCAGGGTGATGGCCATGCGACGTCACATTACACACAGTAACAATCTCAGCGGGCTAGTCCTGCTTTCGTGTACGCGCGGCCGCATTATCACGTACGTTGTTCTGCTTGGTCACAGGGAGACGGAGTGCTCCGAGGATACTGGGGTGCCCTCTTATTCGTTCGTCATTCTCTCGTCAACTATCAAAGGAACAAAGACTATGTTTTCGACGAGAAAGTAGTTTATCATTAGGAATTACAGCCTTCATAGAGTATAATTAATAAAAATATAAAGCTTATCAAGTGTACGAGAATCTAGTTTGGCAGATTACGAAGAGTGCATTAAAGCTCTAGGATTAGCCCCAGAGTGGTTTTATCTCTCTTCCTAACTATATGTATTACTGTAGCAGTGGGACCAATAATTATCAAGGTCGTAAATATTCTACCTGTAGCTTGAGATTTTAAATCTCTTCTCCACTGGAATAACAGCGAATAAGAGACACAAGCTCTATTGCAACATTACATCTAAACTAACAGCTTCGTCCACTGCATAAACACCATTGACCCTTCTGAATTATTGTGGAATGCGGCTATCGAGGGAATTCCAGCCCTGCAATAAACAGGAACCAATATATTTCGTAACCCAGCTAACGGGTGGTTTTACCCACCGGCTTGGTAGAGATTTAGAATCAAGGTAGGCGCCAATGCATTCTAAAATTACCTGTCTTATAGGAGGCAAGACGACAACGCTAACTCTCAGCCTGTGTAACTTGTTTCCATAGTTACCGGACTTGCGGCTGGATCTAATCAGCTCCGAATCGTCGCTTAATGTCTCAGTTTAGCTGAGACGATAGCAATGGTTCAGAGGGCAGTGATATTTCTTTCTCCCATTCTGCTTTCTAGTAGGACCTTTTACGTTGGTGGCTGAGACATATCGAAAACACATTGCCCAAGCGCTTTGCCTGCTCTGATAAGCTTAACTGGAATTGTCATACTGATTTAATATTTACTGCATTCTTTTCAAAATTTGCAACGGGGCGATGCGTAAGGATCGATTTGCCAATTTGAGATGCCGAGCTACTGACGGGTAGATACCATGAAATCTGGGGGCACCACTCCGCTGCAAGTTGTTCAAAAACACTGTAGTCTACTATCCGCACTGATTTATTTACGATGTTTTGTATGACATCGGGAAGTCGTCACGCGCACCCTGCACAATTAATTGGTTATCTCCCTTGATTATGTTTCAAGGTTTCTGCCACGTTAGCCCAAATGGGTGTACGAAGAAATCCTGTAGATTGACATGCCATACCCGATTTGCTGAGCTGATAGCTACGGTAGTACAGATAATACTCACTAAACTAATGAGTATGTTTGAATCAAGCCAAGTAATGGTTCAGATCGGCCCAGATTCAGCTGACACCTTATCATTAGTACTGAGACTTACAATCTCAGCACTGAGATAGTTACAAAAGTCTTAGACACAAAGCCCTTGAGGTGAGACAGCGTCATTTGACGGAGATGTATGGACATATGTTCATGACACTTTCTGATGTCTTCCTCTTTTTGGAACATTCTTTTTCTGACCCCAAACTCTTATCACGAAGGAGAAAATGAGTGCTGAAAATATACCCGAGTTCGACACACAGCCGCTCAACGCGAGCACGGCTGTAGGAAGACAACATGACCCTATTTTTCTGGATCTCATATTCCATTCACAAAAGTTTGTTCTCATCGTCTCTCTCGCCGTCATAACCTACCTAGTCCATTCGACCATTCACAGCTTTTACCGCCTTCGTCATTTCCAAGGACCTCCATTGGCTGCGTGGACCAAATTATGGCTACTGAGAACGGTGACGTCCGGGAGGATGCGCCAGATATTCTATACATCTACTAAGAAATATGGTATGGTGATACATGAGCCTCATTTCGGGCTGAATTATAATGCAAGTATGGCTAACTTGTACGTCAGGATCCGTCGTTCGAGTCGCTCCAAACTCTCTCATGATTTCCGATGCCACCCTGTGGAGACGCATCTGCGCTGTTCGCAGCCCATATGTGCGCGCAGACTGGTACAGGGGCATGAGGTTCGAGCCTGACAAAGACATCATTCTCACGTACAAGAATGACAAGCATATGGAGATGCGGACGAAGATGACAGCCGGGGTCAGTGTCTAATATTACATCACACTGACCTGCTCAATACCAATGTACCTATCAAGCTGACCGCAAATCACAGTATGCCGGTAAAGACAGCGAAAATCTCGAACGAACCCTAGACGCACGCATTACGGAACTACTGCGACTCATCAAGAACACGTACGTCTCGGATGACCAAAGCTACAAGCCGTTCGACTGGGGCTTAATGTCTAGTAATCTCATACTCGACGTCGTTACCGAACTCGGTTTTAGTCATTGCATAGGAAATATTGAGAGCAACAGTGACGTCTTCGATTACTACGGAAGTATCGCGGAAGGCCTGCCGATTATACAAGCGTTGACCATCTTTCCCTGGATAGTCACCATGTTTGAGAATAGTTCAATTTTGAGACGGATCATGCCAAGTACCGAAGACAAGGTTGGCTATGGAAGACTCCTAGGGTATGTTCTCTTGGACGACTCTTTGGCGTGTATATCTATCGAGAATCGAGAAATCAATTCTAACTCTCACAGTTTTGCAAAGAAGCGTGCTCGTGAGCGGTTCGGTCCAGCCAAGATAGAAAAACGAGACATGCTGGGTTCGCTTATTCGTCATGGCATAAGTCAGAAGGAAGCAGAAGCGGAGACCATTGTTCAGATGTTAGTGCTTCGACTGAGTGGAACTTACGGATCAACTGACGTGGTTGTAGGATGGCCGGTACCGATCCCGCAGCAACTGCTCTTCGTGTGGCTATAATGTACATAACCACGCAGCCACAAGTCCATAAGCGACTGCTCAATGAATTTGAGAGTTAGGGTTTGCTTACCAAGCCGCCGATCGAGGAAATTATTCCGGCTGCAAAAGCTTCAAAGATGCCATATTTGCAAGCATGCATCAAGGAATCTCTGCGAATATGTCCCCCTTTCTGTGGACTGCTTGAAAAAGTCGTGCCACCAGGAGGAGATGTTTTAGAGGATGGCCGAGTGTTACCAGAAGGCACTCATATCGGACTCTCTTTCTGGGGAATGATGCGAAACCCCAAGGTTTTTGGTGACGACGCGGATGTATTCCGGCCTGAGCGCTGGTTCCACACTGATGAAGAAAAGCTCAGAGTAATGGAAAGGAGCGTGGAGTGTGTGTTTAGCGCGGGACGTTTCACTTGCCTCAGAAAGGATCTGGCTATCCTGCAAGTTAACAAAGTGATTGTTGAGGTAGTTATATAAAACATAAGACTTCACCATGACACAAACTGCATTTTTATGAAGTAGCAGCACTGAAAACTAACTGCTGCAGTTGCTCCGTCGGTTTGAGATCTCAGTGGTAGATCCAATAAACCCCTGGGAAAGCTATTGTTATGGTATTTTCCTCCAGAGACATTTCTGGCTACGGGTCACCGAGCGCGTTGAGAAGTCTTGATCAGTGTATCAGAACAACAAGTTTGAGTTCAACCGAAACAAAGTCATTTGTGAAAGCGAAGGCGGAAGAGGTCAAGGACGGAACAAGGTGTCGTTATGGCTACTGATATCCTATAGATAAACATAACAAAGTGGTCAGTCTTGATGCTCTCGGAAAGGTCAGCGTTCGGCCTTTAAGTGTCAGGAGGTGCTAATACTATCTACTGTCTCTGCTAGCTTCAGCTTATGCTTTTGTTGAGAGGCGCTAATACAGACAAGCTAATTGAGCAATGGTATTAAACGCAGCAAAAAGGGCCAAAGCACTGAGACAAGTTAGCCTATTTAGACATGCACCAATCCATTTTGAGGTCGTGGTAGTTTTAGATCCCAGCTGAACTTTTAGTAGACCAAGTATAGTGGGCAATAGAGACACAGCTAGCGGGTGCGAGAACTAGAACTAGCGAATTTAATACAAACGTTGGCTGCAGACAGGAGTGTTGTTGGCCAATTAAGTATACCGGCAAGAACTCATGTGGCTTACTGTCGGACAGTTATGCTACTTTTGGATGCAACTACGTCCCTGTGGTAAAGCTGAGCAAGGTCTAGACCCTAAGTTCTGGTGTAAAAAAGAGACGAATACGAGTGAGGAATGTATACTTACTCAGAGCTCATATTTAGAATATAACATCCACATTTAAATGGATGTAACTGACGCATCAGATTATCGGTTCTTCATCATTATTTGTTTACGTGTAGCAAACGGTTACATCTTTCTTGGCCTCACGTTCCCAGTTCAGAATGTCTGACCAAGCCGAGAGTGATGCCGTTACGGTTGGCACCACGAGTACCAATGCAGCAACCACATCAACAACCACATCGGCAGGAACAAATCTTGCGACCTCCAAATGGAACCAATATAATCCCATTCAGCAAATTTGCCAACAGATACAGCAACGTTTCGTAAACAGTGTATAGTATCTTGCCCTTCCATAGACTGAATATACTAATATGACACTGCAGGACTCCAGTATCTTCCAGATGGAATTCGTTAGTTTTCTTTCCTCCCCTGACAACAAGTACGCAGTCGCTGACAGATATGCGACTTAGCCGTGCCGGCTTTTGGATCAGAGCAGTTATGACTACCAAGGCAGTGATTCCCTAAACGCTCAACAGATCAAGCCCCCATCTGTGGTAGAGGCTGAGTTTCAATTATCTGACGACTTGTATGATATGGGTAATCTTGTCGGCGGCCCCAATGGATCCAAGGTAACTGAAACCACACCAAAGTTGAAAGATATCGAAGTAATGACAGATAGTTGTAGTTGTCCAGTCAATATCAGGAGATTCTGTTCTCTCTCATTCCGACAGCGGCTGCATCCCAAGGTTCTTCAAGAATTGCGCTCGAGCATGATCAGGTAAGTCATTGTAACTCAGTACTCTGCGAAAATATCTTAAACTCACAGATGCTCTTAGGACAGAACACGTGCTTGGCTTGAAGAGAGGGTCCCCAACTTTGACCCACCAGCAACTGACATGCTGTCCGGCATACCTTCAGACCTTGGATTACGCATTAGTAAGCCACCTCGGAAATGCGAGGAGAGCAAGTCGGCGGTCTTTCAGGCCAGGGCCAGCGTAGCTGCCAATCCTATGATCTCTCGGGTCGATCTGTATCGGAAGCTTTTGGACACTTACGAGAGCGAGAAAGCCCGGTGGGTTCAATACAAGAATGATGCCCGACCGAGAAGTGATGCAAAGCAACAAGAGCTCGACGCTTACGACAGTGAGTCACCGGATAATATTACAGATTCGAGGCTGACGGACTAAGGGCTCCTGCAAACATATGCACCGGTGGTTGATGCAAAGCTCGAGGCGCTGTGGACTGTTTTGGTGGTCCGAGGACAGTGTCAGTAACCAAGTCTACTAAAGCGAGCGTGACAGAAGAGCGACAAGCTAATGAACGACAGATCACCGAGTACGAACGTACGTTAGCTATATTGACGAAGAGTCCGCCTCGGAGATGTTACAGCAGGCCAAAGAAAACCTTCGCGCCTGCGTACAACGCAACATCGACGATTCAGAAGACATTTACCCTGTCGTCATGAACCCTGCAAACTGGGCATCTTACCTCTCCACGGATGACCTTCTCAGCAATCCGCAAACCATGGCTCAGACGCTACTCGATACCGAAAAGGCCCTCACTATGTTGCAAGCCATGCAAAGACAACTACTTGGTAATGACCAGGACTTAGCTAAGATGAACGCTGCACTTCAAACTGCTCAAAGCCAATACGAGGATGCGAATGCTGCCATGAGCAGCGAACTTTCCGACACTGCCGTGAGCGTGATCAAATTATATTTCAACACTGTACTCACTGGTCTTACTGCCGATGAAGATCCTATCGCAGCTATCAAGGGCCTGGCGTCGTCGCTCAGTAGTGTCAACGACGTATTAACCCAGTCTAACCTACCCCACCTCACACCCACAGCTTGGTCTCAACTATGTACTCAGCAACAAAACGTTATGATGAAGCAGAACCAATTGAAAATCGCCCAGATTAACTATGCTCGGGCTCAAATAAGCGCTGCAGAGGCGGCAGCTCCAGACAAACAGACCGAGTTGTACAGCATCAACAATCAAATAATCACGAAGCAAATGGACATCAAGTATTATCACAACATGCTTCAGCAAGTTCAGAATCCCATGTCGATGCCCATAACCATCCCAGGTCCACCTGGACCAGAGACCGAACAACCTACAGCCCAAGACATCGCGTCTGCGGCTGCGGCTAGAACCCCAACTTCCCTTAACGTTCCATCGGTCCTTGGGGGGGCATCTGTATGGCAGACCATCACGCTTCAAGCACAATCCGGTAGCACTGAAGATGAGACCATGGTGAAAATTAATGTGGACGACCACCCGTCGAGCAGTGGTTGCCTGTTTTGGTCGCATACCACCGCAACAACCACAACAACTGACAACAGTGCTGATGAACACGATACCACCAATACCGACATTCAAGTCGGCTTTAATGTCATGAAGGTTGAGATACAGCGGCCTTGGATGAACGCTAGCCTTTTAAGTCAGAGTCAACAATTCTACCGTACTGCCGAGACGCCTATTGCAGCGTATGATACCAAAGTGGTCACAACTGCTTTACACAATTTCCAGGACTTTGACAAAGAAGAAGGTGGTCCAGGGCTTCTCCCAAGCTTTCCAACCTCGTTTATTGTTGCAAAAGATGTTCATATCATTTACACCAGTAACAAAGGCTTCTCGGATGCCTTTAAGAAAGATATTGAAAGTAACGCATCTTCTGGAGGTGGCTTCCTCTGTTTCCAATCATCTTCGAGTTCTCACGATCCAGGCATACAGGTTGAAAAGATGTCGGTCAATACCTCAAGTAATGCTATTTCTATCAAGATTCCGGCTCCTCAAATACTTGGGTGGATCAGCGAGCTCGTTACAAAAGATGACACTCAGAAGCAATATCCTCAATTGCCCGCTGACGAGTTTGTAGATGCAGCTGCAGACTCTCAAATTGCAACTGCCCCCACTGTACCGGCGTCAGTTTGAGCTGGACCGGGTTCTCTCTTATCAATCTCTTAGATCAATATATTATTTGTTTCCTTATTTGAGATGATTCCAATAACAGTAGTTAGAGTATAGGCTTCAGAGTTTAGATTTGTATAGGCTACTAGACTTCTCCGTCCTAGGCATAATGTAACAGAGTTACAGAATATTAACTTTAATGATGTATCAACAAACGCTTAGAGGTAGTAGCCATAGGCGCCGTGTATTCCAACACAACGCTCACGTATCACAGGACTCATCACCATCCAGCGTGGAGGGCAGGCATCTGTTCTCAAAGAAAGCCACGTTAGTGGTCGAGACTTGGTTGTCACGCGAAATAATCACAATGAACCTTTTCTATAATAAGCACCAATCAAGCGGTAAACTTTATGGGATGGAAAGCTGGGATAAGGATCCTCAGGTCGGCAAGAAAGTAAAAATGACCCCGGAGTCAAAGGCATGGAAGTTTGACATGTGAACCCGAAACAAGAGCGAGTGGAGAAGTATCGAGGAGTTTTGAGAAAGAAAAGATGGAAGAGGACAAGGTCTGAATGGAGTGTCGTTATTGATATCCTATAGATAAACATAACAAAGCGGTGACCCTCCCAGAGTGTCAAGCGCGTCAGCGATTGTAATCTCAGGGGCATTGACGCCCATATTCAAGGGATCTGTAACAAGAGCATCTCGGCTAGGAGGGTTATTAGAGACGGTCAGAGTGCCTGCGATATCCCTGGCTTGCTTTGGGTGAAGGGCCTGCCAGATCCAGTAAACACGATCTACCATAGAATGATGGAGGAAAAAGTTGGGATCATTGACGGACGAGTAGAGATCAGAAGAATCCCCACCCATGGTGTAATGTCCGGCGCTGTGTAGACCAAGGAATCCTCCCACAAATCCTCGTCCTTGAAACTCTTTCTGCATGATCTCGATGCTACTTGAAGCAGTGCCGAGTGTAAGGTTATACAGATTTGGGTAAGTCATCCACTGGTCAACAGCATAGGACGTGAGGTCACGACGGAGGCATCGGGGGTTGTACTCCAGAGGCGTAGTGGTCTTTTCCATGCCATCCATGCTGGGTGCTGGTGGACCAAGATTGGCGATGGCGCCAGCGAAAGGACCGGATTTGATACAGCCGCCGCCATTGCCGCTGGGCAGATGGATGCTTCCTCTACCGCCAAAGGATCCATTGTGCTTAAAGTATTCTCCATCGCCGCCCATGCTGGTGTCTGAGCCGTCAAACACTGGGTCTTTAGAGAATTCACGAGTTTCAAACCAGTTCCAGTACTGCCGCTGTCAACATAGCCCATTGTCTACAGTTGTAGATATACTTACTGGCTGAGTGCCCTTGTAGCCGCATTCATCTTGAAGAGCTTTTTCATACGCCCAAGTGAAATATCGATGCCATGTGAGAAAGTTACCCTGGTAAGTTCGTTAGACAAATAGGCCATAGCCGCGATCAAGTTTATACGTACTGTCCCGTGGATACTCATTGTTTGGTTAATGTGGACCGCTACAAAGTCATCGTATCTACTGCGAGCACCAGGTGCAAAAGCTGGGTCAGCTTTGGAAGGCTTCTCACGAAGACACAAGACAGCCTTTATGTATGCCTTTCTTTCCTTCTTCGACAACGCTCTCCTTGATTCGAACTAGATTAGACAAGCAATGCAAGACTACCGGGGGTGAATTTACCAATCACGACGCACGGCAACGTTGGCAGCTGTGCATTTCTTTGGAGATGACCGTCCGTTGGACTGAGTGAAAGTATTCTCAAGGGCATTGGTCGCTTGTCGGTTCAAATCCAGCATGAGATCGCTTGCAGATGCCTCTGTTGGTGCAGCGGCAGCGAAGGAAGAGGCGCCAAGAATGACGGCGAATACCCCCGAGATCAACATGACTGGACACTTCGTTTGAAAACTTTATGAAAACTTTTGAACAACAGACAACAAAGAAAAAAAAGCAAAGATGAAGAAGACAACAAACTAAATGGCATATGCTTCACAGAGAGGATCTACAAAGATTACCATAGCTAAGACGGAGCAAGCTCTACAAACAGCGTAGCGTCGCAAACCCTGGTTCTTCATTGGCGGAACTCATCCAAGATCAGGGTCTTACTCCAAGGTACAGATGAGGTAAACCAAGCCGAGAAATTAATCTACTTGACTGAAATGGGTTATATCTTACGTGGTACGGTCCGCTTCCCGGGGTCGATCCCCTGGTTTAGCTCGAGGCACAGCTTTAGGCAAATAATGACCCGACCTCTTATCACGGCAGATTGGCCGACATGGTAGATTGTGAACGAAAATTTTTCCATTCGCACCATGCCACGGGGCCGCTGTTGTCTGAGTAGAGATTAGGTTTTCATGCGGTCAGCTTACTACACAACTATCATCCAACTCAAATTCGAGCCTGTGATACAACCTCGTAGAAGACCTTTCCACCTTTGCTACAATGATCAGCAATCCAATAAGTGCGAAGTATGTCCCAGAGAATGATGCATGGCAATGGAATTAGCAGGCTCCTCAACCCATGGTGGCGAGGACTCTTTCAAGGCAAGAAGACAGAGCGTTGGCAGATCTGAGAATCTTATAGACACTACGGAACTGTTCAATACTATGCAAGAACGCGCAAAGAGCCTTTTTCGAACAGTATCAAATAACCAAAAAGTTCGATTCCTTTGGAGGCGAGTTGCTTGGCAAATGAGATATATATCAGGAATCTAAGCTCAACCCATCCCAAAAGGTAGGTATCGCTGAGATCACCGCAGATGTTAACGCATTACATATCTACATCGCAATAAAATCTCCATTTGGAATTACTACTATATTTTATATTATCCTAAGTGTGCCTACTGCTGTGGCTGTCACCTGAAGAATGATAGTACGCTAGAACCTTAACTATTGTCACTAGAGGGAATGATCTGGTGGCCAGGATCGATAATCCATGTCTCGTAGTGCCTGACTTACTACCACTCTGCACGCGATGGACGCTGATGCTGTTACCATTCATATTCGACAAATATTTACTGTGATCTTTTAAAAACACGTGATTTAACACGTGTTGCTCGTCGCTACACCTGTTCTTTACGGAGACATATAGGCGACAGATTGACGGGGATGATCAGTTTCCTCTTCCAAACAAGGAGAGGCTCTTAATCCTGTTAAACAATTCAAGCTTGTATCTTACGTCCCCTCACTGTCCATATTCTATCATGCTTCAAGAGTGCAGCCATGCCATCCGCGGTTGCTGTACATAAGCTCACCTAGACAAGAGTTCTTGCTAGCACAAATTCAGAGGAATACCGCTTTTGCACTTGATCAGTGTATGTTTATGAGAACAAGCTCAGGTCACATATAAAGAAAACCGGATGTTGATACACTTTGAGCCACTATGGACAATACATCCAATGCGACAAGTGGCTCAGAATGGATATATCTTTAAGGTACCTTAACAATATTACCTTTCACAGTTTACGCTATCGGTAGTAGAACCCTTGAAGCACTAAGGCAGTTTTTCCTATGATATTCCTCTTTTGTGGAATTTCTGACTGCAGTGACTGAGCGAATTGAGACATCTCAAGAGCCTGGGTACGTGTAAGAAAGGAAGAGAGACGTATCAAAAATTAAAAGCAAAGATGAGTACATATAAATTTGGGCAAAGAATTTCACACCTGAATATATGATTGGTGTTGACGATGATCTCTTCACCGCTTCTCTTGTCTCGCACAAAGAAGCACGCTTGCATTTATGATTCAGATTCGACATCCAACGCGGAGCCCAGGTATTCCATCGCCTTCCAGACTATTTATAAGCAACGCCGTAAAGAGACATAGTTATACAACCTCCTTGTTAAGTGAAGTTATATCAAAGAACGCTGATACCATTTTTAGATTCTGAGAAAGTGCGTTATATACCTTAGTTTGCTCTGCCTCTTCAATCTACATGTTGACATGGCTTTTCGTGGGCTGTTAGTGTTCTTATGGCGCTTAATTAGTGTAGATCTAAGTAGATCTGAGTAGATCTCGGGATCGGTCCGGAAATCTAAACTGGCGGCATTTGACGATCCCGTTGTGACCGCGGTTCTGATGCAAGACATTTGCAAGACACTCTAACCACAATGGGACGCTGACCTGCATTGTAGCTGGTAAGAGGCCTTCCTATTGAGCATCGAGGCGTTGACGACATCGCGGGGTCTAACTGATGCGGCCGACGAGCTGCACCTGTAGGTAGTGTTGCATGAGTTACTACCCTTCTCCAAAGAGATAGCACAGCCAGAAAGCGCGGAAAGGTGACAACTTTTCACATGGTTTCACTGGTTCTTAGTGTTTCTCCTGCATAGATTCCTCTCTCAGTTCAGAGCCTTCCGATAGGTTTACCAATACGATCAACGCATTTTCGACAGCAGCAGAGGTGGCCTGCACAGCAAAGGGATTTTTCATTGCCCTTTTCATTATCAGTGTCTGAGAAATGTCACACCGCTGTTGGCGGCAGAAGGTCACCGCCAGTCGCCTCCTCCCGAAATGCGACACTGGCTCGAGAGTGACCGCAGTGAGGGGTACGTTGGGCATCGTGATGCTCAACTGGCTATGTTGCAAGAGCTTGATTGAGTTGCACCATGTATGACCACGGATATCTCGTCTTATGTCTGGTCGCTTACATGTGAAAACATTGTATGCGTCTGATCCGTTCTCTGGCTGGATCAGCGTATTTCCCAACCGTGTTGAAGTCAGTCTCACAGGATGTTCTGGTTGTTTAAGAAACTATAAGAGTCAGGCTGTGTCCCCTACTTTGTCTAACCAACACTCTCATTCTCAACAATCAGTTACCGATTTAGTCCCAAAAGACTCATCTTGAATTCATTGCGACAATGTCGGATCAACAGAGTACGTCTGCCAACCCCAATCCTGTTGTTTTGTCGTTTTCTAACTGTGTTACTCTTTATCTGTAGAGTTTGACACTATCACCAGGCTCCCTCCGACCCTCATCCCGGCCAGTCTCCAGGTGCTCAAACATGCTGAACCTCACTTCTATTTCAGGAGCGACGGATATGGAAGCAGTTTCAACTGGAACACTTTCAGGAGCGCAATTGACAGCTACCCAGGCGTAGACCTAGTTCTCAACAAGTTCAGACGCAACGAAATCTATCCTCAGGAGAGCACAGTGCAAGCCGTGGTCGAAAAGATTGTTCAAATGCTTCTCGAGACGTCTAGTTTTCGCCGCGACGAGAACGCTATTCGGGAGCTCACTTCCGCCATCGAGGAGACATTTACTCATCCGAATGAGAGGTCCCACGAGGGATTCTTGGACTACATTAAGATTGTCGGCGAGCGAGACTCGTCCTGGGAATACCGTCTCCAAATTGCGTTCCCTAACCCAGACATTCCGGATGACTTTTATAGCTTACTTGCTACTATTGAGTTGAAAGCGAATGTGTCTGATGAGACTGGATGGCGGGGTTTGGATAGCTCCTCGTCCAAGATATTCTCGGCTGAAGTTGCCGCCCTGGAACTTGCTGTAGGTAGGGACTTTAAGAGTCCTCCTAACTAGGTAGTCGAAATCGGAGTAAATCTATCGAAGCCGATTAGCCGTCAACCGGGGAGACACAGTCTTTTCATCTCATCAATCTGTGATTAAATGCTGTGGCAACAAAAATAGACCAGCAAAAGTGATGGTAGAAAATGTCGTGCGTGGTTGTTGGTGATAACAGCTTCAGAAACTTTATGTTATGCTGCAGTTATCCCTAGATTATGCCGTATGAGGCTCAGGAGAAGTTATTTCAATCCGCAAACGAATGCCGAGCAGGGCGGGCAAATTCAACACAAGATCAAGGGAAGAAAGGAACTTGAGTAGAAGTATGTATAATAAAAAAGGCATCGATTGATTTACGAGATGGAGTTCGCAACTTCCTTCAGGCAAACAGGCCAGAACATGCCAACTATCCCATACTTGTCAAAGCATATGCCAATGAGCTTGGTTTATGTCAATTCCTCGTTGCATCCGGTATTATCAGGGCGCCCCGTGATCTTGTCGAGTTCGCAAAAGACTTCACCCAGGCATCCGAGAATACCGATTTTGTGTTGGTCGGGAGTGGTAAAAATCGAGCAGACAAGAAGATCCAAGGTGAGCGCCACGACCCATGTCACTCTTTTGCCATCAACTTGGCTCACACGGAAGCAGGTTCTTTCAAGCAATTTATTGGAAACCCTACTTGTCGCCATATAATCTTTGGGGCTTGCCATGATAATTCCTATGTGCGGCTGTTGGAGGATTATGTCCATGACAATTCTGTTGTTGATCAAGTTACGCTTCTTCATGGTTTTAGCGTTGGACGAGAATTCCGTGACTTGCGATTCAAATCGTTCAAGATCGAAAATCTGTTTAGTGTTGCGCCAGCGCAGAACGTGGCAACGGCGCCGCAGCCATTGGCGTCCATTTCAACTCATTCAACCTGGGCGTCTACGGTAGGATTAAAGGTGGATTTAGACTCCCAAAAGTCTAAAGGAGCAAATGCAGTACGGACAAACGCTGCTGGACTCAGAATCGACGATTATCTTCGAAAACCTAGCCAACAAGCTTTGGAAAGCTGGAATCACATGGTTGTCAAGGTCCGCATGCGATATTGCCGCTTGTATCATCTATCTGGGTCCTGCTCAAACACGACCTGTAAATATTCCCATGGTCCACTGTCGGAGGAGGAAAAATTAGTTTTTCGACGAGCGGTGCGGATGGAAGTATGTAATGCTGGTCTGCAGTGCCGTGATGCCACTTGCTTCTATGGCCACAACTGTTCATGCAGAAAGTCTACATGCAAGTTTTCTCCTGAGATGCACAAAGTTGTTGACTCTCAAGTTGAAGCTTGAGGGTTAGTTTTGTTGGGGTGCAGAGGGTAGGGTATCGGGCTAAATTGAACCTGATAGTAAGAAGCCTTGTCACCTCGCTCCCTACCACGTTGAGTCAAGTTCTTGGGAGCTTTTTTCTTAGAAGAGGGATGAGTATAGCAAGGATAGTTGTGTGTTGTGTTTGTTTTTTATCTTGAATTTATTATCATTTGTTTCCCTTACTCTTTCCGTACATGATACGTTTTCCACTACATCGGATGTCAGAATCTACTGATAAGCTCCCGAGGAAGATCAATCGAGGCTGACGTCTAGAGCTTCCAAGTACTCAACTATCAAATGATCTTTTATGTATTCTCCAGCGCGTTCTCCAATTTCCAGCTTATTCGCCATGTAGTTAATGTCAAATTGTCGAACCCTGCTGGGATTGTATTTCGAGTAGCAAACCGTGATCGACGCAAGATTGTGTAGTGACGTAACCCGGTCTGGGCCGCGAATGAGCCTCAGATGGGAGCTCTCGATCATAGATGCAATGCTAACATGCTACTATTTCGAAATGTTTGTTTTCCTCTAAATCGATATCCTGCTCAGCACTACCAGGGCACCAATCGATTGCAGGTAGAGGCGGTCTGGAACGTGAAAGATCGAATCGCGTTTAGAAGTGGCACATTCACAAGGTAGTGTGATGACTGTGACTTGCGTTGCTCTAGTGGTTGCTCAGCTCTTTGCAAACCGCCAACACATGCTCAAATATGGCATGCGCGGCCTCATCAACGTTTAGCTCCGTAATATCGAGCTCCATGTGGTATGGATCATCCTTCGACCACTGGTATACCACGGCGTTTTCCCGAAGGTGTGCCACGAGCGTCGCATCTGTAAGCTTTCCATGAACTGTACGTTCTGTGGAAGCTAATCGGCGTAGATTCTCTTCTTTGTTGCAGGTGACAGTGACCGGCACAAAAGTGCAACCTCGACGTTCAGTCATGTTGCAATACTCAGCAATAACACCGCGACCAATCTCGTTGTTGGACTGGAAGTCAGTGAAGACGAAAACAGAATCTGCTGTATCGTGGGATACCGCCAACGCATCAAAGATAACAGACCGGACTGCTCGCCGCGCCGTCTGATAATCCGAGCTAGAGCGTGGTAATATAGCGCCCACAGGATCGATAAGAAGATGGTTATGAACAAGCTTCCCATTGTAAGGGGACAGAAGGTCGACTAGCTTTCGCGCGATAGTAAGCTTGCCTACGCCTGGGAAGCCGTTAATGTGAATGATCGGGAGAGTCATAGCTCAGGATGGAGTAGTCGAGAGCCTAGGGGATAAGATTGTTAGACGCTTTATGCCTGATTAGACTAGGACTCGGTCGCTTTCGTTTCAGCACCCTGAGACTTACAGAGCAGGGTTTCTGAAATGCAGTAACATTAGGCGAGATGGTAGCTAGGCTGTGGTATGTGGTAGGTAGGAAGTAGCAGAAAGGTGGTCGGATGTAGAAGGTGTGGCGAAGAAAGCCTGAATGGGATTCGCCTAGAGGGACAGGTTGAATAGAGCCGTGTCAAAAAAGCACGTCAAAGTTACTCTGCGATAAAACCTTAGTTGTGAGTCACCGGTGAGACAACCGCGAATCACACTTTAATGAATCTTGCATCGACGGAAATTTGTGTGATAAAACCTAGCCATAAACTCGGTGATTTTTTGAAGCCTGAGGATGCCACGAGACACGAGCGGCCAAATGCCAACAAGCAAGACGTCGACCACTATTTAGTCAAGAAACGTCCCCCGAGCGATATACAAGATGCTTCATCCGTGTTGTATTCGTAGGATGTATGAAGTGACGTTTGGAAAGCGCGGTTGAAGGTAGCCTTGGAGAACATTGATTTCAGTACCGCCAGTACTTCCAAAGTGAACGCCAATCATGAGGTTCATCCTAAAGATAGGCTATTACTATTTCTCCAAGGAAACCACGTTGGCTGATAGTGATAACCCTCTAAAAGGACGCCGCTATTGACGATGGAAGCGCTGGCCAGTATGGCACGGTAGCTGGCACTGCGACCGCCCAAAATCCAATTAGATGTGCCCGCGCATTATGTGACTCATTTCGCTATCCTATCATGTTCGTGTCAGCGGCAGATAAACTCAGTGAAAGTGAGGCTTCAGACATTCAGCAGGAGGAGAGCAATACCAAGTCGGATCTCCTGTCTCGCTTAATTCAAATGGCCAGCTCGTCGTTCATGGCAATGACGGTTCTTACTAGACAGTTTCTATATCGGATCCCGTCGCCCAAACCTCTTCGATATATCAAACACATGGATTTTACGAGCATGATGGGCAACTTTCCAGCGCACCCAAAATACGAATACCTTGTTGTTCCCGTCAACGAGCCACTAGTAGAGAAACGTAATTGAAGTCTTAGATCTGGAGCTTAGAAGTACTCAACCCAAGAGTGAAGCTGTAAACTATGCAGGTATGCCCAATTCGCCTTCCGCGGCCCTACCCCGCAGTAGGTTGGTGACTGACACGTCGAATTGGTAGGCCTCCCACAGCAGAAAGTTTCAGACAACACAACTACAAGAGAATCATGCAAGAATAGTCTTTATCGCATTAGAGTTTTCTTGATACTCTTGCAAACAGCGTTGCAGTTCATATCCCATCTTCTGTATCTTTCCCCTTCGACGCATCCTCTCATAACCGAGACTATCGCTCTCCATCCTCGGTTCATCCATCATGGCGGACAACATCATGCCTCTGAACGAATTGACGCTGAATCAGCCCTCTTACTTGATCTCTCTTTCCGGACTAGTTCATCCAACAGAATACCTATCATCGAAAAGCTATATTACAACTCGATTGTCAGACGCTGACCTCGAGAAAAAGCGACGATGTGCCAGGTGCAACCTATGTAGGGCACTTCTTTTCTAATCTGGGAAATTGAGAGCTAAGACATCCAGTACTTATCAAGGAGGAGAGACGAGATCAACAGAGATCGATTCGTAAATCACGTCCCAAAATTCTCGATCCATCGGGTCCTTTGCTGGGTGACGTTCAAGGTGAGATCGACTCCCTTGGACTTGAGAAGCTGCAGTTGGAGGAGACACCCACACCAATACTGCGCTGTAAATTCCATGACGGAAAAATTCTCAACAAGGTTAATGCCCTGACTTTTATGTTTGGGACACGGTTAACTAATAATTGTGGCAGAAATGGACATGTTGTGGTGAACATGTGATGGGACCTCCTTGCAAAAAACAAGAGCATCACCAGCCCGAACAATGTACCCTCAAGGAGATGTCCAAGCGCTGGCAGTACTCCGAAACGCCATCCTCAGCGACAAAAGATACGCGCAAAGCTGTTGTGATCGACTGCGAAATGGGAACAGCCGCATCTGGTGACTGCGAGCTGATACGACTGACACTCATCGACTATTTCTCCAGCCAGGTTCTGATCGACAAACTTGTCTGGCCGGATGTCCGAATGAGCCACTTGAACACCAAGTGGTCAGGAGTAACATGGAAGGTGATGAACGAAGCACGAAACAGAAAGAGGTGTATATTTGGTCGGAAAAACGCATTGGCTCTGATATGGAAATTCGTGAGTTCAGAGACGATTGTCGTCGGACATGGGGTAAAGTCAGATCTTACTTCGTTGCGATGGATTCATCCTCGAGTCATAGACACGCTGATTGTTGAAGGCAACAATGAAGACAAAGCAACCGGGCTTTCGTTGAAGAAATTGGTTGAGAAGCGATTACAGAGAGTTATTCAGACAGGAAAAGGCCACGACAGCCTTGAGGATGCGATTGCTACCAGAGACTTGCTTCACTGGAATGTGGCGAGAACGATTGAGGGGCGTACAGAGGCTTAAGCATATTCAGAGGACACTATTCCTTCTGTTTCTGCGTTGGTGCTTGCAAGCGATTGTATCTTGATATAGATCATTAGTAGTTAAGGTGATATAGTTTTACTGCAGTGCCTCTATCGGATAGGGGTTTCATCGTAACTTACATGACGCTGTGCTTCAAAAACAAAAAAAAACCATTAAGCCTTGCAAGCTATGTAGTGGATAATCCATACCAGGGTTAATCCTTGTACGCACATCTTGCAGTGGAAGTCGTCCAGGCGTTAAATACAAGGGCTAGCGAATCTTAATTGTCTCTCACTGAATCTGAACATTGGCCCTCCAACGGGATCCTGCGACCCAGCCTGGCCCAAGGCCTCTTATGGTACCACAGTTTCAGTGGGCACGGGAGATACATAACGCCAAAGCACTCGAATCTGCCATCTTGGTGCTGAGCAACTGTATGCTCGTTGACGTATATGAAAATCTTCCAAAAGCCAGTCTTTGTAATTAACGATCACCCGCAGCGGCTTCAACAATGGCCCACCACGCCTGCAGATACAAGCATAGTAGAGATCTTTGTCTCGAACCTCTACATCTGAGCTCCGATCCTCCGACTTGAGATTAGGGAAAAGACAGTTGGAACCAGTTTTCAATGTGAGTATTGGTTGGATAAAGGTCGTCGAGTTATGAAGAATGTTGCTCAAAAGTATCAAGATGATGCTGAAACTGGTCGGGGACAGGTGGCCAGCGTCTTGTGGCTTCCTGTGGGCTGAAAAAGGGGTCGTGAACAGCTTTCGGGGTTGCTGGTACATGAGCTTCCAAACGAAGGAAGTGGAACGTACTGCCGATATAGAGTTCTGAATTATTCCCATTTCGGGCATGAAGAACTCCTTGCAGACATGAAGGAAATAGCTTTAGTCTGACATCTCAATAGAAGATGGTTTTGAGTGCTCTATCTCTTTCCAAGCAAGCCTTGAGACAAAGTTCGATAAAGGTAACACGGAATGAGATAACGCTATGCTCAAGACAAGCATCCTTATCACCCTAACAGTTGGCGAGTATAGAGAAGATATCTTAAGAGCCGTCATCCTTTGGCATATACACAATGTCGGACTATATAAACCTACTATCAGTACCATGGGCAATACTCTTAGGTGATCTCAGTCGCCCTTGAGTTATTGTTAAAGAACTGGAAAGTTACCAGTAGCTTGTTGGCACTTGCTCTCATCGTCGGATGAGGCTGGTCTCTCGCAAGGGTAATGAGACACGGCACAGGATTAGTAGAGGGAAACATTGTCCCGTAAAGTCCCTTGAATCTTCCTCTGGGTTTCTGTCACAGTACGTCAAAGCAGTTGTCAACAACAGGATACAGGATCCAGTTTCTTTGCAATGATACAGGGATAGCCCTGGAGCAGCTGACCGCATGATCGCCTTTCGCAGCATACCTTTAGCCAAAGTTGTTTTGTTTTTATTGTCTAACTAAATATGGAGTCCAATCTGTCTTTTATTTTTAGTGTCTCAGTCTTCATGTAGGGAGGTGTGAGGTAAAACAGCTCGAATCTATTCTCGCGCATTCTCACAGAATGGGGCAGCCAATAAAAGTTATCATTATCGTTCACTTTAGGACGTACAATCAGTTGGATAGATGTGTGTATCGAAAGGACGAAGAGTCGCAGAACATCTTTATCTATTATGGTACAAGTCTGTAACTTGTTCTTGAATCGGAGAAGACTATCAATTATCCCTAACAATTATCCCCTCCACCCAGCCTCCAGATAAGCGTAAAGGCGGCGAGGAAGGGCCCGCTCCGGTCCGTCCGATCGATGGATGTCTTAGATCCAATTTTCCGAACTGAAGGGATAAATACGATGGACCCTGCGGCAAATACTCATCGTCATCATTGATCGAGAACCTGGTTTCTGCGATTGGACAAGCCAGCCTGATTACGTGTCTTTACATTACATGTACTTCCTTTTGTCGGCAAAATGTTTCACTTCAGCCATAACTGGTAATCCTGGTCCGTTATTTGCAGATCACTGCAAGGAAGATTTAGGCTTATCTCCAGATATCAGGTCTAGACTTGGCAGTTTCAGTGTCGTGTTGGGCTCTGAACGATGCTGCTAATGCCTGGCTAAAGTTTTAGAGTCCATCCTGATTGAGCTTTCATATTTCTTGTTGTTCTGCTTTGCTAGACACTTTATATATCGTTTAATAATCCAGAATTTGTGAAATAAATAGCAATGAAGCTCAGCATTTATATTGCATGCGTCTCTGTATCTTCTCTGTATCTGCAGTGCTTACATAAATATTCAAGAGCTGGTTGATGTGATCTAGGCGTAAGAGAATTCATTTGAGATACCCTGTATTTGTTTACGGCTTCTGTTTTCTTGCTTCCGAACCTTGCTTCTGTTCGAGACAAATTAGCTAAATTCGGAAACGCACATTGACTCCTTACACAAACTATCAATTTCCAAGACTTGGAGTTTCCTGGTTGCTTTTGATGGTTTACTTGGCCACGATAGTCAAGGTCCTGACGACCCAACTTATGTGCCAATGAGTGTGTGGACAAAGGTAAAAAAAAAAAAAAAAGATAGTCACTCACGAGATCGAC
This sequence comes from Fusarium longipes, assembly GCA_013618495.1. Lineage (NCBI taxonomy): Eukaryota > Fungi > Ascomycota > Sordariomycetes > Hypocreales > Nectriaceae > Fusarium > Fusarium longipes. Next base: position 107,834 of record JABFEY010000048.1, on the reverse strand, counting down.
GTACCTTCACTCCCATACCTAGAATTTGGGAGGAAAGATGGGCAGCACTTTAGTACTGATAGATGAATTCTAAAAGGCAATGTAATAGTTATGATGTTGGGAAAAACAGCCTACTTAGTCGGTAAAGCTTAGCATCACGGCTTCGAGACATAAACTATTTAGGAGTGGAGTTAATCAGATATGGAATAGCGATTTGAACGAGGCATTGTCATGTTTACCAGTTTTGCGACAAGCGGTATAACACACAAAGGCACACATGGAAACATTAGCAGTGTAGAGATCAGGGATATCATCGCTAATCAAGACAGGTCCACCAACCTTCTAAAACAGATCTTCAAGACTGATCCTGGTTTTACCAGTACCATTGGCTAAAAGATCTGGAACAAAGGCTGGAAACATCCCTTTTGTGTCTTCGATCCTAGATCTCTGTTGTGTATCTGACCGCCACAAATGATCAGTGGTTAGTTCACAGATGAGGGAAAATGGAGGTAGCGCAGACTCAAAAGAGAAAAAAGTCGATCTGGAAATCTATAAAAGGACTCTTTTGCCCTCCTAATTCGAAACTTCATCATCAACTCTTCAGGATTTCACATCACACAATCATACATTTACATCTTTCTGCATACTGCACCAATATCACCGCCTCCTAGCAATCACAATGAAGGCCTCAGTTGTCTACCTCTTTACCGCCATCCTGGGTGCTGCCAACGTCTCCGCGCAATGTGTCGAAGGCACTCGTCAGGAGATTAGCCCCGACTACATTGTCGTGCACAAATGCGACTTTTACCGCAAGGGCACAACTCACAAGAAGATCGCTTCTGAGATCGAGTGTGCTACCCTAGCCAAGGACGCCGGCGCCTCCGCCTCGTCCTACCACGCGGCTACGAAGCAATGCATCGTTGCTGATGAGGGCGAAACAGACAAGCCCTATAAGGGGGCGACGCTGCTAGTCAAGGAGGAGAAGAAGGATGAGGACCCGTTTGCTGTTGAAGACGAGGACCCTTTCGCTGCTGATTGCGACCAGGAAAAAGAGGATTGTCTGAAGCGAGAGGAACAACTCAAAGCGGACCTAGCCGCCACTCAAGCCAAGGCTTCCTCTGGTGAAAAGGACCTGGCTCTCCTTAAGGACATCCAGGATTCAAGCTGTAAGTCGTGTTCTATTGAGAATGAGAAGGGATAAGCTGACGCGAATACCCATAGGTCCCAAGAAGCATGGTCAATACGGAAAGGTTGATGGAAAGGACTACGTATTCTGGTGCGTTCGCTGTAAGTACGCCCTTTACCATATACTTTATAGTCAATTCTGACATCACAAAGACCACAACCCCGAAGGTTATAAGGAATACACACACGTCGACACTATGGCAGAATGTGCCAAGTATTGTGCTTCCAAGTCTTGGTGCACATACGCCTTGCACGGGACTTTCCATCGCGGCTGTCAACTATATGACCGCAAGTTGTCCAATGTTGCAGGCTCCCCAGGCCACAGTGATTATCAGTGGAACTGTATCGTCAAGGCCTAAGAGATTCATTTCGCCCAAGAAACGGTATCTCTTGAATCTTGTTACACGACACTTAGGATCACAAGCAGCTAATTAAGCACACATGTTTTCCCACAATGGGTTCTTAATCCAGCAATTCATCACGAGACGGACATGACTGGATATCTGCCCAAGAGGGGAACATGCTTACACGTTTACTCACTCATACATTCATTCTTATACAAATTAGATCAGTACCTAAGTCTATGGGGGACAATGAAGGGGTGATGGGCTTATACTACTACTTTTACATTCGTTATTACATAAACAAGATCAATTCAATCGAATTATGAATATCTTGTCATATCAGGGACAGGCAAAACAGCTGGTTAATTGTGTAGAATGGTTTTCTTTATGAAGATAATCAGTCGTGCAGGATTGTGGAACAACTCTTTGTTGTCGCCTACCAAAGTTGCAGTACAGGCATTGTCAACCCTGCTAACATTAGCCAAAGAGGTGGTTCAAAGATATGGTAGGCCATTGTCTTCAATTGTCCATCCTGTTTCGTCTGAAACCAAATCATAAGAAAAACATGTTACATTATTAATCATTGTTTCGTAAAGAATGGTATTACCCTGTAAACAATGGAACTGTAGGCTTGATATGAGCATATCCTTGTCTATTGCTGAATATATAGACAATATCCATGTATCTATGTGTCTCTGAACCTGAGAATACCAAAAACCTTCTCTGCAAACAAAAAGAATATCTTTGTTAGTCCACCCTCTGCATTGCTGCATTCAAATTGTAGCCACAATCGACACCAACACTATCAAACGCTACGATGTATTTCTATCCACTTATCATCTCCCCCTGTGCCGCTCCTGTACACGTCTACGCGGACGACTCCAACGTCGCCATCGGAGGGAGAAAGTTGTATCGAGAAAGAACTGCCAACTATGTCCAAGTCTGGAACTACGACATTTACTCTCTTCGAGAAATCATCATTCGACAGTTCGAACCTCACTGGGATGTAGTTTCCATCAGAGCATTTGTCAATGTCTACGGTGCCAACCTATGCCAAAACCGTCGACTTGCTTGTTTGGGTACTACTACGCGCCACAATGTTTGTCAGACCTTTGAAGATGATAACATAAAAGCCATTCACTGTCCAGAAAGCATGCATGGTCGAGAAAACAAGCTGATACCCGACTCTGCGTCGAAATGGCTGAGCAAGCTGTAATATCTCAGGCCACCGGAACGTCATGTCGATTCGCCGTTATTTCGGGTGATTCTGACATGGTTCCTGTAGTTGAGAAAGCAGCACAATACGGGTTTCGAGTTCATGTTTGGTCTTGGCGGAGCAGTCTGAGCCAACAGTTCAGAAATATCGAGCAAAACCAGGCTTATTGGGGAAGGATTACAACTTTTGAACTTGATGGTTATCTGGAACAACTCACACAGGGGATATTCGATGTTCGTTGAAACAGCCTCTGGATGTGTCTATGGTAATATTTGGAACAAGGTAGATCGATGGTCAGGCACGTTTACCAAGACGAAGCGCAAATGTTTGCCATACTTGTACGGTAAAGAGTCATGTTGAATTCATAAGAATTTATTTTGGATTGGGCGTTGTCACATGGAATTTGGACTACTTCTTTGTTTTGAAGACGGCTTAACAAAAGAAGAATTAGTTTGTAAGTACAAGGTACGCATGTTTAAAACGCATCAAAACAAGCCACTTCAAGTTGGGCGGTGTAGCAACTCTACTAGCCAGTTGCCAGCCCCTCAAGTATATCGATCCCGGGCAGGCCAAAGTCAAGATATTTACTAACCACTGATGTTACATGTATTAATATCACACAACTGGCTTGATAAGGTTCTCGCAGGGCGTTCTGACATCCACCTCGGTCTTCCTGCGACGCAAGCTGACGTGTCAGTATGCGAAACTGGTTTATACAAGTTTAGGTTAGGGCTTACAATTGACAATCTCTACACTTACCGGTGTAATGTATGAGCTGAGCTGGCAGCCACTCATGATGAAATGTTTTACAACGCGCAATTTGTGTCTGTATGTCTCAGTTCTTGAGGTATAGCGATTATTTCCTACGTCATAGACTAGTTATGCGTTGAATCTGTCAACTTCCCAGCATGCCCTAGGTATTTATGATACAATATGTGCCACCTTTTCCCTGGCGCCCCTCATACATTATTCTACCTCTTTCAATTGCCCTCCCCTCAACTTGACAAATTTCCACACATTTTATAACTATATCTCCAATTCTATTAAAGATGACCGTCACTGAAGTCGAAGGTCTTTCTAATTTTACCCAAACGTTGAAAGATCATGAAAAGGTTGTTGTTGAGTTCTGGGTGTCCGGGTCCAGAGATAGCGAAGCCATCAGTCCTGTTTTCGAAATGGTTTCCAACACCAGGGAATCTGTTTTCTTTGTCAAAGTCGATGCCAACGCGAATGACGACATTGCACGAGAATACGACGTTCGCGCTTTGCCTACATTTATGGCCTTCCGTGGTGGGGAGAAAGCGGATACGTTTGTTGGAGCCAACCCGTATACATTGCAGGAGTTCGTCGGGCGTTTGGCTGAATAGGTGGTCTGGTCGTGATCTTCTTGGTGAAGTTCACCGTAAGTTATACACCGATTGTCTTGAAGCACATTAACAATGGATATCAGATCAATCAGAAAGCATGCCATATCTACCTAACTTCGGAATAGTCCCTAGCTATTAGGAATGGAACACACTATTACAATATTGCCTTACTTGACCAGAATCTGAAATACCTGGCTGTGAAATGTCAACCAGCCAAGTAAAAAAAATCATTCCCAATAAAACAAAACAATCTCCAGGAGACCAAGGCCTGCCCGACAACCGATACAAGTGATCACTTAGATGCCCTGAGTACGTAAGACAAAAATCTCCCTTTTCCACCCAAACCACTTTGCCATCCTCTTGGCCATTATTCGCAATAGCACAGGGTCAATCTTGTCGATAGGGTGAGGCTTGTGGAAAACAATCCTGCCTGCCTGTCCAGATATCTGGGTGAACGCCACTCTCGAGCCACCGTTATTCCGTGCAACAAAGCCGGCATCACACATAGCATGAACAAATCGATCCCACAATATCTCCTTGACAGTGTTGTCTTTGTTTGGGAACATGAGGTGGAATACTCCCAAAGATTGCTGTGACACCGGGATGGTTGTAGCTTCCAACGGCTCGGCGGGTTCCTCGGGGATGTTTGTTTCGTCGATTCGTGGTGCTATAGCATCACGACGGATCTCTTGTCCTCTTTTCTTCACCTTGTTTTGATTTACCACTGTCTTGGACGACGAAGAAACGGGAGCTGCATCATGGGAGAAACAAGTGGCGGATGGTCGATTCTGTACTCCTTCAATGGCGGCGAGGATCTCGGCGTCAGCCAGTTGTTTTTGTCGCAAATATTCGTGACTGAGATTTGCTGAGATGGGTTTAACTAGGCGATTGGTGTATTCTTGGCTAGTGCCACGTTTTGCCATGTTGGTTCTGAAGATTTGCCTCGTGGATTTCCAAAATGTCTCCATGGCGCTACGTATTGCCCGTGATTGAGCGAGATACTCGACATTTTTGGGGCCCGATGGCATCTTTCGATGGTTAAAGTCTTTGAGAAACAATGCTCCCACCTTGTGGTACGGTGTGAAATCGCACCCAAAATTCTGTAAGAGTGGCGTGTTCCACGGTTCCCTGTTTTCAGTAGCTATGATCTCGTACATGTTCCTCGAGACATTCCGTGGCCTGTGAAAACGGACAGCTAGAAGCAGTTCATGACATGTTAAGAGGTCCGATAGCGTCTGATGCATGTCTTCATCGAGCCTTTTCTTTGCTGGATTACTCGACAAGTGATTTTGAAACATGGAGAAAAGCATTGCCGGATCGAATGATCTTGGATCAAGAGCGTTATCGAGTAGCTGAACTAAGATCCAGTGCAGTGGGTCGTCAGAGAGATCCTCCTGTGTAAGTAAGGATGATTCTCGCGCCGCCACACCGAAACGATCAGGGTCATTGGCTTCAAGCTCAATACTCCAGTGTTTCTCGAGCCCTGGAATGAGTGGCAGAAATTCCGGCAGAAGCCTCCTCGCTTTGTCTGTAGCTTCGTGGATAAGCAGAAGCTCAAGGACACCAAGGGCTTTGTCATAGGTGGTCGGTAAAGGCTGGCCAGGGTGTATATTGTCGCGAACTCTCTGTTGCACCATTTGTACATGCTTGAGCTCTGCTTCAATCCAACGCCACTCGGTGTGACTGGAAAACTCTCTTTGCATTCGTCGGGTGAACAGCATCGCTCTTTGGACATCTGTGGCTTTTCTGAATACGTCGGGCGTGAACATGATCTTGACATGTCGCCTCATGTATGCAGCATCGGTCTGCAGGTACCATAGACGATCACCAGACTCATCCACCCGTGACTTGGCTAGTGTGATAAGGTAGTCGAGGTCGAATGTTGGTGGACGGGAGTAGGCCTGATTGAGGTACGGAGACCAAAACTCTACGACGCCAATCTCTGAAAAGGCTTCGTGGGTAACGAGATGTCGCCACTTGTCTGTTCGAGGAGGTTGCAAAGGATCAACGTCGACGAGGACCTTTTCGGTGATTTTGCAGAGAACGTCAAGGAGATGATCCTGCGCTTCAAGCACCAACTTGGCTCTGGGATACCCAATAGTATCGCCTCGATGGGCAGACTTTTCCTCCCAGTCGACGAGTGTCCCAAACCCATGCTGATGCACTACGACACATTTTTCGGAGAAATCGACGTCGAAAAATCCATTTGTCCAACCATGATCGAGTTGATTGCTGTCGAATGCTATCCAGTGGTGAGGCGGATATGCAGTGCGGTAATGAAGGAGAGCGAAGAGAACTGCAGGATTGGCCTTGAGAACCTCGACATTTAGCCACGGCAGCAGGAGTTGATGTCGACGAGTTTTGCTTCTCTCGTGAATTCGAAGGCTTTCGCTCGTATATATATACCGCGAGTTTAACCATTGCTTTTCTTGCAGGTCGGGTACTGCTTCTTTTAAGAGATCTTCGCGCTTTGTTTGACTCTTTTTTCGCCAGCGGCTCAGCAAGGCATCGCCATACGTTTCGAGTCTTTTCTTAAGTAGGGCTTGACGATGACCAATGTTGTAGACGGTAAGCCAAATAGTGAACATTGCTTCGTCTTCGCAGATCCTGCGATAATAGGACGAGGCCGGCTGGTATTGTTGTCTAATAGTGCGGAAATCGTTGTTGCAATTGGCGCACTCACAAGGTGGTTTCCGAAGTGACAATAGGAAGGACAGAGGATCATATGTGTACTCGATGGGTGATACACCATCATCTTTGGAGACAGTGAATGGGTTCATTGTTTTGCTGCTCATAAATCTGTACGTGTTTGGTAACGATGAGAGAAGCACGTTTAGTCTTAGCCCGCGTTGAAAATGTTGCAGGAGATTGACCACTGCACAGAATGAACGGGCGTGAGAGCGACTGTGAATGGGGATCCACAATTCAAGATGCTTGTTTGCCTCTGCCAGCTGCATTCGCCATATACCTTGAGCTGGATCACTGCGTGACACTGTCAAGAGGTAACACAGAGTATCACATTTTTGTTACACACCCATCACACTTTGATATGAATATTTTCCAATTATGCAAAAGTCCTTTCCCCTTAGTGGCACGTTTATTTAATCGAGTCATTTCAGTTCAGTTCTCAACCTCATTCGTGATAGAGATTGATGGTTTTGATTTAGGTGTAAGTGCAGCGTAAATGTAGTTGATTGCGATAAGTTGCTAGCCGTGAGCTACTGTGGCGAGTGCTGAGGTGAGTGCCCCGTATTTCATGACTGAGCTGTCTATGCTACAATCCTATTGGCTTTTAGGTTGCATCGAAAGGCCGACGTGCCTGAAGCCAATGAATTACAGTTGACCGGTCCTCTGACGCTCGATAACTCTACCAAACACATTCCACCCTCGATTTTCTCTCATCCACTATTTGACTTTGATCTCCGCCGACAGAAACCTGTTTGAAAAGAAGGAGAAACAGAAGGCAACATTTAGAAGAAAGTAGGATCGATGCTATATACATAGGTATACCTCCGAATTTACTAGAAAGAACCTGGAGGGCACTCAGGGGTAGGTGGGAATGTAACTCCGTCTTCCTGCCAGCCTCGAAGTCGCGAGAAGCGACTCCAAAGGTATCGAACAAACCAACCCTCAAACCTCGTGATCTCGGGAATATGAGCACCCTGGTCTGTAGGCTCCATCACCATCTGCTCATCAAGGTTGGGAGGTAGCCACATGATGGAACAGATAGAGGTCTCGTTGCTCATATCGTTGATGTAGTCGCGCAGACCAAAAGTGTGACCCTAAAAAGCTTAGTACATCTGACGGCAGAACTGGGGGATAAGAGTCTACATACCGACTCGTGAACCAGGATGGACCAGTCACCCAGCTTGCTACCAACAGTATTCCAGCCATATTCACTGACGCTGATGCCCTCGCCTGAAGCAGAACCCATGTTGTATTCACCCCAGGCCTTATCAACGAGGAAGTACTGGTGGAATCGGTTCTCGACACCGCGTCCGCAGCTAGAGTAGTCGTCGTCTGGGTTAAGGTGTCGTGAGCAACCGGGGTCGCAGGCAACAGCTCCATTATCGTCTTTGAATTCGGTGTAGACGTGGAAGTCATCACGATTTCCTACCAGCTGGCTGTCGTTGGCTATAGCCCAAGCGATGATGTTGAACTTGACATCTTCAAAGGGAAAGTTGTCCCAGCCTGGCAGCCACTTGAGCCACTGCTGGTATTGTTTGACATGCTGGATAGAGACATTCTTCCTGGTCTCTTCGTCCAGAATTGCATCCGAATTCCATCTCATGCAAACATTGATAGTACTGGCATATATCAGTAACGGTCTTTATCGTAATTGATGTCGGTCATACCCATTTCCATCCATGATCTGGTCGATAGCCCAGTTATGATACTTGGAAAATCCACCATTGTCTGGAAACATGGCTGTCATCATGATTTCAGTATTGTCCCATGCCATAGGTAGATCATGTTGCCATTGATCGGGGATAGGGTCGTTGGGCGAGTCAACAACGGTGCAGGTAGCAAGACGGAGCATAGCTACCGTTGAGAAAATGGTGGTGCTTGCACGCGATAACATGTTGTAGTAGCGGTGGTAAGAATTAAAAGACGAGTGTCGAATGTGTGGAATGCAAAGTCAAAAAAAAAAAAAAAAAGGCAGACAGCAGCTATCTTATACTCGACATCTACCCTCGTTACCTGACCGATGGTGCCAAGGTGGACACTATTATGGTGGATGATGTCCATTTATGCGACCCTTTGCAAGACAGTTCTCCATGAAAGACATGAACATTATGCAATGCCATTAATAGCCAAAACGTAAACCACATTTCAACTAATGAGGAAATACACTATCTCTTTCCCGGATATACCATTCATACTCGTGGTCTCATCAGCCTCATTTCGGCCCATCAGCGTCCAAGATGGACCTAGCCCCATTTTAGACTCATAGATACAGTTTGATTGGTATATGCGTAACTTTTAACAGTTCAACGCATTTGACCGATGAGACGGTGGCAGTCTGTACCACTTCGTAGTTCCGTCTGCTTGTCGCATTGAGGCAGACTTGGAACATTGATGAGCCCCATTGTGGATCATGTCGGAATTTAATCTAAACCGACAATTCTAATTGGCTACTGCGTGTTTTTGTGCACTCAGTATTGTCCGGGCTACATAAGGATCCATGTAAGAATTCATAGGGATCATGCTGTGAAGGGCAGTGCAATTTGTGGATGGCACAATTGAACTAGCTGAAGCCAGTGAAGTTATCTCTTATCAGTAGAACTAAAGTATTGCAAATTGAATGTTACCTTAGTCGCCACCCTCAAGACTTTAAGACCTTTAGACTTGTAAAACACTTCTTTCTTGTTGTTCTGGTTTCATCGCCTAGCTGTCAGTACTCGGGGGATATGGAGGCGCAGATCTCGTCAAATGATTCCAAAGCTCTTCAAGGTTACTTGAACATATAGGAAAGATGTAAGTAACTGCTAGCCTAATGTTACACGTATAGTTTCTATATCTATAGCCTCCCATGCTGCTTTAAAGACACGTCCACACCCAACCCTATATGCCACATCATCATTACCACGTTCAACCCAAAGAACATTGTAGAAATGGTAGATCTTATCGTCTTCATACTCTGGTAGATTGAGTATCGGCACGCATTCTCCTTCAGTTACAACCTGATAGTGTGGCTTCCACGAAGGCCCACCCTTGACATCAACCCACCGCTGTTGGCTATCATGTTTAGGACGGAATGGCTTTGGATCTGCGTATATGCTTCTTCGCAGGACCTTGTCCTCGAAACAGCTCTTTAAGCATTTCCCATCGGCGCTGCCCTCTGATATCGCAATAAGTTCCATCTTCTGTCCAGGCTCGCATGTCGAATCTCCTGTAATGCGGATCATTCCCGCAAGGCTCCCATCTGTATCTTGAAGAACCACTACCTTCGAAAGACAATTTAATGGCTTTTGGCTGAGAATTAAATTGACATAGGGCTTGGGGGGCCTGCACGCAAGTGGTGGTAGGGCATGCGGTACATGGTATTCCTGGATCGCTAGGGTTGCCGCTGGAGACAAGGCAGCGTGGGTAACATAAGCCGAGATATGTTGCGATTTCAATTGCTCGACTGAGTTCGGATATTCCCACGTGACAGGGTTTTGCAGTTTCCATGAAGTTCCCTTACCACGGTCTTTGTGGCTCAAACCTATGGCTCCGTCGAAGCTCGTCGGGTCAATAAAACATTGCCATCCGCACCAAGCCCATGAGGGCAGAGAAGGCCTTCTCACTGGAGGAGGAGCCAATGTCTTGGGGACCTTGTAGTTCTCTCTGTAATTCTTCAAAGGCTGCCACAAAAGCGCGTAGTCGAAGCAATGCCTAGGTAGACCAAATAAGAAGCCTTGGGGGAAGGCGGGAGCCAGCCTGTTCAAAATTCCCAGGAATGCAAAGAGACCATCCGATTGTTGCGTCAAGTCCCGACCATTGTAAGCGCAGACCAGATCAACATAGAGAGACGAATTAGACCAAGACGATAATGATAACTGACGTATTTCTTCCAGCCTGGATTGATGCTTGTATGGAATCTCGTTGTTTTTTGTTGGTTGGAGGTTTCGTAGGTCCCATACCGAGCATTCGCATTGCCAAAATAGTTCCCACCCTGTAAAAAAAATAACACGTCTACTAAGGATATATTCTTGGTATGTCCAGCCTCGATGTGCCCACCGTGTATTAGATAGGCCATTATAATGGCTTTCGATATAATTTACGGTCGCCTTCTCGGAAAGTTTAGGGAGAGGGGGGGCGTTTTTCCATCGGTGGCACATATACCAAGGGTTATCCTTTCCCATTCCACCAATTGTTTCTTGCGGTGTCTTGAATATACCGTACTCGGCAGCAGCAACAATCGTCATATATGCGCCAGTATAAACACGATCCATTGACTGAAATTCGGACGCTTTTTCCGGATCGTCTTGTACGATACAAAGTCGGTCTACCCATAAGTATCGCTTCTCAAGGGCGAAAGTCAGCAACATGGCGTCTCTTATAACCTTGGGTATCCTTGAAAAGTATTGATCGAGCCCATTGAACTTGGTCAACAGGTGCGTGTTAGCGCTGAGTAGCTGCAACTCAGACTCCTCGTTGCTTGGTTTTGTTTGATGTTCCCATGTATAGCTTAGCGCCAGATAATCGTTTGAAGTGGTTCCCGGTACGATACAGCGATTGATAACGTCGATAAGCCAAGATGTATTGTGTTGTGGGTCAGATGCCGAAACGAGTAGGGAACACGTCTCAGCATGATTATCGTCGCAGTGGGAAAGCCAATCTCGAATGGTTTGGATCGGCGATATACTGCTATCCAGTGTAGGAATTTGCGCATAGATTTGTCCTCTGGCGGTAGGTTTGTCGGTTTCCATTCTCATTCCAGGTTCAGCCCTTTTGCCAGTTTCGGTCATTATTTAGTTTTTCTAACAACAAATAGTAAAGAGATTTACGTCAGAGAGCGAGGGGGAAGGAACTGATTGAACTGTAGACCCTCTTAGACATGGAAAGGCTCAACAAGATGACCGGGTGGAACTCTTTATAGAGACGGGAATAAGACAATTGAGGACGTAGGAAATTTGAGTTGCGGTATTAGTAAGTGTAAATTGTCAAGAGAGATGAGGTCTTTTTATGAGGTATGATAGTGGCTGTGCTAGGGCTTGGCAAGGTTGAAAAGCTCATGCTGACGGAAACTCCTTGTGTCGATTAGAGGTCCTCAGTAAGCCGGCTACTCCAGTATAGAACCACAAAAAGATTAATTGTTGATGGGAGGCACATTCCTAGCCGAAATGATTCATTTCAGTTTACAAATAGGGCGATCTATATTTCATAAAGCCTTGTTCTATCTCTCTCCTGCCTCTGTTCTACTATCAATTGCATTGCTTAAGCTCATTCTTAGCATTCTAAGAAATGCAGGGTCAGAAAATATTCGATAAGGCAAATTATTTTCTTACATTCATTGGTAGGAAGGGACTTGTAGCATGTATTATCTAGAATATCGTCAATCTGTTCTGGGAATTTAGTCTACCATTCGCTGTATCCTTCTTCAACTGGACCGGTTAAGAAATTAGAGTATTGTGCTTCTTATTTTGTTATCGAAATAAGTATTTCCTTAAAAAAGTTGGTCAAAAACTAGGCTCAAGCTTCGGCACGTCTTTGGAGACCAGCAGAGCCAAGAGGAATGTATGTAGAACCAATCAGTATTGTCATCAGTGCACCGCCCTCTTTACTGCACGACTCATAGCTAGGTAGATCAGACTTTTTGATAATGTCTTTGACTTGATTATTCAGTGTAACAAAAGTTGTTTCAGAGAAATGGAACTATATATAAAATGCCTATAGGTTCTAGTTACTAAGTACAGGGGCCTGGCCATCCCACTCACTACACTCAGCAGCATCAACAAGCCACTTCCCGACACTATTTCTCGTGATCTTTGGCATCCACGCACAGCCTCTTCCATCATCTGGCCAGACTTTCACCTGTTTAGCCTCACCTTCTGCAAGCATGACAGGTCGTGCCAGAACAAAAGGCAGTCCGCTCTCCCTAATCAGACGGTCAACCTCATTGTGATCCTTCAGTCCAATACCCATACTCCCGTGGCTAAACAACATCTTGCCAGGAAGGTTCATAGAGCGCCATGAGGAACCAGCACCTTGTGCCGAGTTGACGACAATCTTGGGCTTGTAGGGCAGCTCCGATTTGTCGATGGCACCAATAAGAGCAGTCATGCTAACGGCAAGGAAATCAGGTGTTGTGTCTGGACGCAATGCTGCAAAGGGCGATTCCGTCACGCGGACTTGTGCAAGTGCTGTGATAACAACCTGGGGAGGACGAGGAGTAGTAAGGGCTTTGTTGATATCCGACTCTGATGTGGGAATACCCTGGACGAGAGTGAGGCTTGAGTCAGAGGGAAGTTTGGCGGTCGCGGTGTTGCGGACAAGGGCGGTAACTGTGTGATCGCGGGAGAGGGCCTCTTGTACTGCTAAAGAGCCATTGCGGCCTGTTGCGCCAATGATGAGGAAATGCATTTTGTTGTGGTTGCTAAAGAGTTGAGTGTCAAGTTTTGATGAAAAGAAATGTACAGAGTTGGTACTGTTGAAAGATTAAGGCTGTAATTGAGGGTCTTGATCGTGATTCTGGTATATGAGATAGATGGGAAAGGACCTGAAGTTGTGTTGGTAGTCTTTATATCAAAACTCATTCGCTTTCCCTTCTGAAATATCGGCCGATATTAGCGGACCCGACCACTCGGCCGGACGGATAAGACGGCTCATGATAAATTGCACTGGGGGTTTAGAAATCAGCACTAGCAGAAATTTGACACAGCCTTGAGCAAAACGGGCGCCTTGAGACCCTCAATTTGTCTTGTGCCAATCATCCGAGTGGCTGTGTCGTCTATTACCGGCCGAGAAGGATGATATCTCGGCCGGATGAGATTATTCGGCCGATAACACACGGGGCCGGAGCAGATTCATTGGTTAGGTCGGATTTGAACGGCAATTTTGTCCTTGTTGATCACGTAAATCAGAGGGCTTATGCAAAAAGACCGAACTTGCAAAAGACCGAAGGTTGGAAATTGTTTGATGCTGGATTGGAACGACTTGAGTGTGGTATTGTCGTGTATATATAGGTAGCTTGGAGAAGCACACAACAGAAGCATCACCCAACTTACCATACTTCTTCTCTCATCACCAGTTCATCTGCAAATAACTTTATCTTTCTACTTGATATCAGCTTATTTCATCTACTTTTACTTTCAATTATACATCCACTTTCACAATGTCGTCTCCCAAAGTTGCCATCATCGGAGCTGGTCTGTCAGGCCTTGCTCTTGCTCTAGCACTACACCAACAAGGAATCGAGAGCATAGCCTATGAACAACAAAGTGCACCGCTTGATATAGGTGGCGCCATCATGCTTTCTCCCAACTCCCTCCGTGCTTTAGACAAACTTGGTGTCTTTCAGCGCATGCTGCCTCGCAGCTACAAATTCGATGAGCTGTACTTTCTATCTCAAGACGATAAACTGGTGGATATCTTCCAATTTGGCAACGAGGAAAAGTATGGATACACCGGAATCCGCGTCTATCGGTTTGAGCTTATCAATATCCTCCTCGACCTTGTCCGTGAGGCAGGGATCAAAGTTGAATATGGGAAAAGGTTCGACCAGATTGTCAGTGAGACGGAAGAAAATGTTACCTGGCGCTTTACCGATGGATCAGAAGAGACGGCAGAGCTCCTCATCGGTGCCGATGGAATCCATTCTCGTGTTCGATCATACCTCTACCCAGATCTGACACCAAAGTTTACCAACATGATTGGCGTCACAGCTGCAGTCCCAACCAGCCAGCTCAAGCTTGAAGAAGGCGACTACAAACTCCCCGCTACTTTCATGCACGAAAAACGTGGAGCTTTCGTCATCGCGCCTCAGCTGGCTGATGGTTCAGAGGTTCTCATCGGCAAACAGAAAGTCTTTGCAGGGGAAGATCCAGGTCGCGATGCTTGGAAAGCCATGAACTCTGACAAGACATGGTGTGTTGACTTTTTGCGTGAAGGAAAAGAAGATTATCCTACTATCGTCGCAAATGCCACTTCTCACATTTCACCAGACAAGGTTAATCTCTGGCCGTTTTATATTCTTCCTAAGCTTGACAAGTGGGCTTCGAGCGACAGGCACGGTCGCGTTGTCATCCTCGGAGATGCGGCACACGCCATTCCTCCTACCGCTGGTCAGGGAGTGAATCAAGCTTTCGAAGACGTGTACACTTTTGCTGGAGTTCTTGGACAATTGAAGCAGACAAGTGGCCAAGGGCTGAGTGATGCTGTGGATCGATGGCAGAAGGGAAGACAGGAGCGTGTGGATAAAATCATCGAGTTGAATAACGAGATTAATAAGAGGAGAATGCCAAAGGTGGCTGGTGTCGAGGTTGAAACGAAGTCTTTTGATGTTGATTGGCTTTACTCGATCGATTTGGACGAGGCTGTTGGAAAGTTTGTTGATATCAATTGAGATCATGACGAACGATTCGGGAAATTGGAGTTTGAGTATATATGTCCTTACTGTTGTTTTATTTAGATCGGGGCTTCATGAGTACGTGTTATTGATTTAGGCCAAGTAAGCCCCGGACAGTCTTTCTATATGCTGAATATCTATCGTTATGTTAATGAGGCCGATAACTATAGAGATAATGGCTGTCCGATAAGCAGACGAATTTACTTAGCTTTTTACAACAGTTATATAGCTCATAATATCATTGGAATATTCTATCTAGTTTACTTTAGTCCAACTTTGATATAATAGTTTCCAGACTCTCATTCTCTGGCATCATCTCAATATGAGTACCGTAGTACTTCTCGATTTCACGCATCATGGACATATCATGAGCGGTAGCTAAGTTGATGGCCACGCCCTTCCTGCTGGGTCGGCCGCCCCATCCAACGCGATACATATGTTTGTCGGGTTGTGATGGAAGGTCGATGTTGACAATGAGTAATACCTGTTGAACGTCGATACCACGGGCAAGGAGATCCGTAGCCATGAGAACACGAGAAGAACCACTTCTGAACTCCTCCATAATCTTGCAGCGGAGGGTTGCATCCATATCGCCATGCATGGAGGAGACGATAAGGCCGCGAGCAGTAAGCTTATCAGTAAACCACTCAAGCTTTTTGCGAGTACTACAGAAGATAATGGTTTGAAAGGATCCCATAGTCTGGTAGATCTGAGAAAGGATATCTAGTTTAGAATCCTCATTCTCAGCAGCGATATAGAATTGCTTAACACCCTCAACGATGGGCTCAGCCTTGACGGTAATACGGACAAAGTCGCGCATGAACTTGGCCCCAATTGCGAGGACATCTCCTGGCATGGTAGCAGAGACAAGAATGATCTGAGCAGACTGTGGTAAGAGCGAGAACATATCTTCAATTTGCTCCTCGAACCCCCGAGCCAGCATTTCGTCAGCGTCGTCGAGCACAAACATCTTTGTACTATCGATCCGAAGGATGCCGCGCTGGATCATGTTCTGCAAACGGCCGGGGGTGCCGAGGACGATTTGCGGGCCGTCCTTAAGCACTTCAATATCTTCTCTCGGGCCCTTGCAGACGTGGGTATGTATGCCCATAAAGTCACCGATGGCATCTATGACCTTATGCATCTCCTGCGCCATGACACGCGACGGTGCGAGGACCAAAGCCTGACAAGCCTTGACGCTGGGGTCGATTCTCTGTAGAACAGAGATACATAAAGCGACGGTCTTTCCAGTTTTAGACTGCGCTTGTGCAATAATATTGTGGCCTGCATTGAAATACAGTCAGTACTCTATTTATCACAGTTCATGCGAATTCAGAAAGTTATCATTACCTTCAACCATAGGCTTGATAGCACGCCGTTGAATAGCAGAAGGATTCTCGAAGCCATATGCATAAATTCCGCGGAGAAGATTACTGTCAAGGGCCATGGCATCGAAACTTTCAGTGATCTCATCGACGTTGGACTCAACCTGAGCTGCGTGAGTATAATATAGTCAACCATGTGCTCTTTTAAATTGCCCGTAGAGACTTTCGCCATTCTCTCATCACTGGGACTTACTGGTCTCAATATCCTCAAGACTTCTACCATCCATCATCTCGGGCGGATGGACGGAGCAGCGGCGTTGATCAGCGTGTTGCGTTGGTTTATGTCTTAGTAGTAAAAGACTATAGTAAGTCAAGTAAACTTGACAGGCTTGATATTTTATTTGTTTGAAGTGCTTCCTTATAAAGAGCTGGATATAAGTTGTACTGACGCTGAATGTACTAAGCCACTCGGAGTCATACTGATGTCTTTGAGCAGCAAGTGTCAGATTAGGCACCAGGCTCACCTAATCGTCTTAAGCTAGGTCGAATTAGGTATAATCAATAGTGACTGCCACTCTTGATTATATGAACTAACGACCTTGCTAGCTGCCGTAATAATATTTCCGGTCCGCAGAAGCTGCTGGGTAATTGTTGCAGCCGATTTGTTAAGGGCTTTCTTTCTGGCTTTCTTCACTATATCTATTGCGCTCTGTGGATCGGTACCGTTCTTCTTGATTTTATCAAAAAAAGCTACAACATCGTGGCAACTTTGTGGTGTTATTCTAGCATTTGTTTACACAGTGCTTCCCGTTCGACCAATCGAAATGGAGACTGACGATGCGGAAAACTGGAGCTTGGGTCGTGGATTCCATTATTGTCGTTTTATGTCGTTTTATGTGTTATTGCTTTGGGTCAAATGAGCCCCGAAGAAGCTTCTGTGGGCTGAATGTATGTCATTATATCAATTAGGCAAAGAAGACTGTTAATTGAAAACAAGACTTAACCGAAAATATTCCCATTGAAGCAAAATATCTTGTAATCAAGGTACTTTATCTAGGGTAGGTTTTGTACACTTGGTTGGGTTGTGGAGCAAAAAGGCAAACTTGAATTATTAAGTTCTTATTAGTCAAGAGCCTATATATCATATGAAATACATCGAGGTTACGCAATAAAAACAAATTGCGTTGCAAGTACTTTCCTCAGCCGAAAGCCAATTATGTTTTAAATGCTCAAATTCAGCAAGGACAAAATTCTGCAAAAAGAAGGTCTCGGAGGGAGTCGAACCCTCGCTGGCGGAATCAGAATCCGCAGTCATAACCGTTAGACCACGAAACCGTTGCTTGCTTGTGACTGATTGGCTGTTATTGTAATCCATATCCTCTAGTACAAATTCCTAAACTTTTTCTCAACAAAACCGCGCACATAGACCGCATATCTTAAAAGAATGTTCTGCTACTAGGTCATTTCAAAAAATTACATATAAGCTATGTTCCCGCAGTGAAATGTGAGAAACCTGTTAGCTAAATGAATACCACTAGTCTATATAAGCTCTCTGTACAGGACGAAATTTATATTTAGAACGCTTAGAAATGTTTCTGGATAAATTCAGCTCTGCTTGGCCTCCATAATGACTCTTCGATAAGTGACGAGAGGCTGTTCCGTATCATCACGAAGAGCAAGGACAATATGAAGAGTCTAAAATCCACAGTCAGTAAGAAATTTGCATCGCAATATGCCACTTACATCATTAAGCTTTTTCGCAGTTTCTAGCTTGACAACGCTACCATTCGGGTCGAGATTCGTGATGTTGACGTTAGGACTCTGAGTCGTCAAGGTAGGTTTCATCTTCAAAGAAGGATCAAATCCTTCTAGTCCACGCCCATAACCGCCCGGCTCACGGTAATGAAACCAGTCATATTTGAGCTCATCACCATCCGGGTCCCAACTGTCAGATGCATCAAGAATGATGCTTTGTCCAGGCTTGTACTTGAGCTTCAAAGGCTCAGGACCACAAGACCCGTTGACGATTGCAATGGGCTGGTGATTGTTCTCTGAATAGTTCGAGTTCACGCTCCATTTCATACGGGCAGCAAAGTCGAACTGATAGTCCTCTCGCCATCGCCAGATCGTAGCGAACTTGCTAATAAAACTCTCCCCGTTTTTGCCAACGACGTAATCGCTGGTATCAGCGTAAACGTTTGACTGGCCCGATTGGTCAAGAAGAGTATACCGACCACCCCAGCTTCCCCAGTCAGGACGGTTCACATCACCGAGACCATTTTGTACAAGAGGCAGAAAAGAAGGTGTGTCACCTTCCATTATGAAAGTCCAGTTCAGGTAATGCGAACCAAGGGGGCCCAGACGGACATTTTCCTCCAGCCAGTCGTTGGATACAAGACTAGAGTCGGGACCGCCTTGGTCGAAGTGGCGGTACTCCTCACCAGAGATTCCGTTCCATGCAGCAACAGTGTATTCGCTGAAACCGTGAAGTGATGTGACGTAAAAAAGTTGTGGGTAGCGCAGACGGATCCAGATACCTGTATCGTCCTGGTCGGAAATTGCGTAGACTCTTAGTCTGTCTACAAAAGAGTCGACACTGTGCTGATTTCTTGTGCGAGAGACATGTTGGAGAGCCTCGGCTAGGATTGCACTTCCACCCCAGACTGACACCGTGAGAGGGTCAGTGATGCTTGAGTCATCGGCAGCTTTGATGAGCGCTTTAGCCCCATCGCTCAGAGTCATGTTTAGCGACTTTCGTCCATAGACAGGATGTCCCTTGTGTACTCTATCGAGCAGATACTGGTAGGAAGGATAAGGTACATGACTAGGAACGTTGGCATTGAGATTGTCGACAACCTTTTCATAACCATCCAAAACACCCAAGACGGCCTCATAGTCAATCTTGTCTTGCATCCAAGTCGACGTAGTCACAGAGATACCCTGGATGTCTATCTCATTGGCGTATGTGAGTAAACGAACTAGGCTCATCTGATCGTCAGGCTCGTTACTGATGTCGGTCAAGACAAAGAGACGATGCTTGTGCTCTGTTCGAGATGTCGCGCATTGTTTCTGCGAGTTAGGTATCGCTTGGGTAATTGGTAGGAAATTGAAGAGGGCGAATGCCCCGATGAGTGGGGTAAACATGGTAGATGAGGTAAAGTTCAGTCCAACTGAAGCATCAAGAGCCATGGTGACGGGAGACTCGTGATTTATACTACCAGTTCAATTGTCCCGTTCGTCATCGGAGTTACTGCATGGAGTAACTTCGCATGTTCAGACCTGCTTCGCTCTTGCTATGCTCAAATCTAGCGCCGAAACTAGACATCATTACAGGTTTAAACTCCACATACAGAGAGACAACCCCATAGTTTGGTAGCATCGCGCGAAATTAACCAAGGAAACGAACGCGGGGAAGAGGCCACTCCGCAATCGGCCAACTTGAGTGGAGTAGTGTTTGCCGAAGCTCTAGATACTGTATGATACAGACAAGGTTTTTACCATATTCAAGCCAATTCACACTCAATCAGACTTTCAACTCCATTAGCGACCGTCCAAATGCCACTGATACTTAGTCCAGCTCGTGGAAGAAGCTTCTCCCAATTATCCCGAGTACGTTCTCGTGATGCAAGAAGTGTAAGCATCATCATATCTAATGCCGTCGCTTCCCATTGAGCTCCAGTGTTGGGAATAACGTTCTCATTGATGAGTAGCTTGCTATATCCGGGCTTCATCGCAGTCTTGACCTGGTCTAGGATTTCAAGGCAAGTCTCATCCGACCAGTCATGTAACACTGAATGCATATAGTATGCGCGAGCACCTTTACTTCTAGTCAGTGCAGATCGGTGGCAGTCGAATCTGAGCTACTTACCTTTAACCGGCTGGTCGGTAAAAAAGTCATACTTCATTCTCTCAATGTTGTCGTCCAGTGTTGTGATCTGCTCAATCACTACAGGAAGATCTTGGAGAATGAGCCGCCCTGGAGCGTGAGGGAATTTTCGATGAAATTCTCCGATGTCGTGGCCAAAGGAGCCACCAATGTCGACCAAGAGGGTGGCATCGTCTGTTGGTTCAAAGCCATTGATGAGTTTTTCCCGAACAGGAAAGAAACCATCATCCATCCAAGACGGCCGACCTTGACGGTAGCCACCCATGTGAAGATGGAACAGCTGCCCGTATGGCGGGTTAGTATGAAGATGTTCAAAGAAGGTCTTTTCTGTTTTGTATCCATGCTGCAGGGGAGCGTTGTTGATGTCCGTAGGATCTTTCCAGGCGTTCCTGTCAGCCCATTCGTGGAATTGACCGTGCGCATTGAGGCAAGCCCCAGAACTGAAAGGCTCAAATTAGTTCGACGCAAGCATAGATGTTGAAAGACTTTCTTACATGCAAGGGTATCCCGCGTTAATGAATGGAAAGGCCATAGACTTGATAAAATTGGTAGCTTCGTAAGTGTCTTGTTCTACTTCTATGAGGTAACCCATCGATGAAACATGTCGTAAAAGACGAGCTTCGATATTTATCAGCAGTGGAATTTTGTCGTTCACCCAAGGAGGCCTACCAAGTAGAGCATACTCAATGTTCCTTTCATTCGCGACTTCGCCTACTGTGAAAGGTCTGCTGATCTTGGCAACGTGTGTCCAAACATCCTTGACAGTGCCAGCAGTCAAGGCGCAGTGAAGGGAAGGCTATGTTGTTAATGGAAGAATCAGTATAAGAGTATGCCACAACGTACCTCGGCCCACACATGACGCAACATAGTCTCTCTAGGTGTTTCGAGAGACTGCCACAGGCTTTTAGCCTTTGCCATGAGCTGTAATCGAGCAGAGTGGTCATTGATATCAAGGTCAGTGCTTAAGCGATTGATGTCCTTGATCAGAGTAGGAACTGCATCGATATCGGTGGCATTGAGAGCGATGGAGACGGGTGGCTCATCTGTCTCGGTGGCGTTACTCGTTGCCGAGGTTGAACCAGTTTCAGATGAGTTTAGCGAAGAGACAGAGTTCTCCAGCGTCCTCTCAGTGGAGTGGTGGTCTTCATCAGGATTGATAGTTTCCTTGTGAGGGATGGTGGAACTAGCCATGATAATTGACTTGGCTGTATGAGAAGTGTAGATGCCCTTATTTGTAGTGTTTGATTTAGAGTAATAGTTTTCGCGAGTCATGGGTAGATAGTAATGAAGGGAGACGAGAGGAGAAAGTCCACATACATGAGGGATTGTATATATACCATATGTCACGCATCCGGCTTGGCTGTTGGTTGTCCATGATAGACACTCAAGTTGCCTTTCACGGTTAATTATGGGCTACATGCATGCACAACTAACAGATCAAGAAATCTCCGGGCAAGGGCTCGGTCAAATCAACGTCTGGCTATTGATAGATATCAAGGGGAATGGTACACCGTCGTAATCCGCCAACAGGCAATACCAGCAAACTACCATCCCTTACATATAAATACAAATCGGTATACTCATGTATCATTATAGGATATAGGCTCAGTGCTTTCAATAAAAATATGCATTTAAGTCACTCTCACCCCCGGAAGTCTTGGAATTTGTTTTATAAAAATGATGTGATTGAGCACCAGTGCCAAGATCATAAACAAGTCAACCATTGGGTCGGCTCGAAAGATGTTTCCGTTTTATTATAGACCCATGCTGAATAGCATTCTTGGCCAATGATCCATTATTGGATGAGGATGGGGCTATCGGTAACATTATGAAGGGGGTTGCGCTTCATATCACTAAATGGAGCAGTGATGATCCAATCGAGGAATAGAAATAGCGCAAGAGAAGAATTGTGCTGAGTACTATAGGTTTATATTCTCTTTTAAAAACTCAGTACTCTTGGTAATCAGGTGAGGTAGTTGTCTGGTATTCGATG
Source organism: Fusarium longipes (assembly GCA_013618495.1). NCBI lineage: Eukaryota > Fungi > Ascomycota > Sordariomycetes > Hypocreales > Nectriaceae > Fusarium > Fusarium longipes. The sequence goes on along the minus strand of JABFEY010000048.1, from coordinate 85,486 downwards.
GCCAGGATAGATTGCCGATCAGTGAAGTTGTGTTCGTTATTGTTGTTGACAGCCCAGACTAGTGTAGCGTCTCTCCATCTGGTCCTTGTGTTTTTTGAACTTGCCTATACACCATGTCGATGACCATACTCTCATTCCTCTGGCCTCGTTATCAAGTGACCGAGGCGTGGTCTTCATAGTTGGTAGGATAGTCGATGCCTCAGGCTCCACGTCATATATCACCTATGCAGGCCAGCATCCAATCAATGACCATGGATATTGAAAATCAGGCTGTGTTTTGAGGCCTCCAAACAATGCTAAATTCATCCTCTCGCAATTCTTCTTCATCCTTCGTCTTGCGGCAATCAGCCCGTCTTCACAGTCATCTCAGTTGGAAAAAACAACTATCTGCAACCCGGAAAGTGCGTTTCCAATTGTCGTTCTGAACCGACATGGACCCTGTTTCGGCTGTTGGACTAGCCGCTGGGATATTGGCTTTTGTTGAAGCTAGCCTCAAACTTGTGAAAATTGCGCATGATATTCACACATCCGCCAATGGCCTTTCGGACATCAACAAGCGCCGAGAGAGTATCGCTACCGAAGTACAATCAGCAGCAAAAAGGCTGGAAACTGGGATAAGCTATAATTTAACCCCAGAGCAACAATCATTGTACAATCTTGCGAGCAAATGTCGGGAAACTTCTGCAGACCTCGTCGCAATGATAAACGAGGTTAAATCAAGGCCAGCCCAGTCGAATGTCTTTAGATCCATCAACCACGCCCTGAAAGCGAGCAGGAAGGAGAGAAGGATTAAGGAACTTGAGACTCAGCTAGAAACATATCACAAGCAACTAGCTTTCGCGATTCTCGAGTTATGCAGGCTAGTCCCGATTGTGTTCTATATCCCCCATCAAAGCTAACCCGTTTTAGAGCTGAGGAGACGGATGGATTCAAGAAGCTTTCCGCTCTTGTCTCCGATAACGGGTCGAAGCTGGACAGCCTAACGCAGTCGATCAACCGTTTGCGACAGGTTGACTTGTCTGTAGCCAATGGCCAAAAGTTTGTCTATTTCGAACAATTTCTCACAATTGATCAGAAAGTGCGTTGTACTATATATCAGGACTACATTCTGAGGAGTCTGAAATATGGGGAAATGTATGAAAGATATGAAAGAGTCGATACTGCCCACCAAGATACTTTAGATGGATCTATGAGACAATCGATACAAATCAAGGGACCAAGTTTGGTCAGGACTCAGAGGTTATATCGGTGAGTGATGAGAATTGGCTAGACATGTACCAACAACTGATTTCCACGAAGATGCAACTTGCAGCGCAAAAGGAATTCACAGAATGGTTGTTGGCAGAATTGCCGTCTTCGCCTATTTTTCATATTTCGGGGAAGCTGGGTTCTGGTAAATCAACGTTAATGAAGTTCCTGTGTTCGCATAAGAAGACCAGAGAAGAGCTGTGCAAATGGGCTGGTAAGATGCCGATAATAATCAAGTTTACAGACGACTGACAAACTATTCAGGGTCGAAAGGACTGGTATTTTCGTCGCACTTCTTCTGGAGACACGGAACGCGAAAGCAACGGTCGCTAGATGGCCTTTATCGCTCGATTATATATGACATCCTCAAGCAAACACCTGAATATATACCAGACGTATTCCCAGCTGATTGGGCTCAGGTACGAGAAGCCCCGTGGGCAGTCCGAGGTGAGATGCAATTCTCCAGTACCTTGATTCATCATGCCCTCACTCGGCTCCTCAAACATCCCCATATGTATGAGAATCGTAGAATCTGTGTCTTCATAGATGGTCTAGATGAATTCGAGCCAGGCCTACAGGATGGACTGGACTACCAAGACCTAGTCAGAACGATTAGGCAATGGGCCATTAATTCGAAAGGAAATTTGAAATTTTGTGTTTCAAGTCGAGAGGAAGGCGTTTTTATGAAAGAATATTCGAACGACCCTAGCCTTCAGCTCCAAAGCTTGACCAGACCCGATATGCAAAACTACGTACACAGTCGTCTCGACGATCTGGAGGACGAAGATCTCAAGCGTCGCTTAATCGAAGAAATCCCAGAGAACTCCTCGGGGATATTTCTATGGACTTACCTTGCTGTCAGAGTCATTCGCAACAAGATGTCACATAGAGCAAGCCCACAGGATCTAGCACAACACCTTCAGGATCTTCCTAAAGGGCTGGAAGATCTCTTCCTACATGTTCTGCAGAGTTTGGAGCGGCGAGATGCCGTCAAGACTTTGCGATTGATTGACAGGATTCAGACAGCCAAGGCCAATGACATGACAGTACCCGCGATGGCATATTCATTCATCGACGAATATGACAGGGATCCAGAGTGCTCGATGCAAAAAAACATCGAGGCGCTCAAAAAAGACGAAGCGCTTGTCAGAACGCAACTGCGTGGAAGTTGCGGTGGGCTCATCGAACCAATCGGAAACACATTTGATTCTCATGACTATCTGGATTTCATTCATCGATCTTTGCCAGATATGTTCGACGAAAGGACAGGAAACCTCCAGCTGATCAACCAAATGAACGCTATCCGTGACAGTAATACTATCGATATTCTCTCACATATATCATTCGCATATACTCGACTTTTTGTAAAAAACGTTTACGATACCTACGGCCGCTGCAAGTTAATCATCCTTCAGCGCCTGAGGCACAGGATCGACAATCCCCCATATCGCTTTCTGGAATATATTACCTCCTGGGTTCGTGACAAAGATCCCGATTTCCCTCAGCCGATTCGTGACAAATATCCCGATGTCCCTCAGCTGATTCGACTCACACGTCTTTCCAGAAATCTTACTATCCCAATGGTGCACCATACGTCTCATAGTGAGGAGAGGAACGTTTCAGTACAGCTTTTGGATCACCCCTTGTGCATCGCTACACAATTTGATGACACGGGCTATTTTGAATGGAAGATCCGAATAAATGCCCGAGACCTGGACAACCCTGAAAAAAGAACACTGACGGGACAGACTTTCTATATCACGGAGACTTCGGAAATATACTTCGACAAGGGGGGATTTCATCACCGTCACCATTTTTCCACGTTCGATCATCTCCTCGACATTGCCGGTTTTGAAGTTATGAAATATGATCATTTGATGACCTGGCAGTGCTTCATTATCCCTGTGATTTTCCAAGCTTCCATAGGTGTAGCAGGTACTGGCCCTGATGTACGCACGGGCAGTGCTGTAGAGGCGTTCCTGAGACAGGAGCGAGATCACCATTGTCAAATCCTGGTTGCACAAGAAGATCAAACGGCATCTGTCGCATTTCTTTTCAAAGAAAGTCAACACACGTTCACGAAGAAATATGGAGACTTGCCTCAAGGTTTCGGATTCTGGACAGGCGGGAAGAACGACATTAAACAATTTTTTGCTTCCTTGGTAAAGATCACAAACAAATGTCAAGAAAATAGGGAACGCCCTTCAATAGATTGGGATAAGGACTTCGAGGAGGAATTTACGCTTTGCGAATGGTTTTCGCTTTACGACTGGCCTAATCTAGATATTATTCTAGATTTGATGAAAGAGTGATGTCGATGGCGGGCTGGGTAGAGACGAGCGAGGGAATGGGGGCGCTATGCTTGGACCATCATCACCAGAGGAGAATACAAGAACAATGTTGGCTTTCAGGTTTAGCTGTCGAAAAGTTTAATCAGACAACAGTCGAGCTTGTCTTTGTGGCAGTGTCATGATCCTTATTTGATTAAAAACCCTGGTTTCGAAAGGAACAAAAGTGGCTCATGGATATCTATGGGGCATTTCCGAGGCTGCCCATACGCCTATTGGCGAGCCAAGATTTAACCTTGAATGTAATGAACAGGGACCAACAACAAACACATGCAAAGCCCTGAAAGTAGAGCTAGAAATGGTTTAGTGCTGACAGAAGGATCGTCGGTTGAGACGAGACGAAGTAATAAAATTATAGGGCGAAATGTTGGTGTTTATCGACAACTCAGTCACCTCTCTTTCTTGTTTTCACCTCCTTACTTTTCTTCCCAAGCTTTATTTTCCTTTGTTGCTGAGTATCTGAATAGTCACAATCATATTCAGAGCCCTACCGCGCGCGTTCTCGAGGTTCTACGTCGTGTAGTCTCTCCATCCAGCTTTAGTTATTCGGTGGGTCCCGGGTCCCGTCAAAACCAACCTCAAAGCAATCGCTAGCACCGGCTAATACGCAAATCACAACACCAACTTCGTCACGATGGCATCACTATGGCTCACTTTCTTCCTTCTCATCGCAACATCGCTCGCAGCACAAAACAAAACAGAAACGCAATGGGACTACGAATGGCCTGAAGATAGCACAAAATGGCACCCGGACCTCAAACCATGCGCAGAGAAATGGATGCCCATGTGCTACCAGTGGATCGAGAACACGATATTCGTCCCAATTCTGTGTATATGCGGCCAAGACCGCACCGATAATGAATTCCTCATCAACTTCGCGCAGTGTATCGGCGAGACGGCACCGAACAGGTCTGAGAGTGGTTTCATGGGATTACAATATGAATGTTCCCAAGAAGGGTTATCCGTGAACATGACGAGAAACGAATTCATGAGAATCGCGGCGGAGGGAGTGGTAGACAATACAGCTTCCAAGAGTTTGTCCAGTGGTGCCATCGCGGGAATAGTTGTTGGCGCTATCGTGGGAGTAGCAGCAGTCGTCGGTGTGCTTGTCTGGTTCTGGCTGCAACGACGCAAGAAGAATGGAGATCAGCTAGAGTCCAATCCGCCAAGTTCGCCGAAACCCCAAAACTCTTCAACGTGGAAAACTGAGTTTAAACCCGAGTGGACTGCCAATGCACCAGTCGAGCTGCCACCAAAGAATCATCAAAGTTCGGAATTGTCGCCCGATCCTGCACCTGTGTACGAGATGGAAGCGATACCAGTCACACCTGTCGAGATGCCGAGTCCTATACCGGATAATGCGAACAAATATGAGAAAAATTAGTGAAGAGGTAGCCGGTGAAGACAGTTACGAGATGGTTGGTTGTATTTAGCGTATAAGCGACAATGCTAGAGTTGAGAAGATCCAGCTGTATTATATATATACTGGCTTAGTACTCTATAATTCAATGATCCATGAGATTATATAAAGAGGATATTATATATATGAACATTAACTTATTGCGATGTGTAATCTACCTGACTATCCTTGCCTCCTATCTTTCCACCTCTGTTACTGGGATATCAACGACATCGGCATTGCTTCCATCTTGATGGCCTTCCTCTCCGCGAACGGTCCCCTGGTTCAGCGAGCAGCCAACATCACAACAGGAACCAGTAGAGAGTCGGCAACATTCACGGCCAATTTTTCACCAGATATGTTTCTTAACAATACAGGTTACTATCAAACCCGTGCGGCTGTGGTGACGGCTCTTTCAACTTCCTTCAGGGGTGTTGTCCTTCCTTTCACAAATCGAGAACCCATAAAGCTCGATCTGAAAGGTTGCGATGGCGTTTGCACTGGTACTCTTGTTGGTCCTGGCTTTGATTACAATTGTACTCAACGAGAACAAAAGGACAAAGTTGGCTTGTCTTATGGACGCGCTGGAACAACATGGGAAATTGGGAGTATCCAGATCAACGAGCTCGATAAATTCTCTCCAGATATTTTAAATGTCACTACGGTATACAAAGGCGACGCCGCCGCCGTGGGACATTTGACGGTCACGAATTGCCTTTTACACCTCGCCATAGTAAAATATCCCTTCGTCTATACAAACGGGACCCTTGAGCTCCAGGGCTTGGGTACGAGTGTTGACGGGCTGGTGAACCGGACAGAGGAGCTGATATACCTCCCAAGAGAGATGTCAGCCCTGGGCACATGGCCATCACGTCTCGGAGGCTTTGCCTATGCTCTATCTAGGATATACAATAGCAAGGTCGAACTATACAACACCGGGTCATTGGCATTACTTGGAGAAGGGCCGATGGCATACACGTATATGAGTTCGAATGATTCAGCTCTGGACGGGCAAAGCGAGAGTATGACTTGGTCTGATCCTACCCCGTCTATTCTCGAAGCCTTTCACGAAATGGGGTTCCGTACTGCTCTCGCGTATAGCAATTCTTCAACTCAGCAAGCCATCGAAGGAACCCAAGAGCGCACCTTTATCAGTATACAATCAACGCAAACTTTCTTGCCGGTTAGCTAGCTGTCACTTTTGCTAGTGCTCTAGCCATTATGCTTCTCTACTATGGATTTTGGATAATTGGACGACCCGTAACGATGAGCCCACTCGAGACGGCTCACGCCTTCCAATCTCCTGCCACGTCTGGTGAGGATATGTTGAAGAAGGCTGATGATCTTGCCAAGGCATTCGAGAACAGAAGAGTTAAATACGATGTCATACAAGGTAAAATGACCATGGTGGATGGAGAGATGGTTGATGATGCAGACTTGGAAGCTTCCACAGGTATAGAGAGCGTAGATGGAGAGAGGAACGATGTCCAGAACCTGGATGAAGAAAGGAACAACGGTCAAGAAGCTTCTATCCACACAACAAGCATAGATCAGGACAGGAGCAGTGTTCAACACATGAGCGGTCATCAAGAAAGGGAAAGTGGTCAGGAAGAGTGTGTAGGTGCACCAATAATGGGGCAACGGAACAGTGGTGACCAGCAGCGCTGATGCAATAATACTGGGAGTTGGACTTGAAGGTAGAGGTGAAATAGAAATGAGCCACTTTCTCAACAAGGAAAGTGTATGTTTTGGAAAATAGACTATTGATAAAGTTTCTTTCAGTCATCAGGAAATTGAAGTCTTTTCTACGTCTGAGGGAACACCATAATGCCCGCATCGATAATAGCTATGTGACTATCAAAATGACTCTCCAAAGGGTTCCAACATGCCACGTTTCCGGGTCTCTGATATCAGACCCGTTTATCACCCTAGCCTAAGTACGACCGAATTTGTATGAATCCTTAGTTGGGGACGCACTGATGGTAGTAATCGTTGTGCTTGGTACAGGTAGTACCAGAAGCACACTTGACAGCTCCAGCCCAGTTAAGTCCTCCACATTGACCCCATGAAGTAACCTCGCGACCAGAACTGTTGGGAGAAGAAGAAGTCTTGACACTTGAAACCACGGTAGTTGAGGCTTTCTTAGTGGAGGTAGGCTTGGTGATTGAGGTGTTGGTTGGAGCCTTGACGGGGACCGTAGTAGCGGCAGGGGAGCTAGACGCGGATGAAACAGGCGCAGACTCGGTGCTGGATTTACCGGAACCCCAGTTGTTCTTTTGGGAGAGATAGTACCACCAGTTGCGGTACATCCATCCATCGAAATCGGTGATTGTCATTGACGCACCGGCAAGCATGATGAACTTGGTGACACCAGTCGGGGTCCAATCTGTTCAAGTCAGTGTTTGTTGCAAAGATGGGGGCTATACGCGGTTGGAAGTACCATAAACTATGATTTGTTAGCAAAATACTGTATAATGAGGCATGTGTTACTTACAGTCATCAAGAGCGAATGTGTGACCCTATATATTATGTCAGTATTTCTACACTACTGAATGTTAGACTTACCATTTCGTGCAAAAGGATATGAATACTGTCGGAGTCGATATTTTCCATGAAGTACTCCCGACCAATCTCCTGACCCCAATTGTGGCCGTAGCCACCCTCGAGACCGTCTTTCAACCAGAGAGAATGGTCAAAGTGGCGATCAGCACCAGCCTCACAGCCACTGTAGTCGCCATCGAGGTGGGCATCACGAGCACAAGAGACAGGACACATCGGTACACCATCGGCGTCAAGATCAGTGTAAACCTCATATCCAGCGGTAGATCCTTCAAGTTGACTTTTGTCCTTGACAGCGTAGGCCACAATATTGACCTTGACCTCATCGTAAGGGAAGCCATTGTAGCCATAGAGCCACTTGAACCACTTCTGATACTGAGCGTTGTAGGCAGTAGCAATCTTGGCTCGCTGGGCTTCAGTAATGGTTGCGCGGGAATCCCATCGGACGCAGATGTTGAGATAGCCCTTGTTAGCCATGATTTGGTGGAAACCGGTGTTGAGGTTGGCATCAATACCACCGTCGTAGGTCTTTTCGTAGTGTTCCCAGACCTCTTCCAGAGGAGCCTTCAAGTCAGATGGCGGGTTCCAGCCCGATTGGCGCTTGACGGGACGGTTACGAGGCATTTCGGAATATCCACGCTTGGTTTGAGGCTCGGCGAGAAGAGCCTTCCAGACGGAACCGTCGAGATCTGACTGTGCAGTGGCAGAGGCGATGACGCCGGTGAAGATGGCGGTAATAGTAGAGACGCGCATATTTACGGTATGTTAATGATTGTATGAGTTAAGTAAATTGTCGATGGAAACGAATGAAGAGAATGGAAAAGAATGCTCTGACCTAAGCAGAGTGAAAGAATGAATGAACAAGATGTTTGACTGAAAGCCTGATATCGAAGAATAATACATAGCTATATACACATTTGCAATCAGTGTCGGCCTCGGGTTTTCGCGAACGTCCTCCATCACCATCGAACCATAGTTTCGGTATATTGTTTCAAACTATTGGAACTGGGGAATGGAAAATTAATCAGGAGTGAGCTAATGTTACTAAGAAATAGGCCAAAGGGTGGAAAATTAGCTGCCGTTCCATAACCCTGTCTTTCGGAAGTTTTCTTGCGTTTTACTTCCGAGTTTCTCTTTGTTCCTGACTTATTTGCTAATGGAATGTCACGATGAACCCTGTCAAATGCGAGCAGGAGCATGGATTATCGGCTAGAAGCGAGATCGAGATGTTATACGCGTATCGAATACGACGATCAAATTTAGTATAAATCCGGGTATAGAGGCTTTCGAGAAATCGTTTACATGATACAATAGGTCAAGCCCGTAATAACCAGCTGCGTAGCCTCATAAACTGAGCGTGGAAAGCTACTGAGTGCACTGGGAGTAAAAGTCGTTGATCGTCTTGCAAGTTCCAGTAGCACAGCACTTGGCACCTGACCATCCTGATCCGCCGCACTGACCCCAGAGAGAAGCGCACTATATCCGGTTAGCATACCTTGCCCATTCCGAGAAACAAAAAGGGTTCATAAAAGTGTCGGGACAAAGCTTACGTTGACGGAAGGCTGGGAGGACACAGGAGGTGTGGCAGTCTTGGTGGAGGTCTGGAGGGTAGTAACAGGAGGGCTTCCACTGTTGTCGCCACCGCCGGCACCGTTGCAGGAAAACTAAATTTCAAGTTAGTGGAGCACTGACGGAATTAATTCATATCGACGTACCACTGCAGGACCAGGAATGGTATAGCTCTTGAAGTTGGAGTAGATCTGGAGAAGTGTGTTAATAAACGTGATCACAGATACAAAGTGCAAGATGATATCTTACATTGGCTGTGTATCCAGGGTCGGTGTCCTTGAAGGCACCGGGGATCTTGACCTGGTTGCCAGGAGTGGTGCTGCCTCCACCGTTAAGGCTAATCTGTGCACAGCTGATGTAGAACTAGAAGACTCCATGTTAGTTGAGCAGCACGCGTTGTATGTCCTGGAATACTGACCTGGGGAATACCCGCTGGCCACGGGTTGTGGATTCCCAGACTCTGAATGCGCAAAAGGTATTCACCGTTGGCGATGCAAACTGGAAGGTTGAAGGTGTAGCTGACTGTACGGATAGGAAGATTAGATCATGCCGCAGAATTGTGATTGTTCATAGTTATCTTCGACTTACGTGTCATAGGCCAGCTCGCAGAGTCACCGCTGAACGTTGGGCCTATTATACTTGTTTAGACAATCTGCTATCCCCCTCTGTCTTCAGAATATGCGATATCATACCCCAATCCTTGATCTTGAACCAAGTGCCACTTCCATCGTAGGATGCAGAAGATCCAGGTGCCTTGGACATGTACACTGAGATAGGACCCTGGTGGTAGACAGCAGTGTCGAGGGTGAAGGTGATGGAGTCACCAGCCTTGACAGCAACGGTTCCAGTGTTGGTTCCTGAAGCGCCGACATTACATCGAAGGTCGTTTGAGTCCAGGTCTACACCACATTGTCGTTAGTATGTTGCTCTGTAGGTTAAACAAGATGTCAGGATCATACCTGTGACAGGAGAGTTGTAGTTGGAGTTCTGTCGAATGTACTGGAACACAGGGTACTTGGTCGACCCGACGGTCAACTGCTGAAAGATATAATGCGCGGATGCGCTTTGCATCAAGGCCATAGCGGCCGCAAGTGAAGTAGCGATCTTCATGGTTGTCTGAATATCTGGGACTGCAAATGGAAGGAAACCGAAACGAACAAAGTGCTTGCATGGCCGTGAGCGAGGTATAAAAGCAAATCACGGGTGGAACGGCACAGACCTGTTAGGTCCCATGTTTCTCAAGCCATCAACCAATAGTAGCTATATTATAGTCCTCCATTATGAGATGGTTGGTCTCGATGTGTCAACTGATCGTTAAAAAGGTCCGAGATCCCGAAATGGAAATGAGATTTGCAACGTCAAGCATGCTCATATCCCAAAATGGACAGATCGATCAACTAAGACTGCAACTCACGATAGAATAATTGAGAAGAACGCTAGCCCAATATTCGAATGGCTTGCTCTATTGCAAAGTAGAACTCATAGAGTACCTATCTCAAGTCCATCCATATACAGTCTATCAACAGTACTAGTTGCCTTTTATTCACAGACGTCGTTTCTGCCACAAATTTAATAAAATAATCAACTTCTTCCGGCTAAATCTGGATGACAAGCTTTTCACCGCATCAGCTGAGGGTCATACATCTCGGAGTGTTATGTTCCGAACTGGATCCAGCAATACAGGCGGCCAATAACGGAACACTTAGCCGGACTTGCGAATTTACCCTTGAAGAATAAACACCTTATCACTGGTTCAACTTCTACGTCGCTAGCATTGTCTCGTCTCCCAATTTTGTTTATGCTGAATTCCCTTGTTGCAGTGACATCTCGGCATACCTTTTCATCAATTTATCTAGAGACTGGCTGGTAGCGTCATCGGTAACGGTGACAATCTCGATGGGAAAGTCGCTATGAACATGCTCGGCGCGCATCCGGCGTTGGTCAGATCGCTCAATGGGGACTTTGGTATAATGATCTACGAGCTGCGCGTCCTCTGGGCTTATGCTGTTCATTACCACGTGGAAAACAGTCTGTGAAAAGAAATAAGACTGTCCTTGTTCTTGAAGACCCTTTTCGGCGAGAATGAGAGTAGCACGGGCGTCGCTCAGGTCTGGGGCTGTAATATCGGACGAGGATGATGACGATCGTGATGAACTGGGAATTTCGCTCTTCAGTTTGGCGATGGAATGGAATGCGATGAGCACCAGAAAGTTGGTTAGTAGTGCATGCGATCCATTAAATCCATGACGAAGGTAGTATAGTCGAACAAGCGTCTCCAAGCAGATTTTGGAATAATCCGAGGCGAGTCTCGGATTGTCTACATGTGCCTGTGCGGCCCCAGGCAAAGCTTCGGTGTTTTCTTCTGCCAAAAGCAGTTCATATAAATCGATAAGCATATTATGATAGAACATACTAAGCCGGGGAATCAGCTACTTCGTGTGTCAAAGCATCGGATGTAAGAGGCGTACTGCAGTTTAAGCTGTGATGGAAAGGTCACATTCCTAGGCAATAGAGGATCAGGCAATTTCCCATACCACCGTTTCAGATCAGCGATGAAACCACTGATGTTCTTTGGCGTTTTGGGGCCACTTCCGTCTTCTTTATCGAAGCGAGCGGCAGCGATGTGATTCATAATCACGGCGAGTTCCGTTCTTGCTTTGACTATATGGCCGATTCGCATCGGTAGTCTTTCTTGAATTAGAGGGTACTTGATCCAAATCTCGCCGTACTTTTGAGGGAACTTGTCTACGTCTGGTAAGGATATCTTGGTCGATTCCTTGATCATTGGTGGGATCATAAAATAGTAGCATCCAATACTTGAAATCAATCGGGATTAGCAAACGCACTGATGCAAATCTGAGAGGTCCCAACACAATACCTTTGCATGTAGAAAAAAACCCCAGGCTGCAAAATCACGAGCATTGCGGGTCTCGACGTCTTGTACCATATTGGATGGATCAAAGAGTCGCAGCTTATGCGCCATAGAAGCAGCTTGGATCAGGTATGTCATGCCCAACTTGTCCAAACCGCTCATGTTGAGATTGAGCATCATAACAAGCGCAGCTTGCAAAGTGGTAAGAGAGGGTTCTCGCAGTCGTTCAAGTTCCCAGAGCCTTTTGGTTTCAGCAAGGAGCTGATATGAGATGTTGCGCGGATTCCAGTATTGCGCTCGATCAGGATTGGCAGCATAGCAGGTCTGTGAAGAACACACAGCGTCAGTTGTTTCGTGTCGATTATCTGGTATCAAGGCACTTACAGATGCGTGAGAAAGGATAGCATTAACCAGCAAAGCTGAACAAAACCGGGTATCAAGAGCCATCATGGCATCAAGGAAGTAGTCTTTGTGGAATAATGGGACCGAATCGTATTCGTGGAGGAAATAAAGGTGAAGAAGCTCTCTCATAAATACGTCATCAACAAAGACGTTTGTCCACTGGGAAGGCTTCACTTCTTCCAGCCTCGAATCAATGATTCTTGCGGCATGGTAAGGCCGGAGATACTGGGCCTGGTATGTCTCGTTTGTAGATGACAGCGTGAGGCTCGAGCCAGGGGCGCCCACATGCGCGCCTTCATAGAGCAAAGAACTGAGATAGGGATTGTCCACAGAGCTTAGAAAGGCAGGTAACTGCGACTTGTAGGGGAAGTCGTAACGGTATCGCGTTTCAGGCTCCAAGTGTAGTTGAAGTAGGATATCACCATGTTTGATCTGACGCAGGATTGACTGAGGATCGTGACCAGCTCGGATACGGTCGAATATGGCCTTGGCTTCGGCCTCTGGGCGACGTTGGATAGCACTCATAATTTCCTCCAAGTCAGCATGCGAACGATCTACCTCTGCATGTTTGCGTTTGAGGACGTCGCTCGGCGGTCCTTGGTACATGCACTTTCTGCCCTTTGCTGCACATATTCCACAAGTGGGCTGAGTTCCATCGCACTAATCACGAATTATAATTGAATCTATAGCTGTTATGATGAAGTATAGGAATTCACTGACCCTTATTTTATGACGTCGACAAGAGTCGCACGCTACTGACACGTTTCGTCGCTTTGAGGGTAGCCCAACTGGCAAGCGATCCTGGGGAGCAAAAGCTGGCGCGGATGTTCTAGATGACGCGGGAAGTAGTCTTCGCAGGCTCTGGGTAGAATTTGACTGCTCTGGGTCCGCTTGCGGGTGGGAGTTGGTAGGATCAGTCATTGTTGCTTCAGATGCACGCGACGAGCTAGTTCTGTTGATTAGGCTTCGAGGTTTCTTTTCTGGGCTTTTGAGCTTGAGGACAAATTTCCATCTGACCAATGGGAGATATCGGAACTCAGTTCCGATGACTTTAGGGGCATTAATCTACGTTGTCACTTTCGAGTATCCCCAAAAGTAATAAACTGAACTAGCGTTCAATTCCATAAGATGCGGTAAGAAGTACGAGACTTTCAAGATTGGCTTGCTCTCAATAACGAAAATATACAGATTTTCATGTAATAGCATCAATACGAAATATCTCCAATAGTGTCAAGACACATAAGTCGTCCGCTAAGCTGAGCAGATGAATAAGTACCTCTCTGTACTGGCAAGGTTTAATCAAGTCATTTGGATGTCAGCTCTACCGCATACCTCATCGACTTGATCACAGAATGACGTAGCTGCTTGTGATAGATAAGATAAGATACTTTTGCCTTCTCTCACTGTAGGGTAGATTTCGCTTCAACGGCAGTGAGACAAGACGTGTCTTTTTTCGATACATTTCATTTATAACTGATCAAGATGCCTACAATCATTGCCGAGAGCTCCTCAACATCAACGACTCGTAGAGCATATGTTTTTACGCAGACCAGTTCTTGAAAGTTTGACGGTGACTAATGACCAGCAATGCATGACACCTACGACTTCCAAACGTGTCATCACGTTGAAGCACGGCTACATGTTAAGACCACAGTAGGTATCATCAGAGATATACATATCGCAAGATGGACGCGTTACATTCTGGTATCATCTCAATAACAAGGGTATGGGAAGAAGAGCCACTGACATGTAATGCTGCGTCTTTTGGTAGGATCATTGTTTCTTAACTAAGCCTACCTAGTGGAAACTTAACTCGAGTCAGTGGGCCTTCTGACGATGGCCCTAGTCTCGTGATAATAATATAGTAGGATTTGCAATTCTTATCAGTTCACAAGGATGAAGTTTCGTACTGCATACTGAGTGTAACTCATAATAGTATTGAGGAGTAAGATTGTCACGATAAAAGGGTAAGGCTAGGATTTATAAATAATCATAGACGTGGCTAGTGTGTGGCTAATCCAGGCTAGCTTACTGTGGCGCCCCAAAGTCTAAGGTTAAGTTGGGGCGTAATAAAATATCACTTTCTATAACTATATATTAATAATTCTTAGGAATAGATTAGATTTTCTTAGTACATAATAGTCTTGCTTGCTAAGGCTATATATTGATAAACTTAAAAAAAGAGAGAACTAGATTAAAAGTAACGGAAAAGATTAAGTACTTATATAAGTAATTTAATCTAAAACCTGGGTAACTAGAAACTAGACCACCTGAGCAAATCCCTACTGCAGAGCCGAGGCACATTCGTCAATCATCTTATGAGCCTCCTTGATGTAATCCTTCGCTTGATTCTTCGTCCACTCAATAGCATTGGCATCATCCATTTTGGCAATATGTTCCCCAGAACGTTCTGGCCACAACCACGTGAATTGGCCATTCACTAAACAGCATTCAGGAAGCCCGTCCCCCACGTTAAACCTCCAATATTTCTTCGTATTTGCCTCAGGTGCGAAAGCGTTGATGAGGGAGCGAAAGAGGATGTTCATAACCTCACTGTTCGTTGCGATATCAGCCATAGCACTAGCAAATCCAGGGATATTCCGAACGTCGCCCAGATAGCTGGTCAAGGGGATACCAGTGCCGATACTTAGAAAACATTTCGTGGAACGAGCTGGACCAAAAACTGACAGCATCTCATTCCAAAGCCTGAAAAACCTGTTAGTGTATGAGTGTAGATATTGACAATCGAGGAACAAACCACCCGAGGGGATTGTTTGCCTGTAATCCCCCGTCAACAAATTTGTAGCCTTTGATTTCGATAGGCTTGAAATACATCGGCGCTGCAGACGTTGCACGAGCTGCTTGCCAGAGCTTTACATCGGGTAGTTCGGACTTGTATAGAGGGTTCTTATATGACCGGAACAACATGGGGGCCTGACTGTTAGCTCCCGATTGCCGAGTAGCCGTGACGAATCTTAAAACTAGACATTAGCTGACGGAGTTTTGAACGAATAGACATATATACACTTTGCACGTCTGGGAAGATTTCTCATCGAGTAGTAGGACGTCGTCGGGATCTTGTCCAAGCTGATCTCGAATAAGCTGTTTGATGCAATTTTCCAATTCCGTGGAGTCCCATTTGACACCGGATGTTGCCACATACCATGGTGTGGTACGGTTGGGGGGAAAGACGATTTTCATAAACCTCTCGTACTGAGCGAGGCAGTCACTGACAGACATCTGGAGGCGTCCGAGCATTATAGCAATAAATCTGGGTAGTCGATATTAGCAGGCATTCCTGAGATGCGTAAAATCACCTACCCTCCTGTACTCGTGCCGGCGATCATGTCAAATATTTGGCAGGGCTTTAGTCCCGGTGCGCACTTTTGCATGACGGCATCGAGATGTTCGAGCGCCGCAACACCACGGACACCACCTCCATCTGGCGTACATTTAGCTCTAGTCTTCAAACTTGTATCAGATGACGAACCGATAGACAGGACACGGAGGGATTCTCCGTCAGCCATACGGAGCATTTGAGCACGAAACAACTGATCGGGAGGAGGGGCTGAAATCCGCATAGATTCTGGCATGATTTTCTCGTTGATCTCTTCAAAGATCTTTTGGATGCTTAGAATGGTCTGTTTGGTTTGTCCATATTCAAGTGGTTCTCTCTCAACTGTAGTCAAATTTAGTATCAAGACGTAACGGTGTCATATAGTGTTTTGACTTACTTGGGCGACCGACATCCAAAAGGAGATACCCTTCAGAGGCTTTGATCTCCCAGCCGTGGAAGCGAGCACACAGGCGAACCGCAATAACATTACCGTCCTGCAAATAAGTGGGTGAGTGAGCGCGCGGGGTCGAAAGATCAGTGTCAGAAAACTTACCTCAACGAGTCGGAATATGTCATGGTTTGCCTCAAAAGACGAGCCGTCCTGTTCATGGTATTAAATATTACTGATGAATCTCTATTTAAAGTGGGAGCACTTACACTCCAGTCATACGTTTCGGTCATAAACCGATTACGGTGGCTCACCCATGCAAGCTGAATGCCATCTTTCACCCTGGGTTCTTCTGAAATGGCATTCTCCAAGATGACAATCTCGAACCATGTCCAGTTCCCCTTTAGGGGTTCATCGACATAATCTTGACCTCCAGATTTGGCGAAGAGCTTTAGCATGTGAATCCTCGCGATGATTTCCCTGCGCAAAGGCTATTGCCGACGTCAGGAGATGTCTAAACATGAAGGATCATTTCAGAATTAGACTCACTGGGGTTTTGAACCACAGCTTATATTCAACTGCTGGTCCGCTAGATTTAAGGTGCATATCTTTATGACACGGGATAGTATAAGCACCATCTGGAAGTCCGGATGTATCACTGGGGAGAACAGGAAGTGCTTGAAGCTTTGAAGAAACCATGTCGTAGGTAGTTCGTTAGGCTGGAAATGTTAAGATACCGTTTTCTGTCTCGATGACTTTGGGAAAACGATTGATTGATGTGATGGATGCAATGCACTCCTTTATAGTTGTTAGGTTTCAGTAAGGAAACTATTCCGTTCTCAGATGGCAGCAATCTCTCTCTGTCCTTTACTAATTTTCAACCTGGGCGGACTTGAGAGACTGGTTGAGATTTAGTAATGCAAGAATGCTATGGCTGTCTCTGTAGGTATGTTGTCTCTACTGTTGGCACTAGCAGAAAAGAAGACTGATTCTACCCACAGAAGGCGATGGAGCCTCTCCAGCGCCCAATACCAACTTGCGCACATGTTTCCCTGCGTTGCTCGGTGGCGGACATTAGTGCCTGAAAAGGTTCGCACACAGCATATATCCGCATACCTCGTAGGGATAGGTGTGCCATGTTGATTGTGGCAAATGGCATGTAGGCCAGAAGGAGAAGTAGGGAAGTGTGGCTGGCTGATACAGATCTTTTGGAACATTCCAAGGGATCAAGATGGTGGCGTATAGTATCATGACCGAGAACCCCTGGATGAAATAGAGTATGTCACATATCTGCTCAATAAACTTGGCTAGCTGAACTGCTGGAAATATGGAAGTAATGTGCGAACTACCTACATGAGCCCTGTGGATGGCTGACTGTCAATGTGGCTCTGTCTTCAGCGCCCTATTAGTAGGGTAACTATACATGGCAAATAGTAGAGTAACCATAGATCAAGTTGCATTATTATTCGACAATTACGGTGGACACGAAGGACAAAATTTATTCTTCTGACTTCAGAACTGTGTATGGTTTCAATATTTCACAAATATCCATGCGCTCAAGATAGACTTGAAGTCAACTAACGTCGAGGTACCACATTCTTAGTTGTAATACTAATTTGTGCGACATAGTAAACGATAAGGCTGCGAATTGAGGTTTGATGCGCCATATCTATGTTGCTATACAGAGCTCAGAGTTTTTCTCAAAAATCAAGTCTTCTGCTAGATACAAGTCAGGCGTACTTAACGTCACCAGCTAGGTCCAATTATAGAAAATCCGAATAGGCATGTCTTTCAAATCATGTTATACATAATGACTTTCGGTTCCTAGGAACGAGTGTCCTTTCTGCTCAAGACCGTAGCCGTCACCATGTCAAGTTCACGCTGCTTTTTAGCTTCTTCTCTTGCAGAAGACGCCACCTTGCGACGGATTACTGAATGATAATCAGCTGTCTCCTTGTACTCGCCCTTGTAAGCAGCGTTGGTAATATCGACATTAGGGCCCTGTGCCATCAGAGGCTCTGTGACCTTATCAAGAAGGTGCATACGGTAAGACTTTACACTGTTGGAGATATCACCTGCCATGGCCTCGACGTTGGCTCGCACTTGAGCAGGGACAACTGCAGCTGGGGTAACAACCTTCACAGTCTGTACCATTGCCTCGACGTTGGAAAACGATACGTAGTACCCTTTCTTATCCTCAAGCTCATCCGCCAACAGCTTGGCGGCTTGATCAGCTTTAAGAACGGTTCTCCAGTCAATGATGCAGGTGAGGATCCAGACAGCGCCGGTGGGAGGGGCTCTAGTGGACATATGGACGAGGTTGGTCTGTTGAGCTCTCCATTGTCGAATAAAGTCGTCTGTGGTACTCATGTTCAGGTGCAAGACTGATTGCCAGATATTGTCCGAGCCAGCCTTACCCAAAGGTATTTCATAATATATATGGTAGGCATTAATGACACAGCCGTCATTTTTGGACGAGATGGAGAAGGGAAGCTGGTGGATCTCTCGATCCTTACCAACACCGATAGTGATTCCTCTTTTTCTGGAGTTGGCAAACAGAGCCTGTGCGAATCGGTACGGTATATCGACTGGTTCGGTATCACGATCAAAGGAAAGCGGGTAACCCTCCTCTCGCAGCAGTATAGCCAGGTCATGATACATTTCCGCCGAGGGGATGTCATAATCCCCTACAGGATGTGAAGGTACGGTCCAAACCATATGGGTCTTGGCTTTGGTGATGGTTCGGTCATCGTCGTTCTTGGGAGGGAGAAGGCATTTTCTCGCCTCTTCGTCGAGACGTTTTTGAGCGTTTCTAAGATCCTGTTCGAGTCTGTCCAGTGACAAATCATTCTCAAACAGATCTCCGATAGGGACAATGGAGTATCCATCTTCATCTTCGTAACTATCCAGCGCGGCTACAGAACGAATGGCCGAGACAGCATCCACAATAGTGCCAGAGTTTTCGAGGATCCATCTCGCAGCGGGAGTCACCGGGCCGATGATGGAGCTGATGAAACCCATGTCGATTTGAATTAACAAATAAATTTTGCAGTGAAGTAAGAAGTTTTGAATAATGACGATTTGAATTTGTTTTTATGGCGAAGACATGACTTGAAAATACAGACGACCAATGTGCTGTTATATCCTCACTCTGGAGCCTATTTACTGTAATGAAAACAGCTCAGGGTCCATTCCAGATCCTCATATTGTGTTCATGCCTTCTGACCACATTCCATCCTCCACCAGTGTCTTAGCTCAGCAGGCTATGTGCAGTAATAAAGCGTCTTTCTGACAAGGTGTGAGCTGTGCGTAAGGATTTAATTCATATCCGTTGCGGCATCAGAACCGGCACAAATCGCTGGCTGGGGCGACCAGAATCTAATTTCACTGAAACGCCACCTGGATGTTCGGACGTTCCTCCCTTGTTGTGGCGTATTTGTCTAAGCTGAAAGCCACTTCCATTGGAAACACGCACTAGTCACATCTTCAATCTTACTCTCTTTGCAGTTTCTGCACCCTCGGGAGAGCGTTCGAGATCATTCAACGAAATGATCTGAGAAAAGCCTCGAATGCAATATCTTGTGTCATTGAGTCACACAAGCTTATCAAAACAAGAAAGATGCAGCAGCCAATTACGAATAATCGAGTCGCCGCTGCTGCCGTAGTGATTGGCCACAAATGATAAGCTAAGACAACGGTCAACTGTTTGAAAAGTGCCACCACCAACAAGTTGGAGGCAATTGTGGAAGATTCGTCAGGGGCACAGCTGAGAGATACAATGGTATGTGACAGACAAATTGTCTTTCTCTCCCTTCGAATGACGAAAAGCGTCAATCTGAAGGAACAGCTTGTGATATTGAGTCAATGACCATAATCAGCCTCTGCGTGCAATGCATCTCCAAGAACGAGCAGAGGGGATTAATTCATGTACAAATATCTGGCGTCCAGCCGAATGTGAGTGTAATTACATCGATATACCATATTATAGCATGCAATCGGGTATTGTACTGACCTCAACACTTTTTGTAAAGGGGAGGGCTACTACTTATGCCGGATACTATAGTAGCAGAAAGCTCAGCCAGCACTATTACTTTACTATCTAGGTACATTCAATTAAATGAAAGCTTCTACTAAAATATCAGAAATCTTTTAAGTTATTTAAAGTCATTAATGACGAAGAAGAAGAAACCCTAAAACATAATGCTGGTTCTTTTAGCAGGGGCATTTTTTCGCACCTGAACAGGGTGAAGGGAGACTTCACCAGAGTCTGTGGGCCTCCTGCAATCGATCCTACTGACGCGCGACATGGACTCATGATGATGGCATAAATCCGATTGGAAGTGGACTGGAAGACACTGCAGGTCCTCAGGTAAAGAAACACTTAGCTGCTCATGCGTGACATACGAAAGTATTAGGTCTGTTTCTATGAGAAAACATTTTACTCAGAAGAACTCCAGCATCTTATTCTCGAGACTATAGCCTACCCTTCACTTTCGTCTTGTACTCGTATCTTATTTTTTCTTCAGGCTATTACCAGAGTCTGACTCCTTACCATTGTACGCATATTTGTGGAGCTCGGCGCCAGATTAGAAAATTGTCTCCGAAGTTGGGCGGGTAAATACGACAAGCCGATCGTCATGACGGAATACGGCGCCGACACACTATCCGGATTGCATGCAGTCGGAGATACCCCTTGAAGTGAAGAGTGTCAGTGTCGATTTTTGGAAATGTCTCATCAAGTATTTGATAAAGTTGATAGCGTAGTAGGAGAGTAAGTTTGGAACTTTGCAGATTTCCAGGCCCCTTCTGAGTTCATCTTCAGGGTTGATGGGAACAAGAAGGGTATTTTTACTCGTGATCGGAGACCGAAGAGTGCGGTGCAGGTGTTGAAGAAACGCTGGACAGGCATTGCGCAGAAAACATCGGAATGAACTATCCTACATGCTAACTCAGAATTAAAACTGCTTTTTCATCGATACAAAAACGCATCTACGATGATTTTATAGCTCGGCATAGTAGCGAACAGTTATCAGTTAACGTTTTGTTATTCAATTCAGTGTATAAAGCTCACCTGGTCATTTGTAAGTCTAATCTATTGAGCGAAAATTCTAATTAATTACTAACAAGACACTCGTCGGAGCGACTTGTGTCCAAGTAGTTGCAAAATGGAACGGAATATGGTCAAATTTCAGTTCAGACACAGGCAGTATAGCAGTGAGACAATGCAATTTCATCATTACATCCTACTCATGTGATAAGCTAATTCCAAAATCACCTCTGCATCTACCTCTGGGACTGAGGTCAAAAATTGAAGGCAATAGTTGAACTCGCCGCCACTTGCAGACTTTTCGGAAGGTTATCCTTGATTGCATTCTGGATTTCTTCACAGCCAGTCGTTATAGCCTGGATGATGGCAGCTGAGGGTATGGGGACGTCATCTCTTTGCAACATGTCTATGTAATCCGCAGTATTCCTGATGCGGCGCTGGATATCATCCAAGAGTTCTCGTTGCGTCTGTTAATAGAAGAAGATTAGTTTTATACTCGCTCGTATAATCTTTGAGATCGTACCTGCGTGATAAGCTGACCAATTTCTTTATCCGCATTATCAATGAATTCGTTGAGCTCATTGCGTCTAGGAGCCATTTCTTCAGGAAAGTCTCCAACATCGCCTAGTTCCATGGCAAGTTGAAGGCCGGGGCGAATGTATTGGGCGTCCATGGTTGTATACATTCGGGAGGTTGTCTTTAGAAGTTCAAAGTAGGCCCTGATTTGCAGTGTCGCAAGATGGATGTTCTCAATATTCAGAGTATTGGGATTCCGAATGGCGTTCTGAGAGCTCTCTCTAAGATCGGCATCAAACTTCTTTATCTGGGTCTCAATCACGACAGTAATCGTGGTAGAAAGAGCAGTGCAGAAGGCGGTAAGCTTGCTGATCTGATACTTCAGCTCGGCCACAGTGGCGATGCACCTCACCAAGATCTGTTTGACGCGGTCAATGGTTGAGCTATTGCTCTCGATTCCCTCCAACGTGGCCACAATTGCAGTTATTTTCTTCCGAATCTGAGTAGAAACTTCAGACGCTTTGACACAGTTTGCATGTGTAGTCTCGAGAGCTTTTTGGCCAAGAGCAAACTTCTCTGTGGCAGTACTCAAGGCGGCAGTGATGGTGCTGATGTCGTTGGTTTCGGCAGAGGCATTTGTCATTGAAGGTGCATTGGATGAGCAGCCCGGGAATGACTTTGCGGTAGTCTCAAGCTTGGTGACTGTGAGCTTCGCCTGTGTAATGGTATCTTGCCACTTTTTGATAGATGCTGAATCCGTCTCGGTAGAATTGGCGACGTTCTTCTTGATATCCTCGACAACGGCGATACTCGCGTCAAACACAGCGGCAAGCTCAGTACTAGGTGTACTGTTACCCAATTCAGCAGAGCTCTTTTGCGTCTGGAGGTTGCTAAGCAGCCATTTTAGGGCCTCAGTGCTCCTAGATACTGGGTCTATGAACTTCGACCAGTCAGGTGTGTTGTCTTTGCCCGCAATAAGGTAGGCCAGGAGGGAATTAATGAAGGGTGCAAGGAGAGGGGCGGCGATGTATGCGGAATCGGTCTTGGGCGTCGCATCTATGAACTTAGTCATTGCGCCAGTAGGTTGAGCGGTCCCATTCGCAACTTCGTTGAGTGTATACTTGGGTATCGTGGCATTCACAATGATAGGGAATGCCTGAGCGATAAGAACTGGTCCCGTCGTGCTGATAGCAGCCAAAGCGCTTTCAGCACACGATTCCCAAGCTGCGAAGGGATTTTGTCAGCTTCTTCTGATGAAGGAATGGAGAAGAACATTATACTTACAAGACGGGACACCTTCGTTGGCTGTCTGGAATGCCTTCTCCTGCTTGGCGAAGGACTTTTTCAATTCATCGGCAATATTGCCGAGGTCCTCGTTGGTGGAGCTTGCCTGAATCTCGACCTGCAACTTGGCGACCGTTTCTGCTTCAGGCTCAGTAGTTCCATTCTTCCTGATACAGGCCTGATAGAACTCAGAAACAGCAAGAAGCCAGGAATTGAAAGTCTTCTCGGTCTCCTGACTGTAATTGAGGCAGTTGTTGGTCATCATTCGCAGAATTTTAAACTCTTCTATCAATATACTCCCAGTCTGTGGAAGGTATGAAATCGAGCTGGCAGTACGACTGATGTTCTCGAGGAGTTGAGAAGATAAGTCAGAGATAGCTGGTATATTTTCCTCCGCAATGCGCATTGACTTTTCACCCTCTGAAGCGACGCTGATCAGACAGGACTTGAGGGTCGTGTTTGGGCCAGCACTAGAGATTTTTAGACTCTTATCATATTGGTATGGCTGGAGAATCGATCATACTGTAGATACTTGAATCCACCATCGGGAGCAGAGTCGCCCAAGGCGATAGAGGCCACTTCAGGTGACATTGAGGCGACATAACAAGCACCCAGTAAACTGATGGCTGCGGGGGTGGCAGAGAGAAGTTCGCTCCCGTTGTATTGGAAGAGGAGGGACTCTTTGATCTCTTGAACAAACCGTGTTCCCGCTCTACCTGAATGGGTCCTTTTCAAAAGGGCCTGTTGAGCAGCCTCTACCTTGTCAAGATGGTCAACAGACATGATAATAACCGGGGATTAAGAGCGATTTTGGCGAGACAATAATGTCAAAGTTGTGTTAGAATGGATTACGATAGTGTGGTAGAAAGTTGTTGGGGAGTTCTGATCTTATACTTGACCCCAAAGTCGCTGCATTGCTTACGAGCCAGGCTTACGCTCAGCTTCAATTGTGCCACTACTTAGTCTAGTACACAATAGCGAGTTCAGGCCTTGGCCAAATGCGGTCTACAACACACTGGCGGCCAATCATCAAGATCGGTCTCAAACTGTTGATCAATATGTTTCACATACAGCCAGCCACGTTTCTGCATACTTGCATACCTAAGTTACCTTCCAGCTTTGTCTCAGCGCGCCACTCGGATCACTTTTCGGCGGTGAGAAAATTTACCAGTTAGCCAAGCCGGATCACATGAATAATTTACCGATATTGTACGTTGTGTTTGTTCAGAGACGAGACTTTGTCAAAACATACTGCCAGCTGCATGTTGACACATCCGATTCCCTAACTTACAACGGCCGAACAGAGTGACAGAGAACAGCTCCAGTACCTATTGACTGACCCAACATGTTCAGTTCCTCCTTGTTAACCCATTCTTACAGTGACATCATCTCTTTCATCTCAGCAACAGGTCCCATGGAAGGATGATACGTGGTAGGTCGACCATGCATAACCCTCTGCCACGAAGTGTTCTTCTCCTTCGTTCTGGCCCATGTCTGCAGTTCTGAAGGTACAAGCTCAGCGTTTCTAGCCTCTATGCACCGAAGAATACATGGAACCAGATGGCTATCGAGTATAGTCGGGCCTACTTCTGGGCCAAAAGTCCATTCATCGTCTTTTCCAAAGGTTCCGTTTTCCTGACGAAGTTTCACTACATCTTCGAAGATAGCTTTTAAATCGGCACAGTTCTTGGCTACAACATCAGGTTGAAAGGCGATTCCATTCTGCTCATTATGACTTGATGGGTGTCAGCCTGTAGGGGGCTCATTTGAGATCTAACAATGTGGCTTACAAATCAAGCTTTCTCTCTAGAGCATAGCGGTATTCCGGGCTGATGTCGGATCTCGCGATTATCCCTTCCACAGGAGAAGGATTGTATTTTGTCATTTCTGGTGTTGGGTTCTTGTTACTAATCGAAGGACCACAGATGGTATGAAGTCTCTCGAGAAGATCGACAATAATACCAGCATGTTTTTCTGGCAGCATAGACGGATAATGCTTTTCGGCAAGGTGCAGCGAGATTGAACGGCTGTCAGTCAGTGGTTGATCTAGTAAACTCCCTGTCATAGCAGGAACTTGGCCTTTGGGATTGATCTTGATGAGGTATTCCTCATTCAAGTTCTCGTTGGCTTTGTGGTTGATGAAGAACAGGGTGATACTCCTTGGCGGTATGGCATTCTGCGTTGTTGGTCCAAGTTGTACCGTGTGGCGCGCCATCATGGAGTAGAGAGAGAAGGGTGATGAGTATAGTGTATACTCGGCAGCCCTCCAATCTGCCATTTTGCTGCTTGATGAAATATTTGTCTAGATAGGAGTGATGGATGTCAAGGTGAGGATATTTCCAATTAGATGTGGACGTGCTCTGGTTTAATATCCTCAGCTCACCTCCCATTGTTGACTTCCCCTCCCTCCTAGGACTTTACTAATAGGCAGAAAGTGCCGAGATAGCCGGAAGGGGTGTATTATAAGTCAGCATGTGCCGCAATTCACCACCGCATTGACAAAAAGCCGATTCGTTAGTAGCAGCTCACTATCAGATCATGATTGGCCTCGCAGGCCACAAATCTCTACGTAGTCTTGTAAGATCCAGTATTATGTTGGTAACCAAGTTAAATTCCCTACGTCGCATCTCAACTCTTATCTCATGCGCAAGTAATCGCAACTTGTCAACATGTGTTATGTGATTAAACAATATCGTGTTATCAATACAGACTCCAGATCTAACCTCTGATGCTGTAGTCAAAGTCAAGAACCATGATTCTAGCAGCCCCTTCCACAAGACCAATGATGATCGTAACAACTTCCGAAACTGGACGTCTTTCTGCATCGAATGGCACTTGTGCCAACCGCCGAGCATGAATTCCCACTCGACTGAAGCGCCGCAAGGAAAGTGTTTCGAGCTTCGTTGGCTGAGATACTGGAACATACGTGGGTGCAGTTATAGCTGCAAGTCGTGCCGCTGTCTCCTGTAACAGAGCAGGTTCTCTTACAGGCCTGAACCACTGTAGCTGTAGCCAGAATGCGAACGAGGTAGAGTGGGCTGACCATAATGACTCGAATCTGGGGTATGATGAGTGAATACGTATCAGCAAGAGTGGGGAAAATTGTTGAGGTCTGACCTGTCCGGTATGTTGGAGGTGAATATCAATCTCAAGTGATTTCGAAAACGTGTGTAGAGAAGAGTATGATGGCACCGACCATTTTATACATTCAGATACAGCGTAGTCATGACAAACTGCCATATCCAACTTGACGTGGGTTCTCTGATGGATCGGAGACTATCCCATATTCAACGAGTTGTGCAACATGTGCACCGTAAAATAATCGCGTTCTACCAAAGACATCTTGTCCCTGCGATAGAACCTCTATTCGCATATGTACCACCCCGAGAATCTTCCGAAAGTGCTACAAGTACAATGCCCAGCTCAGTAGGAGGTATTGCTGCCCTCTTTGTATACTAGTTGTGTGTCACCATCCTAATAGGCATAATTATTCCGATCCTCTCTTCCTTCGGTTTCAGTAGGCTTTGTGCTTGGTTACCACAGTCTATCTGGTGTAACATCATGATTCAGAATTCTTCCATACTTATTGACAAAAATGAAACACCAGTTCCACAACGACAATCTCTCCAGCGGCATGCTCTCCAGTTGTACAAAACTCAACATTGGACAGACAATTGTATTCCCTAAGTCGATAAGTAATTCTTTCATTTGCACAACATATATTGGAGAGGTAAGGATAGGACGGGTTTGCTAAATTGCTACCCTACTCATGAATGATATGCGCATGCCCACGCAAATTGGAAATGGCCGTCTACATCTCTTATCCCTGAAACTTCAATTCACCACTAGATATTCGTAGTCACTGGCTCAACTTCAATGCCATCAATCCTTAGGAATGGTGGGAATCGGAACCGAGGGGGTATTAGTGATCGCACCACTATAAGACTGGGATACGTCCTGGATACTACCAAAGAAGTCATGGTAGTTCTGTTTGATGGGCCCATCAAGCTGATCGACCATGGTCTTGCTCTGCTTCACCACATCGATAATTTCGAAGATATTAAGAATAATGTCAACGATCGAAATGACGGCGGTGATGCCAGCAGCGAACTTTCCCACGGCGTCCATCATTTGAAAGGCACTCTGCTCCGTCTGATTGATCGCCCAGGTGTCGCGGGTTTCATCAAGGTCGATGTTCTGGGCGGCCTGTCTAATATTCGCCCTGGCGACGTTCAACTTTCTATACATGACAACAACCGAAAAGGTCTGGACGACAATCAGCCAAGTATCATCTACTGGCAGGTTGCTCAGGACTAACAAGACTTTTTCCGCATCGGCAGTCGTCTTGGCGCTGAAGTTCAATTCATCTAGTGCATCGTGAACCTGTTCAATCTCAGGGGCGTTGTAAAGCTTCCTGGCCGTCTCGGCCCATTTCCTGAATCCAGCGATATCAAGTGTCTTCCCGTCCGGACTGTTACGTTGCACTTGAGCCAGGAACTGCATGAGGTAGCTGCGGCATTGTTTGGTGTCAAGGCCAATTGACCCTTTGACAGCGATCACATCATTGTTCGCCTTGTATTGGGCGACGTAGCTCTTGACCAGAGGGCTGATCTTGGTCGACATGTCGTCATCGATGGTTCCCAAATAACAATGTAATTGAGGTAGGTTATTAATTCAGAGCTCATTTTGCTGACTGTCTGTTGATTTCAATCAATGGGAATGAGCAAAGAAAATGAATGAAGAGTATTACTGGTAGGTCTTGATTCATGAAACGAAGATGATGAAGAACTTGAAGAGAGTAGGAGCCTCTACATGTTTTATAGACAATATCCAAGTAGTCGATAAAATCTTACTTGCATAACTTGCACATAATTTCTCAACGACCTTGTGAGGCCCCAGCCTGCTACTGTAGTTACCCTTTGTGGTCTGCAACGCGTGGGTGCTGTTCATTGGTGATGCAAGTTCCGGCAACCCAATTGACTTCTATACCGTCTTCAGCCGCCTCGGAAGGTTTCAGTTGCAAAACTTACAGTTCCTGCGTCTAGATAGCCTTCTCAGCCTCCAGCATTTATTATCTGAATATACAGTCACGATTGCATTAGGTCTGGTGCTGGTATAGACTCTAATGCTTACCGGATGCAAGTTTGGGATGGTCGATCACATTTATGTGCAGTTGTCACATACCTATAGCTACTCGTTGAAGTTCAAAATGCAGTCTGGTTTGGACCATGTCTAAGATTCTGATGAAGGTCTAGAGTTTGTCTATCACGTTATGAACGTAGCGTGGCTCTCATCGGCGGCTAAGCGAACTAGACCAGACCGAGGCGGGTAGCATGGTCTGTTTTTAGCTTTCCTTTTCACCTCCTCTTGAAACCTGGCGTCTGGTCAACTCATAATTCACAGCTCATTCAAAATTGTTCGCTGCGTCCATCCTAGCTTATCTAATACCCCCGCCTTTTTCAATTCTCAATCAGAGGTGTAGTTATGGCATCTAAGAGCTACGCAGCATAATTCAAGGATGAATGCTGTGGTACAGATAGAAAATATCCACTATTTGCATTTCATAGTGGGTTACAAGTATTACGCCGTTTCATTTTCCGTTTTCGTATCGGCTTTTGTATCGGTATCGGCCGACAATCGTGAAGAGTAAGATAATATTGAGGTATCGACAATGCAACTTTTGTCTATTGGGCCGTTGTCAAGACGCCTGAATTTTCATACAGGATAATGCTCCAAGACTGGAAATATTTCTTACCGTGTGTCAGCCTCTGTGATGAAGCCAGGTCAGGTCAGACTATCCGCAAGTTTAGTGCTGAGGTTTTAACTGCACGAATCTTTATTCAGTTCGGAGTTTTCTTGACAAACATCTGATCTGTACAAAACGAGGAATTCTACCATTAGTTATAACATGTGATTTTTCCCAATTGGGCGAATGATAGGATGGACGGAAACTACGGCTGCTTGTTATACCACATAATCTCTCAATTGATCCTCTCAAATCTAAACAGTGTCACGACCATAGATGGCTGCAACGAGCGAGGGTTAAATTTCAACACCTGTTAACCATGATTTCCTGCATTTGTGACGAGACTAAGACTATTTAGACTGGATGGTTAAACACCGCTCGCTTTCCTCTAGACTTTGAGGCGAAAGACGGGGCGCTGTCTAAGACAGGAAACTTCATCAGCCAGTCACAAACGAGATTATTCTATCTAACTAATGTCAATGCCTGACCTATTGCCCTGTCTACTCACTATTCCGTGCAGGATCTGGATTGTTCCAATAAAGCGGGACTGTCAATTTTGTAAATCTTGCTGCTGCTGCTACAAAGTGTTACAAGAACGTCCCGATATAAGCATTCTTGCTGTACGGGGGTTCCGGGTAGGCAGTCGTTGACATGATTGCCGGAACACTGTTGTTCCGCGTCCGAATTTATAAGCAGCAAGATTACTTCCTCGCAACTCCTCGATACCTCAGTCTCATTCAGGTAAACCTCACTAGATTATGTACTATCGATGCTGTCAACGCGACGAAAATCGTGCAGAGCGTGTGTCAAGTCCAAACGCCGCTGTGATCTTGGACTACCATCCTGCGGTCGATGTCTAGCAAAGAGAGTTTGCTGCGAGTATCCTTGGTCAGAACTTGACAATGGTAATTCTTCAGCATCGAGTTTAAGCCATCAAGACGTTTCCTGGATTTCTCAGTCATGCAATGATATGAACCACAGCTTGTTATTTAACGATTCCATCACTGTCTCTCGACCACTTTCACCTGCTATGGGAACTCTGTTGGGTGATCTTATCGATAACAGAGAGACGTTGCTCGACTTCAACTTCGCCACAGTACCAAACGGTAATCTCCCGCTGACCATTCGCTCTGATGTTAGAGAGGGGGCTACACCAAGTAGTAGCAGATTTCAGGCTCGGACAGAATACGTAGGACGGCGTATTGCATCACAAGCCGTTACATTAGCTCAAACCGGCCAGACCGCATTTATTCATCATTCGCAAGTTGGGAATTCAGCTTTTTTGCAAGAGGTTCTCGCAGCCAGTTGCTTGCACGCCATGCGGAACCCATATAATGCGGACATCGTGAAGAGCGAAATTGCAAGACGCGCAGCACTCTTAATACAGGCTGTGGAACGAATGCTTATCAATCAGCCAGCAACTCAACTCGATATTCTCCCTCCAGTTCAAGCGCTGCTCATTTATCAGTCCATTCGACTTTTCTCTACTACAGACATCACTCAACAATCCGAAGCCGAGCGTGACGCGATATATCTGACATCATGGACTACAAGACTGCGGCAAAGAATACAGAAATTTGCTCCCCCATCAAATTGGACGGACTGGGTACGTCACGAAAGTGTGCGGCGGACGGTCCTGTTTTCCGAAGTGGTCACTGGAGCCTACACGTTTCTAAAGCTTGGATGGGACACAGGAGAACGAACAGTAGATAACCTTGGGTTCACAGCACAAGCTGCGCTCTGGAAAGCTAGATCAGCAGCTGAATGGAAATTGGCTTGGTCGAAGCTTCCGCGTTTTGAGCTTACTATTTCCACTTTTGGTCGCGATACAGAAAAAGCTAGGCCCGATGATTTCGACGAACTGGGCATCATATTTCGTGCAACTTTCACGGGTTTGGAAGCATTAGAGCAATGGCTTGGCGGCGACATAGAGACCTTGAGAAGATGGGGACTAAGGGAAGACCAAGTAAGCCCTCAATATTGAAGTACATTACATTGTTCTCGCAATCTATACCATCTTGTCTATTTAGCTACCCCATACTCCAGTCCGTGCACACCAACACGAAGAAAGTTTTCGTCGTTCTCAAGGCGTTTCCTAAGATCGCCAGAAGTAAGTTCCTCGACATCCCACATGGACCAGATGAATCGACCATGTAAGAAGGTTGCTTCATCCGATGCAGCCCATACTGTCATAGACGCTGGGAGACTTACTATAGTTGGTTTGGTCGTTAGCTTGTGTTTTAGTGAACTGCATAGACTAACTTACTGTCGTCCCAGTCAAGCGTGGTTTCGTCGACTCCTAGCTCTGCAGCAGCCGGGGTAAGGATGGCGCCAGGATGAAGACTGATAACTTGTATCTCAGAGGCTGGTAGCTCACGGGCAAGGAGCTGAAGCAAGAGAGCGACCGAGTTCTTGGTCAAAGAGTAGCTGGGAGAGTAGGAAGCTGCTGGAAAGTCGTGAATGGCAGAAGTAGAGATATTGACAACATACTTCTATTAGCATTGTGGTTAACGACAGACACCAAAGGATGTGTATGGGAATAATTATTAAATGATGTGTTTTCGTACCTTGAGTCCTTGGCCTACCACTTGTTTCCTCAGTCTGTCGTAGAACTGATGGGACGATCGAACGTTGACCTCGTAAGCTCTCCAGACTTCTTCCCAGCCCAGGTCTGTCATCTTGCCGAATTGACTTGTCAGTGCAGCATTGAGGACTATCACGTCAACGGTGATACCCTCTCTAGCGAGTGCATCCCAGAGTCTATCAACGCTAGCAGGTGAGGTAATCTCACAGCTTCGGCCTTCAAAAATAGTGCCAATACCGCCGGACTGATGACTGAGTGCCTGAGCGGCAGATTTAGCTTTAGACTCGTCTCTTCCGAGGATGATAACTCTTTCAGCACCAGCAGTAGCGAACGACCGCGCAGTTTCGAAACCAATTCCTCGGGTAGCTCCTGTGATGAGCATAGTTTTGCCAGCTTGTGATAGCGACGGCTTGGAAGGTGAGATGGCGGGATAAACAGCTTTGTGAATCTTTTTGGTAATAGGAAAAAGGCGATAGCCAATTTGAATTGAATCAGTTGCCATGTTGAAACTTGATGGATATAGATAATAACTTGTAGAAGTCTGTTTTAGATGTTAGAGGTGGGAAGGAATTTGAGTCCTATGTCACAGAGTCTGAGGAAAGTTGCTTCTTATAGCTAAAGGAGACGGTAAGATCTTCAATTCACGAGTTATTTCGGATTATAAAGCAGATTTGAAATCGGTGCTTGTGATCAATCAAGGTTATCTATTTTGTGGAATTCCGCGCGGTGATCCCAAGTAAAGTTGGAATACTGCGGAAATCCGCGTGGAGATCCGCATCACGGTATTTGCATTGAGCCAATAAGAAATCGCTTAGCTTTCACAGTGCTGAAGTATACTCAGTTCACGGCCACAACAGTCTTTCTATAATAGTGGCTTGTTTTCGCCCGTCAGCCACGCGTCTTAGAATCCCAGGCGACTTATTCTCTCATTATTTGTTTGTGTCTTGACAGATCTTTCACAACGACAATCGTCCCCACTCATAAACAGAGTGTATTAATATCATTGCATGCTCAGATTTCCCAATGGCCAGTTCAAATGTTTAATGGTCGGTGTCATACTTGAGTGGTATAGTTAGAATCAAACGTCAACCCTACAAGTAATCTTGCCCAGACGTTGGGGAGAAATTCCAAGAAGATATAGACGATAGGCTCTTGTACCAGGCGCGGCTGGAATTGTCTATCTGGGTGCGAAGGCGGTTTCCACTAAAACTTGATTGGGAAAAACTATAACTACTTTCAAAAGAGGGCCCCTGATGATCGTAGCCATGAGCTAGCGATTGGCAGAGTAGAGGCACCTTGGAGTCAGGAAATCTCAGTATTGCACATCATGCCATGGAGATAATCCAACCATGGATTGTTGGAGCACCAACACAATCCTTGTGTTGAACCCTGATTGATAATGACCGAGAAAGTGCCCTCAACACGCAGTACTTGTTGAATGACAAAATTGCAGCATATTCAATGCCATGTCATCACAGGGGAAGTGCCAAGTCAACTACTCTTCAGTTTTCATGGTCGACACGTTTCCAACGTCAGCTCGTTTCATTCAGCCAATCTTCAGCTGCTATGGTCAGTCAGCTTATACCAGCCTGACAACAACCATAAAATCGTGTTCGAGATGCAGAATACCCAGGCCAAGGATTATATATTGTCGTCTGAAGAATGTCAGATTTGGCCGCAGCATATGATTGAGAATTGTAGACAAGGTGGCACAAACCACAACAGCAGATTCAAGTGGCGGTATGTTTCTTGCAGTTACTTTATCAATTGAATCATGCTAACTGAACCTTTAGTGTTGACCCCGGCTCTGGACGATGTTAAGTTCTGCCAATCATGGAGTGTATCTCTCCCATCCTTCATGGGATAGATAGCCTGGGTCTCTATAATGGATCTCGGATGTAAAGCGCTTGGAATGTAAGAGACCATTCTTGGAACAAGTCAAGATTGCTATCAGTAGTATCTCGTAGATCAGTGAATAGTCGACCAGCTCCACATGATACGATCGAGGTGGAAGCCATTATCAATCTCTGCTTGTGCATATCAAAATCTAGGCTTCCTCGAATAGATGTATTTAATTGACAAGATACCCAATGGATTATACTATTGCTGACTGCCACTAGACTCTTCATCAATATCAGTTGAAGGGGCTCCCAAAACACAAGTATAGAAAATAGACATTGTCAGCACGGTCAGACCCACAGCAACAACAATATAAACCCATATGTATGATGAGATTAGCTTATGGCCATTAACGCCTTGCTCCGACCACTGAAAAAAGTCCATTGAGAAGAAAGTCTACCATGTTAGCATCCGTTACCTCACATATCCATATGTTACTTACTGATACAAAGGTGGCTGGAAGGAATATCATTCCGAGTAGAGCTATGGACTTCATCAAACTACCGTCTAGACGTGTCATCTTGGCCACTTTTAGATTTACACGAGCTATTTCTTGGTTTGTTCTGGCATCTCTGTGTCCAATGTCATTCAGTTCCTGAGTCCAGTTAGATCATTCTGGTACGATGTTATCTTTTGACTTACAAGTTGCGTGGCTAGCCTTAGACCTTCAGTGATGTGGTTGCACTGCCTGATATGCTCGTCATACTCGTCAATCAGATCTTGGATCCTTATCCTGATTCGGACTCCGACATCACGAAGTCGGCTCAACTTGGGCTCAGCCTGTGCCATGTCGTTTTTGGTGGCTCCTCTAAAGTTTGTATCATCGAGCTCTTGAATCTGTTGGAGTATCTTCCGTAGCTGCGTCTGCCAGTTCTGCAAGCCATTACGCAGAAAACTCGTGTTTTGCCAAATCATGACAGCTGGCTCTGTTTCATCCTGTTTATGCGCACGACGTACTACGTCAACGGTAGCTGAGGGGGATGGGATAGTCGTGGGAGGTGCTGATCTATTCAAAGTTGGACCAAAGGAAAAGCGAGATAGTAGGGCCTTCAACTTCTGAATTGGCTTGTATTCCATAGACTGCATCTTCTTCGACAGTTGTGATGAATCATCTTGACTTATACTTCGTCTTTCTGAGCTTGGATATGCCAGATCATTTATTCTCTGAACAGACTGAGTCATGTATTTTCTGACGAAGCCAACATGTCTCTCTCTTTCGAGTTCGGCAAATATGGTGGGGAGGATCAAGGGATGAAAACAGCTTCCGTCAAAGTTTGTTAGGCGGCTTGTGATAATATCAGCGTTGGTAAGGCTGTGGCCGTACGTGTGATGCTCTTTCATATCACAGCCATACCATACGGCATTGGTTGTCAAGGTCTCTGGGAAGAAGGTAACAGATAATGCCATGTCCCCTTCCCAAGAGCCTGCTGTCCGGCAATTATATACTGCCGCTCATTAATATTGGTGATTTTAGTGATTGGGGACGTTCATACCAATTGAGGGGGTAGTTGCGTCATCGCACGGCCAGTCGAAAGGAAGGGCGGAAAAGGTACAATGAGTATTGCGATTGATGACGCGAACTATAGACCTATGTATCCGCATCCTACTCACGATTTTCGAGTATGCTTTTCGCGAGAATGGAATCTCATCAATTGACGACATTTGCGACGCCAAAATAAGATTTATGGTCGAGGAGGAAACGTCTCTGCGACTGGCGGAAAGGTCTTGGTCACGCTGCTCGTTTGGGAGCTACATACTGGTCAGTGAGATCTCCTAACAAGCGTGTATCATTTACCTGTGATAACCATTGTTCGAGTTGGACTTCCTCACTGATGACTTGTCGGCTTGTTTGCGGTGCAAGAATACAATCAGCCTGAGATTCGCTGTCCTGTTTTGATTGGCAATGCCCATTTCTGATTGAAACAACGAAGGCCTCATTGGGACGTGGCTCGAAATCCAGCAGGTCCCAGTCCTGGTTGCGCAGATCTGGATGTCGATTGAGCCATGACATGATGAAATGTTGCTATAACTGAATCAGAACGGAGACTATTTCCTTAAACATCGAACTACAAATTTCATCAGACCACAGCACTCATAGTCGGAATGATAGTATTTAAGCCCTCTCTTGATAACTCTTGAACTACATACTTTCACATAGGGACCCCGTATTAAGCCTTGCTGAAAGCCGTAGCCTGATTAATGATCAATGATTCATATCCATCTGACCTGCGTCGTGGTGGCAAACGACGTCTTTGGTCTTTCAAGCAAGCCCAGCTCCTTTCCTGACAACCAGAGACTGAAAATGGTCATCAGTCCCAAAAAGTCTCGGATGTCACGTCCCCGAGACAAAAGGGCTTGAATACTGGATTTATTGCATGTCATAGCCTGTTTTTTGTGATGACGCTGCATGAGATACTAACGCCTGCTTGACATGTTATGATTGCTATTGGCAGCCTGATTTGATATTGCCGCACAGCCCTTGAGTTTGCCATCCTGACCACACCCCCTCAAACCATTAAAGGGATATTTACGTGAAGTAGCGACTTCAGCTTTTGACCGGTAGGTAAGCACATACATACAGCATCCTTCCTTTGAAGACTTTCACTTTGGTACACAAAATGAGGCTCTGCGATTCAATACCTAATTTCAAGGTATATATCATATGAGTTGACATAGTGAGGGTGTGTAGCAGGCTCGGTCAAACCACAAAGCTTTCCAATCTTTTCTCTCTATCCAAGTGCCAATTGCGCATAATGGAGATTCAATTTCTTCCGTTCGACTACGGCAACAAGAGCAAGCTTGAAGATAAGCTGAAGGAAATACTAGGAGAGGATAATTATTTAGTACTCTCGGTAAGAGCTGACCATCTTTTAAATCATGGACTTTCTTATCTCTCTCAAGTATCTAACAGCCAACAGCGTTCGAATAACCAGTGGCAGGTTAAAGTGGCTCGAATATTGGATTCCGTTAGTAGTAGTCTCACATCGTATGATACCATCCACTGACCAAACTCTTGGCATGGATCTCAGACTGAAGTGGAGGAAATCAGGCTCTATATGAGACGCCATTATTTGCCTACTGATTGAATCAGTAACCAGACGATAAAGTGATGCAATGAGAGTTGTTTCTTCAGTCTATCCAAATTGACCTTTGTTCATAATTCAAAATTGCAAAAGTGAAGAGTGATTGATTTTAATCTTCTGGTAAACCACCAAACGTGAATTAAATCCAGTCATGCAAGGGTCGTATTCAGCATTCTCCCAACCACAATTCCAACGACATACAATTCCCGAAACATCAATCTTCAAACCTGAGCCCCGGCATCGAAAAGCTCAACATTTTGATAACATGAGGGAATTAAACTCAAGTGTCTCACAGTATCATTTGACATCATATTCAGCAGCATACAAAACTCGAAAATCTCTGATAGTTAGAGAACGTGATCAAAAATAACGATGTTACACAGTCTGTCCATGTGATACCCAAACCAGAGCTGAATTTTCAATCTCCAAACATATTCATCGATAGCAACTGAGAACATCGCTAAGAGGAAGAGGCTCGGGGGTCCGGACTGTCAGTATATTGGATTCCATCTTGAATGTTCCGTTAGTTAATTTGTGTCAAAATGGTCGAGTTACAATACCTTAACAGAGTATCTGTTACTCCAACGGCGGTTTAAAACTCTTTCCAACTTGACTGCACTCAAGTTGGTGCCGTCGATTTCTTGCTCATAGGTGTAATGTCGAGTTGGCTGTAGTAGGGATCTCAAGTTCATAGTTGGGAAAAGAGTGAGGCGTGGTGGAAAAAGTAGGTTGACAAGATTTTGGGACAGTGGGTTAAAAAAGAGATTTTGGATTTGACGAACCAGGCGAAGCTGGGGCAGTGCTTTAAATAAGAAATTTTGGGTCTGAGACATCGGGCCATGTTCCAATATGCAATTTATGATTCGATGAAAATAACTCAACAAAGGGGGCGCAGTCGTGGTTGAAAAGGAGGGTAGGGTGATCGCAGCTAACAGGCGGACTATTGGCCGCCACTTATTGTGACAGAGACCCTGTCTTGCATTCAGCTTTGAAGAATCAGACTGAGAGTGTAGAAGTAACTGGACTGTGGCACATGATCTGTTCACTGGATGGAGATACTTATATTTCTCCTGTAGGCAACCGCCACTCAACTACTTTACTCGAAACATCGGCGGCCTATGACTTCGTGTTCAGACGGCAACCTACCGAGATGCCACCCGACACATCTGACTCACAACAAGTAAGAAAAATCGAGCGGAAGCTCCGTGTTTTGATTTGTAGACTCCGCTGAAGGATGAATAAGCTGACACACCTCATTATAGTCCAGGGATCATGCCTTCGAACGAACGTTGATGATCTTCCCGTCGACCCCGGCAGTCCCAACGCACTCTGCAAGCAACAATGGAAGTGAAGCCATCTCTAAGGTTACTCCGGGAGTCTCCGACTATGGTAGAGCTGTAAGACAGAGAAATGAGACCAGACAGACCGTTCCTCCAGAGAACAACATACTCGCAGGCCTTGAGACGTCACCAGATTCTGAGCCCTTACGTCGGCCTGAATTCGTCAGTGATGATGACCTGATAGAGACTCCGAAAGAGCCTATCAAGAATCTCCTCGAACGCGCATTACAACTTGACAAACGCAATAGGGAAAAGTGCTTCCTTCCAAGCGGGGATCTGAGCAATATCTGCCACTATTTTGCAGTGCGAGACGACCTGTGTAATCGTGGCTACGACTTGAACGTAGCAGAGTCACATGCTGCATATGTGTGCACGAAATCAGCCAGAGAAATATTTGCCGTGCTTGTTTTGGTCAATCATGTCGATTTGCTGCCACGCTTCATTGAGGCGGAGATAGTTGATGACAATTTACCGTTCAAATACAATAAGACGCGGACCGAGCTGCTATGTCGTGGATCAGGGCAAAATCGTATCGATTTTCTGAATTGCCCAGAAGATGCCGCGGTGATACGCGAATTCTACAGTAAACAATGGTGGGTGCATATCCCGTTCCTAGACCGGGATCATCGGAATCGGAAAGCACTCAATTTTCAATTCGACCCCGGTACCGTTATTCCTCTGACAGACATCTGCAAAACGAGTACGGATGACAGGGGTGGGTTTGGAGTCGTTGAGAAAGTCAGGATCCATAAGGATCATCACTCTTTTGTAAGTCCTCACCCATCATTTTTGCAACAGCCTCACAATTCTGACTAGCCTCCACAGAAGCAATACAATGATTTTGCCCTCAAGACTATCAGACCAACCTATCGTGGTGAGGAAGATCGTGAGAATTTCCAGAAAGAAATTGCTGCCTTCCGCAAAATGAAAGCCGGGCCGCACCTCGTGGAATTATGTGCGACAATCGAAATCGGCGATGACTTCATGCTACTTTTCCCTTGGGCTGAAGGCGGAAACCTGGATGACTTGATGCAAAGGCCTAGTAAAGATTTATTTACATCCCATGGTCTGGAAGAAACAGAATTTGTGGAGTGGATTGCAAAGCAATGTCAAGGGTTGATTAGAGCACTGAGCACAATTCATGATACTCGTGACAGACTCAGGCCTAACAACCTGGATAAAAACGATAGCAACAAAGAGAAGGACTACGGGACTCATGGAGACTTGAGGCCTGCCAACATCCTGCATTTCAGTCAAGAGACTACCCATTGTCGTCTTGGTAACCTAAAGGTGGCAGACTTTGGTTTGACCACATTTCACACACAAGCCTCCCGCACCAGAATAAGTCGCGCTACGGCATATGCAGCGCATCAGACTTACCGCGCACCAGAACATGACATTGGTAAGGCTATATCGAGGAAGGTTGACATCTGGGCTTTGGGTTGCGTTTTCTCACAATTGGTGACTTGGGCTATCCTTGACAAAGATGCTTGCAAAAAATTTCATCAGGAGAGACTGAAAGAGTCATCTCACTCCGGCGTTGACTTAGGAAAGGGTGAATTCGTTGAGGATACTTTTTTCGTCAAACATCTACAGAAAAAAAAAGAGTCTCGGAGATTTTTGCCTTCATCAGTGGGTCGAAGGCTCGGCGACGACGGTTTTCTTGATAAGGACAGTCACGGTTTTCTCACCAGGATGATGGAGAAAGTGTTCTTGGGTAAAGGGCACCTTGAAGAGGTACCAAGACTCAAGGTCAGCGTAAGAGAGGTGAGATAATTGAGTGGCCATAGCTTGGGCAGTTGCTGACTTCCAAATAGTGGATTGAGAAACTAATCGTAAAAGCACGTCGTGAAGAAGGTGAAACGTTCTTGACACAGTTTCTGCCATTTATTCGCGACCAGATGTTGCATCCGCTAAGGAAGGAGAGGAGTGATTGCATGAAGGCCTCGAAGTTTTTCAATGATTGTCTTAGGAGGGATTCACTACCGCGGGAACCACGACCTAGCTGGTACTTTAGTCTTGGTCAAGCTTGAATACAGAATTGGTTCGATCAAGTAATTATTCCGTGGCCTGTTCTGGGTCGTAGCCGAAAATTACATTCTCCTTGTTGGGCTGACTCGACTCCGAATACTCATCAATCCGAACAGCTATCTGGGCTCTGAATTGTGTGTTCTCACTATTGAAGACTTGGGTTATCCTTCGCACGGCAGCTTACAAAGATTACGGAAATGTAAGAAAGGATGAGCCCTCATATTCTGGCGACAACACGAACATGAGTCATTGGAATGCGGTTAACGTCTTTCGCGTACTATCAGAAAAAGCAAATACTTGGGGAACTTGAGCCCTCACCAGTGCGTCGGAGATTCAGCCTGCCGGA
Source organism: Fusarium longipes (assembly GCA_013618495.1). Taxonomy (NCBI): domain Eukaryota; kingdom Fungi; phylum Ascomycota; class Sordariomycetes; order Hypocreales; family Nectriaceae; genus Fusarium; species Fusarium longipes. Next base: position 45,488 of record JABFEY010000048.1, on the reverse strand, counting down.
TCTCTTCGAAAAGTCAATCGAGCTATCAAGATCAGCGCTGGTCTAGTGAACAATGTATATTTCTTTCCCTACGCCCTATCAACCTGGGTGGGTACTTACTAGCTAATGGTCCTTTACCTTATCCAACTAGTCGGAGTACGAAAAATCTGGAGGCCGAAGGGTCGTTAGGCGCGGATGAAAAGGTCACAATTGTCATTGTTGGACTCACTGCACCTTGAAGAGATACCAAGACTAATAGTCAGCATGACCAAGATGAGACACTTGAGTAGCGACGCTTTGAAGCAGTCACTAACCTGGAGACATATTTTGATAATCTGATACTAAAAAGGTGCGGCATGAAGAAGGTTCCACACTCTTGACACATTTTCTGGACTTCATCCACCTGGAGATGCTGAATCCAGAAAGAGAACCTTGAAGGGATGGAGACAAGGCCTTGGCGTTCTCCAACGACTGTCTTGCGCAGGGTCCAGAAACTAGCTGGTACGGTACTTTAGTCTCAGTCCAACTTGAATACAGAATCGAATCAATTAAGTAATTATTCCGTGGCCTGTTCTGTCTGTCCTCGTTGGGCTGACTCGACTCCAAGTACCCATTAAACCGAAGAGCTACCCGGAAGTAATTCCCGGAAACAGTAGATCATTTTCCCTCCTAAGAATATTACGACGATCCATTTGAATACGACAGGGCTGGCCCGGCTGGCATAAACTTGGAAATCAATTTCGTGCGTGCTAGAGATTCAAAACTAACGGGAATAAGAATAGTTACGCTTTGACCTTTTGACAAGTGACGTGAGTAGCGTGAAACCCATGAAACCTCCGCAGTAAATGCCTCTGGGAATAATTTGATTTCCCCATTGACTAAATGCTTATCCCCTGTAAGGTACTGGGTCTAGTGAGAAGAGCGGCAGGGTATTGAATCCTATAGTCCATATTAAATCAGTGATCAGCGCCAACCAGCTTCTGTTGAAGACACTCTTATCAGTTTAACAGGGATTGGAGCAAATCACCCGCTTTCTTTCCTTCCATGTTGGAAGTAGGGCTCGCTAGCATGGCAATCTGTTCTGCAGATCTCCTGCAAAAGAAGCAAGATTCGCTCATATCCTGATTCAAGATTCGCCCCGGCATGATTCAGCTTTAGTCCACTCTGTGCAAGAGCCCCTTTCTACTTGCAGAGTATATGGACTCTACAACCATCTCGGGATTATGCATTCTTCTTTTCACTCTTCATTCTGTATGTGTTGGTTTGTCCATTAGTTATTCACCATGGTCAGTTCATCGTCAGCAGCAGCCATCAGCGCAATTGAGCGCACGTGCTCAATACCCAGCCTTCTTGGTTCGCTCTTTATTATCGTTACCTTTTGCTCTTCCAAGTTGTTCCACAAGCCTATCAGTCGAATGCTTTTCTACGCCTCGTTCGGAAACATGATGAGTAATGTCGCTACACTCATGTCTCAAGATTACACCGCCCATCCGGACTCTCCTGGGTGCCAAACGCAAGCTTTTCTCATCGAGACGTGAGTACTTTTGGTAGAGTCTCCTGTACTAATGTGGTGCTAATTATTCGCTAGATTCATGTTTGCAGATGTCTTTTGGGCCCTTGCCATGGCTGCAAACGTGTACCTCACTTTCTACTATCGATTTGATGGCACTAGGCTACGCAAACTAGAGCCAATGTACATCGCTCTGTGTTACGGCGTTCCTTTCATTATTGGCATCACCTTTGTCTTTGTGAGAAACAGCGATGGCCATCGACCATACGGAAATGCGAACCTGTGGTGCTGGCTCACTGTAGAGTGGGATGCCTGGCAGCTTGCTACTTACGGACTGATATGGTAACACATCCTTGCTGTTCTTTAGTACATTCATAAACGGTTCTAATGCTATTCTAGGCTTATCATCTTTATTTGCTTTATTATCTACGTACGCGCCGGCTTCACCATCTACAAATGGAGGCGACGACTGAACGACTTTTCGAATTCGAACGATATCAACACTGGCTCCCAAGGCCTGAATACACAGACGCAGACACAGAACAGAGAGCTCCCAGGCATTGCAAAAACCACAAACATCACCATCACAACGTCGGACTTCCCTTCGTCTGATTTAGATCAGCCTTTCAGACCCGCAACCAGACCCGAGCCAGTTCATTCAGCAAATATCTTCACCGGCCCCGCTCCGCCAGTAGCGATCCCATCCGAGCAACAAAACATCAGGACCCAGCAGTTGGAACGCAGAAAACGCAGCCCGAGTGATGAGGCAGCCATGTCATATGCCAAGACAGCCCTCTTGTTCTTTACCGGAATGCTCATCACTTGGATCCCTGCGAGCGCAAACCGTCTATACGTTCTCATTGACGGCAAGGCGTCTGTAGAACTGGGATATCTAAGTGCATCTGTGCTCCCTCTGCAGGGCTTCTGGAACGCCATGATTTATTACTACACCTCTCGAGAAGCATTCAAGCAGGTCTTTGCCAGTTTGACTGGGCGCAGTCGTCTAGAAGAAAATGATGTTCAAGGGTCCAGTTTTCAGCTAGACCAAGTTAGAGCCTCCGACCGAGACAATAGTTTCAGAGACACCGAAAGCACAACGTCGCTAACAGGGAAGGTTTAAACATTTTGTCCCAACTATTCCTTACTTTGTAGTATATTATATTTTCTAATAATACCCTTACTTTTTGTTACATATCAAGTCGTAGTGAACATGCGAAGTGAAACTTGTGCTTGTAGTATCTATGCAAGAACGGGCCTAATTATTAAACAATCTTTTGTTCTTTCGTGGCTTAGCTGATAGGTCATGCATTAAGAACTCTTGAATACACTTCAGTGTTAGCTGACTATGGATTCGTCTAGAACGAATGAGGGGTCCTGACACACGCTGATCGCCTTTTTGGTAAGAATTTATATTAAGCCAGGTAAACCGCTAAGGACTCTCGGACACAGACTACAACAACGCGCTAGAGTATCCTCCACATTATTTCTAGATCCCAATATCTCCCATACCAACAGATATCTTTTAACATTGATCTGTTCAGTCAAAATGCTCCGCGAACTTTGTACCTTCATACATGGAAATTGACAATTTTCCAAAAATGTCTCATATCTCAGGCAACTGAATTCAAATGGGAAAGCTGAGCTCAAGTGGCTAGCTGAGCTGGAAGAGAGGTCAAGCCACCTTTGAGGAGAAGCGGGCTGATTGGTTTTGGGCGTCTGTGCTTGTGGCTCGGTGAGACTGTACTGCTGCAAGAGTGGAGATGCTTGAGGCCTCGATTTTCGTCCTGGAGCCCTTCTGGTTGGGTTTGTATATGTGTATCATAAAATTTACAAACAAAGTTATTTCCAAAGAACCTAACTGGTGGCCAAGATAATGCACTATTGAGCGGTGAGCATGTAGTGGCTTTGGAACAAGACAAACAGACGTGAGATGCCATATTATTAGATAAATTATTGTTTTAAATCTCGAGTCACGAATGTACTCCCTTCGTAGTCAAGAAATTGTGTATATAGTGATCTTACGCCAGCAGTTACAATCACAGACTATCATCAGCACACTGTCACTTTTCCATTTATTAAATCTCTAACCATAAAGATGGCCACTATTCAAACTTTCCCCTCATTCGATGGCAACCAATTCTTCCCTGGCACGCCCTCCTATAAGCTTGCCAATGAGATCTACGCCACGTCTACCTACGGCACGGATCGTAAATTGACACCTGGAGCCATCCTGCAACCTGCCAGCATCCAGGATATCATTTCAGTCGTCAAATCCGCCACGGAGCAAAAGATTCATATTGCTATCAGAAGTGGTGGCCACCAATACAGCGGCGCCTCATCTACTGGACTTGAGGGAGTCCAGTTAGATCTCAAGCCTACTTTTCGACGACCCAACCTTGATCTCAACATCTTGCGTGAAAATGGCAAGGTGTATCTGCGAACAAGCGTCAGCTGGTCTCTTGTTGAAATGTTCGAGTTCCTCAAGGCCAATGGCGTTTTCATGCCTACTGGGCAGTGCGCCAAGGTTTGTCTTGGCGGACACGTCCAAACTGGCGGTTACGGCATGCTCGCTCGGTCGTTTGGACTACTTGGAGACTATGTTCGTGAGATTGATATTGTCAATCACTCTGGGGAAATTGTCAAGGTCACAAAGGAGTCTCATCCTGACCTGTTCTATGGCTTGCTCGGCGGTAGCCCTGGCAACTTGGGTGTTATCACCCACTTCAAGATCGAGGTTCAGGATGACAACAACTACAAGGGTTCCAAGGGTCTTTGGCAGGCATTTGTGTTTGACCCGAAGACCCTGGAAGATCTGTATGATATTCTTGTCGAGAAAAGCCAAGACCCTAACTTTCCTCGTGGCTACGATATGACGGTCAACGTGATGAGCAGAGACGGTGATCTCTTGAGCAACTTCCCTGGTGGCAAACAAGAACTCAAGGCGCTGCTACCGAATGAGATACATGATGGACAGAAGAACATCGTTGACGTGGGAAAGTTCAAGTATGCCTTGATTATTGTCTACGCCCAATGGGTCAACTTCGGCGATGATCAAGAGCCCTATTCACCCGATCTCTTCAACCGCATCAAGAGCGTCAAGAACAAATGCCCGTTTGGTAAAGAGGCTCCTGAGGGCGCGCCCATGTCGGCGATTGCTGCTATGTGGCTCTTTGAAGGCGACCGAGAGTTCAAGCACCCGTACGTGAAACGTACCAATACAACCACGTCTACCGACCTCACCGAAACGGGCTGGTCCAAATGGTTCTCGGAACGAATCAACGAAGTGATCAAGTATACGGATAACGGCCTCTGGATATCCTCGCAGATGCAGATCTACGGCGGAAAGGAGTCCATGTTCTGGAAGAACGCGGGCAAAGGCACGTCGTACTGCTTCCGCGATGCTACTATTGGGGGCACATGGGACGTCTTCTTCCAGGATGATGATGAAGCAAAAGCTAAGTCAAAACTACCTAAGGATGGGGCCAATGAATGGCAGTCTGTGAATGATCAAGGAATGCCCCGGTACTTCAGCAAGCAGGACCGGCGAGTACTCTGGGGCTCATACGGAGATTGGGATATGAAGAAAGTTTGGCCGTTTTACTACGATGAAGAGACGTACAAGAAGGTACAGGGGATTAGGAAGAAGTATGATCCTGTTGGAACCTTTACTGCTAACGTGTTCAGCGTGGAGGCAGCATAGGAATCCATAGTCTGTCAATAAGGAATATCAGTATGGTGTTATTGTTATCGAGGATAGATCTTATTGCTAAATAGAGATTTTTGCTTATTTTGTCCGTAGTGGACACGCCCTGCGCTATATCCATATGGGTCAAGGATAGTAGCGGTTCCATGTTATCGAGGAGCGAAACCTATATAAAGTGACATTCTTTGTCTAGGCTCTCTAGTTTTGCTCATGCCTGTCAATGCTTTAAGCTCTGAGCCAACGGCTAGAGCCTACTAATGTATGCTTTCAAATTTCGCTAATCAGGCCCTAAATATCAGTTATAATGCCCTCCAGTTATAGAGATCTATCTAGTGCATACCGGATAATCCTACATATGATTCAATTACCTCTTCACTTTCTTTCTTGAAGCGTTTGCCAATGTTGTCTTCAATCCAGCTTTCAATCTAAGGATATTTATAAGTCAAATGCTTATGAAGGGACTTGAGAACTCGACTTGCCTCGAAATATTTAAAGCAGAGCCACCCTGTTAAAGTCAAGAGTAGGAACGCGCTTACGAAAACAAGGTACCAACGCCAGTCAGGATTGTTCTCCAGTATATTAACGTTCATCCCGAAAATACTCTGATAACACGTGAGTTTAATTCCGTCAAAAATGAGGAGCTGCATTTACCGACGTAACCGTCGCTGAAAGAAAGATGAACTTGCAAAGTTAGTGACGCTCAAAGCCGACCGCGGTTTCGTCAAACATACAGTGATCCAGCTTAGCCGCTTCATACTTTTGCCAAGGCTGGTCGACTTGTGAGCCTCGTTGATAGACACCCAAGCATACTCCTGTCCAGGTCAGTCCCGAATACGCCTCAATGAGCAGTTGAAAGAACTAACCAGCTGAAGAGCCTCTCTGACTTTTTCTTCAAGGGTTCTAAGTTGTATCTCAATGTTCGAGAGTGGCTTTGTTGCTTCGAATATCTTTCTATCCTCAATTGGACCATAACGTTCGTTGTATTCACTGACAAACTGTTTTGCTCTGTCAATCTGCTTCCTAAGCCACAAACGAAGTAAAAACAGCCGTCTGACGAAAAATGCAAGTAATTCCATAGTATCAGTTCCTTTTTCGATCCTGGAGCCGAGCTTAGAGGTTACTCGCCTCGATCTCTGTGATTATCATCAGCATGTGCTCAGCAACACTCAGAACTGACTAACTTCGAAATCGAAATTCTTTTCTTCTTCGTGAATCAAATTTGACCATGTTTCCGCAAGATATGTGATAAGTTGCTGGAAGAAATCCAGACCATCATCTGGGATCCACCCATCAGGCAGCATGCTGAAGTGATCTTCTGATTTCCATTCATAACCTCCAAATCCATTGGTCTCTGTACCTGTCATGGACCATGATATTCTACAGTGAAAATCTCCTATATCATCGGCTGTCTCTTCACCAAAGGATGATTGTAAAGGAATCTTAACAAATATGCTAATGAGAGCTTTGGAAGAATTGTCATCCTGTTGGAAAGTAGCGTGTAGCTCGTCGACAGTGGCGACGCGACCGACAGGTTGAATAACCGATAGAGCGTCGTAATGACGGCTTGCCAATGTTAGCTATTTTCAGTTAAGAGATACGGAAATCACATGCAATGATCGTCTTGTTGCTGCTGACGGAGGTGTTGCTTGATCAACGAACTGCAGTTGTCTTTGTCCATCTGCTCCTTCTGAAATCAACAAGATATGGTCTTTGAAGGATGGTCTATAAGCCTTTCTCCATTCCTCGACAGTTATTCCTTTCATGTTTGCGGAACTACGAACAAGGAGCTGAACAAGCTCTCGATGTCTGTGTCTAACCGCAAGGCGCAGAGGTGTCATACCGTCGTGATCCTCGGCATCAATATCTGCACCAGAGGAGATGAGAAGCTCAGCGATTGCTAGTCGATGGGTCAAGATTGCAATATTTAATGCTGTCTGTCCTTCACCATTAGGTGTATTGACATCGCAATTGCATTTGAGGATGAATTTTATCATTAGGTCTTTCCCCTCCCGAATCAACAATGGCAATGTGGCGTTGTCTTTATCCCCGAGAAGCAGCGCGATACTGGTTTGCCCGTTTTCTGCGGCATAGTAGAGTGGCGTGCGGCCGTCTCGGTCGTTCTGGTTCACGTTGATATCGCTACTCCGCAGCAATTGAAGAATCACTGATACATTGCCATGTTCCGCAGCTCGCGAAAGAGGTGTTCGTCCGTTTTGATCTTGAAGGTTTGGATTCGTACCAGCTATCCGAATGAGCAATTTAATAGCATCACTGCGATCATTTTCTGAAGCCCAAGATAAGGGCGTCCGACCAACCGATGATCCTGGAGTTCTGCCAGATAATTTCTGAGCTTCGGTGAATTCGGCGCAAAGGAACCGCCATCCTATAGCAGTATCTTCGTGCTGAAGAGCGAGTGAGAGTGGCGTAGGAGTTTGATCAAGGCACAAATCAGTGCCATCCCGTTCAAGGAGCATTTTAACGATATCCTCATGTCCTTGCGAGTCTGCGATCATTAGTGGTGTGAAGCCTTCCGCATTTTTAGGATTCAGGTCGATGTTGTTCTGCTTGAGGAGCACTCGGATGACCTTGCTATGTCCATTGAACGTGGCGCATAACAGCGGGTTGTTACAAGAGTCATATTTGGAATTGACTTCGATTCCATCTTTTTTGCAAAGAATGCGGACGATTCTTTCGTGACCGTTGTTGGCAGCAAGCCAGAGCGCCGTGCGACCTTGCTCATCACGAAGATTCACATCCAGGTCAGGGTCTTCTTTGAGAATGTTTTCCACCGCATTTTCGTCGTTGGATATCACAGCATTGTGAAGTATCATTGTCAAGTTTGTCTAAGTATAATTAGTACTAGAGACTGGTCAATTCACAAGGAACAGGTCAATGCGTTCATGATTTCTGATATTTACTTGCCTTCTCTTTTTGCCGATTGAGTTCTAATGTGTTGAAGAATGAATTCCACCGATGAAGATGATTTAGAGACTGACCTTATTGAAGTAACCAGGTGTTGGGCATCATAAGCTTGTTGGGCACGACTGCACAAAGTGGCGGCCTTGTACGACCTCGCTTATACGGCTGATCTCACGCCACTGCCATTCACAGACAATCATAGAGACAGGACCAACATGCTAAGATATGATAATGCAGCCTCATCACAAACACTGGTTCAGCTGAGCCGGAACCTGCAAGGACTTTTTCCTTCAAGTTTTCTATGTCGCTTGCAGCATTGTAGACACCAAGTATAGATGAGTGAATCATAGATATGATGAACTATAGAGATATTACTATTAAGCAGATAACATATTTGCTACTTAGATACTAAGATATATTTCTGCTTTGCCAAGACTAATGATACGTCACTTGCGCGAGATATTTGTTTTACTATGTAGGTAGTAAAACAGCCGAATCCTGACACTATCTTGACATAATTGAATACAAGTGTAGCATAAGTGTATACCCAAGCCGTTGATTAATGACTAACAACAAGCATATCAGCTTGAACAGTACATTTGACTCCAATATGCTTATTACCATCTGAATCAACCCTCATTCTACAACTAGATCTATCAGATCCATAACCATCTTAGTCTACCCAGTCTTGGTTTCGACCTAATGACGAAAGTTCGGGGTATACCGTTTCAAGCCGACCTCCCCTGGCGACTGAAATGTAGCTACAACCCAAGAATTGTTTCATTCTGCGTATTCAAGTAACCCTTTGTCATACTCTACCCATCAACAAGGTCATTGTCGGTCTTCAGCCTGCTATGTTCGGTTACGTTTTACTTTCCGGATCCGACTCTCCAACACCGACAGGCCGCAGGTGTGGTATAAGCGTGTATTAGCCGCTGCAGTGTGCGTGCGTCCTCTATCCTATCCCGGGTAATCCGACAATGCAAGAAGTTTGTACGGGTCGGCACGGTCAACAATAAAATCCTTCGCTTCCTTTCTCGTACACGGACCGTGGTCCGGCACGTTCGAATGGGTTAGTGCTGAGATCACGACGGGGCAAAACATCCTATAGGATTTCGAGTGCATGACATATCACTACACAAATCCTTCGAAGGATCTTTTGTCAGACCACTACTTCAAGACACTCTTATAAAAAGGCATAGTCCATACTGAGGGGAAATACAAGCTTCCATAATCTTCACATTTAATCTAGATATAATTCAATATGATGAAATCTATTTTCGTTTTGGCATCTATACTCGGCAACGCCATCGCGTTTCACCAAACATGCGTTGACATCGCATTTGATTCAAAGACAAACGTGCTTTCAGCGCGTTGTCAGCCCCGCGACAACTCAGGTTACCTACCCACCGGCCTGGATCTAAACAGGTGCTTCGGATACGACGGAAAGAACTTGACAGTAAGAGCTTTTGTTATTGTTTTATAATAGATGAGTGGGCTGATACAAATTACCCTAGGCGGATTACCAGTATAGAAACTACAGTGATAGCTGCAACAACTGTCGCATTTTCATGGCGCCTGATCCCTGGTATGGATTCAACAACTACTGGCTAGGGTGCCATTGTGAAGGCAGTGCCGAGGAAGCAACCGTTTGCATCGGTAAGTCGCGCTCATCGACAGATTGTTATATGACTAATTCAATCTTTAGAGGTGGCGGTTGCCCACCAGTGGGTGCATAACGAAAACGGTGTCCTCACATGTTAGAAGACTGGATAGCAGCGGAGTCTCGTGAGACCAGTTCGGGTCAGGGATAATCAGTGTATTCAACAGTGTATCAAGGATTACATCAGGATCTCAAGCAGTATTCAATCATTTTTAAATGAGAATTATGTATACGCTATTCTAGTTGGCAACGGCTGGCTGGACGAGGGTATTTCCTAAGATTTCGATTAATTTCTCAGCATACACGACGACTCCTGATAATCTTACCTCCGTCGGGATACACAATCTGGCCATTGTAGAACAAACCACCCTTTCCAACAAGGAACAGGATCGTGGCAGCCATATCGGTATCGTGACCTGGTCGTCCAGCTGGGTTGGTCGACTTCTTCTCGTATTTGCTCTTGTTACCCTCATCAGACTTCCCGGTGGTCATTTCACTGGGGAAGATTCCCGGCGCAATGACATTGACGCGAACCTTGACATCCTTGCAAAGAGTGGCGAGCATTCGGCTGAGATGAGTGAGGGCGGCCTTGGATGTGGCATAGATCGGTTGGCCCATGCTGGAACCTTTCATAGCTCCTGAGATGGACGAAACATTGACAATCTGCGATGAATATCCGGGTGTCACGTCGCGGCCCTTGGCTAGTAGAGGCAGGAAGGCGACGGACATGTAGTATGGACCAGCGACGTTTGTCTGCAAGGTTTCGGTCCATTGCTCTGGCTTGGTGCGCAGGAAATGATCCGAGATGGCTTGGGCGTCAGACATGTCTGGCTCACCCGCCGAGGCTGCGTTGCCAATATGGTCAGCTGACACTCCACACTTTGACCTCAGTTAACTTACAAAACTTGGTTTCATCATCTCTGGCAATACCAGCATTGTTTACAAGCAGATGAATACCATTAGGCTCCTTCTCGCCGACTTCCTTAGCTAGTCGAATAGCCTCGTCTTTTGAGCTCACATCGCCAGGCAGTACATGGATGCTTCCAGGTCCAGTGCCGTAGAGCTTCTGAGTTTGCTCAAGCTTTTCCTTTCGGCGACCAGTGATGTAGACTTTGGCTCCGTTGGATACTAAAGCTTGGGTGATCATCAGGCCAATGCCTGTGGCACCGCCGGTAACAACTGCTGTGACATGAGATACATCGAACAAGGAGCTAGCCTTGAGTTCGTCGTTTGTAGCGTGGTCTGGGAGCATTGGTCAGCGGAGCGAAACAGAATGTTTCTTGCAATAAACGCACGGGAAGCCATATTGATGGTAGCAATTTGTTGAAACCTGGTCAGTCCTGTCTTGGGCGAATAACGTGGTCGTGCGAGTTGAAGAGTTGCGCGGGAGCAGATTGGAATACGGACAAATTTAAGTGCAAACATCTAACAGGTGACAGTTTGGACCGGTAGTTAAGTTTGAGGAAGTGGATTGCTTGATGACGGCAAGACCTGGTCTTTATGATGGGTCTGTCTTTGCCAAACACGTCATTGACTTTCTGTCTCAGGTCCCATTAAAGATAAAGATTTGAGAGGCGGTACCCAGATTACTTCACGATGATACAATCGAGACGAATTGACTTTGACAGGAATCATCAGCTATACAAATTTATCTATTCATTCTTGGTAGTGGCATTTACTAATAATAACTAATTATACTCAAATCTATCGGTTCATTTGACCGGTCAATTGCAAAAGGCTAGAGACCGCTAGTCTCGTCAATAACGTTAGAGTTGAGACGCTCCACTTCATTTTTATTAATCAGAATGTCTGCGGAGGTCCAACGTGCCCTACATATAGCTCAGTGTATATCGCAGATTATATACAGTAGTTGTTTTAGGCTGCTCACAAGTCCAGCATGTCTCTAATTCCTTACAGTCTCTGTTGTCGCAAATGCCTTGATCTAGACAGTGCCCGCTAGGAATAGTACGTCATTGCAGTAGGATAATGGATCATGACAGGAAGAAGCCATTGCACGCTTGAACAACACACAGTCAGTATCTTCTCTTCACTTGACACAAGACATGCTTTTCGACCTATACATATCCGAGAAGTAAGACGTCTAATCTATGAGTTAATTTTCTTCCCGTAACCTAAGTCTGTTTCTAGAATGACTTCCCCTCGCCTCAGAAGCAATCCTTCCGGCAACTTGCCTTAGCCCCGAGCTAAGCAAGGGTTCTGGATGCGAAATTGCCGGCCTCTAACAGGATCCATCTCAAAATGGTCAATGCGCGGTAGAATCAAGACTCATTCAGTCATTTTCAACGCAGATCAACTGCATTGTTCCACTTTGTGCGTCTTCAGCTATAACCCCGCGGATCCATGGACGGTATTCGCGTCTTTTTAAGTACCGATTTTCCGATCCAAACAGTGAAAACGACGGAAACTCCGCGGCAATTGGGATCACGTTCGCCTAGATACGACACGATGCCCCCATCAACAATGTATGCAGTGGATAACACAGGTTTCGTGTCAGTAATTCAAGGCCTGCGATAGGGCAGGAAAGATCGCTTGACCGAATTGTCGTAGCCCCGGCTGCGTGTTCACGGCGTCAATCAGTGGCTTCATCGTTGCATCGTAATGGAGATCAACCTTCTAAATGTGGCCGTGCATGTCACGATGCAACTACCATTTAGGGATATGGTCAATGCCTTAAAAGAACTCGAAACCCCATATTCAAGAGATCCAAATCATTCACAAACACTTCCCACAGTAGCCATACAAACAACATCTCTTCTCTCGTCTTGTTTCCTGGTATTTTACCGCCAAAATGGCTGTGCTTCACACTGATTTAGTGTCTGGCATAACTCTTGCTGGCGGAGTAGCATTGCTGGCGGCATCATTGGTTAGTATGGGTTTCCTCTACGGCTTTAATCTTTAACATCTCAAGGTCCTCTACGTAACGCTTCGCTCCATCTACAATGCATTCTTCCATCCACTATCAAAAGTCCCCGGACCGAAACTCTACGCCGTCACTCAAGTTCCATATCTCTGGCACCTGGGTCGTGGAGATTGGCCTTATCGTCTAAGGAAGTTGCACGACCGATATGGTCATGTCGTCCGATACACCCCCGAGGACGTTTCTTTCATCACTGCCGATGCCTACAAAACTATTTACGGTCACAAAGCTCCCGGGGCCAAGACCTTTGAAAAGGACCTGCGTATCTACCGACAAGGCATGACAGCACCTCATCTGATAGTGGCCAACAACACCGACCATAAGCGTCAGAGAAGGCTTCTCTCTCATGCCTTTTCCCAAAAGGCTCTGCGCGGTCAGGAAGGCCTTCTGAAGCATTACGTCGATCTCTTCATTCAGCGTCTTACCCAGAAAGCTCACGAAGGAGCCACCGTCGACATGACTGCCTGGTACAACTTTGCCACGTTTGATTTGATCGGTGATCTCGCTCTTGGTCAGCCATTTGGATGCTTGGAAAGCGGACAGTATCACCCATGGATCAACAAGATCTTTGGCAGCATAAGATCCGTTGTTGCTACCCAAATCTTGATTCGTCTCGGTCTCCGAAGCTGGCTCTCTACCTTGACTCCGCCTCGTTTGAGGAAAGCTCAAGCCGAACACTGGGAGTTTACTCAGCACGCAGCCGGCGCTCGTCTTGATGCCAAGGATACTAGCCGACCGGACTTTTTCTCGTATATTCTTCGTTACAATGATGAGAGGGGTATGTCTAGAGCCGAAATGCTAGAGAATGCTGGCCTTATTATCATCGCTGGCAGCGAGACAACGGCTACGTTACTCAGCGGTACTACATATTTCCTTTTGACAAATCCCGACAAGTATGAGAAATTGGTTCAGGAAATACGTTCTGCTTTCACCACGGAGGAAGAGATTACAGCCGATCGAGTGGACCAACTAAAGTATTTGATTGCGACATTTTCTGAAGGGTTGAGAATGTGTGCGTCCCCTCAGAATCTGCTTCTTTTACACATCTTCTTGAGACTATACTGACCATATATCCTCAGACCCGCCCGTTGCCAACGCTCTTTCACGACTCTCTCCTCAAGGAGGCGAATTCGTCGAAGGCTACTGGATGCCTGAGAATGTGAGTAACCTATGGTCATTGCCTTGTATCAGCCCATCTCTAATCATTCAACTTAGACTTCTGTTTCTGTGCCTCAATTTGCTGCTTTCAGCTCATCGCACAACTTCAAAGACCCCGAGCAATTCGTGCCAGAGCGCTGGTTGGGTGATCCACTGTATGCCAACGACTCTAGGGCTGTGCTCCAGCCGTTCTCCATGGGACCCCGAGACTGTATTGGCAAAAAGTGAGTCCAACGGTAAATGCATAGAGAATCAATACTAATATTACATCACAGTTTGGCTTACGTTGAGATGCGGCTTATACTGACTCGCTTACTCTGGAAATTTGATTTGGAGCTGCTGCCAGAGTCTAAGAATTGGTACGATCAGAAGATCTTCTTTTTCTGGAACAAGGGAAGTCTTCAGGTCAAGTTGACAGAGGTTGTTCGAGAGACTAAATGAATGACAAGGGATGGATGGGAGGATCAAAGTGATAAACAGCTGATTGATTCAACTATGGGCAAGCTGGTGGATCGCAAGGGTTGGGTAAATTGAATACTTTATTTAGACTATCTCATAAACTAGACTTGAATGACATGCTCTTACTCTCATGCAGTGAAGTCACGGTGAGCCAACTCGTAAACAAATCCAGCAGTGACCTTGGCATGTTGCATGACGTGGTCAAAGTCAACGTGGGCAATAGTATCGTTAGGGGTGTGGATGTAAGGGTTGTGGTTTCCAAATGGAGTCTCGAAGAGGAATGAGGAGGGATAACCGTTTCGGTGAGCCGAGGCGTGATCAGAGCAAGCATAACCACAAGTAGACTCCTCATAAGAGATATCAGCATACTCGTCGATGAGTAGCTTGAGAAACTCGTTTTGGCTGGGGCTGGTGAAGTCCGTGACAAGACCGAAACGCTCGATCCCATCACGGCCCTTGTAGCCGACCATATCCTGGTTAAGCATGGCCTCGACTTGAATGCCGAGACGAGAGTAGCTGTTGAAAATGTCTTGCGATCCCAAAAGACCAGTCTCTTCAGCAGAGTACCAGTGGAACTCTACAGTGTTGGTGTGATCGCCTTTGGCAATGCGAGGGTCCTCGAGGAAAGCGCCCAAGAGATTGAGAAGCATGATACTCGCAGAGCCATTATCGTCGGCCCCAGGAGCACGTCCGGCACCACGGTCGTTGGAAATGACAGAGTCAAGATGGGATCCTGTAACGACAGTCTTGAGACGAACCTGTCCAGGGATCGAAACGATGATCGAGGGCTGCGACCAAGCCTGGTGCTGGATCAGACGGACTGAGGCTAAGGGGTGCTTGCTCTTCTTGATGACCTTCTGAACCTCTTTGTAGAGCCACTGAGCAGCTTCGACGCCATAGGCAGAGTTGAAGTAGCGGTTGTGAAATGAAGAAAACTTCTTGAGCTGCTTCTCCATATTCTTGGCGCTGACCTTCTTGACGATGTTGGCAACATTTGACTGATGAGATAGCTTGTCTGGGAAGCCTGGTGTTATGGCAGCAAGACGAGCGCCTGCAGGGCTGTGGTCCTTCCATTCAGTGATGTCGAAAAAGTGAACATGGTCCTTTACGTACGTTAGTCATTCATGCCTAAACATTAGAAGGTATGGGGGACGTACATCGATCATTTGGAACTTCTCATCCTCGGTCACCTCAACAGTCTCACCAGGGGCGGTCTCTAGAGTGAAGAGCTTCTCGGCACGCTTGTTCATAGCCTCAGCTGGTGCAGTAGCAGTAGCTGAGGCTGCGAGAGCCGCCATTAGGGGAATAGAGTAACGCATGGTGGTTGCCGAGAAGTATTAACACGAAGAGTAGAGAGAATTTGGCCCTTGGAGGAGACGAAGATGAAGTTACGCCCGCAGGACAATAGCCTTATATAGCTGTGACGATTGTATGCGGGGATGGATTCGCTTACCAACAGTCCAGCTCTGCGATATACCCTGACTCGCATACGGTGGTTGGTTAGACCGCTCTTACGGAACTGCCTGAGAGGCCATTTGAGAAACAAATCGTCCTGTTTATCCAGTGCCAAGTCGCTTGGTACTTGGGTCTACTCCGCATTGGGAAGCTACAGAGGCTGTTGGGATGTAACCCAAGCCGGGGACATAAATGACTTGTTGATAGTTTGTGAGTAAATAGAGCGACGTCGAGATAAAGATGGTCAGCACTTGTTCCTGGTAGTATGCAGGAACACTTGGCGTCAAGGGTTTCCCCGCGTGTGGATGACAAGACAGGTGAAGCAGAGTCTACGCCGATAAATCAAGACAAGATCAGTGAGTTCTTGAGTCAATTCGCCAGATACTTTAATTACAACCCACAACAGTAAAGAATTGGCAACCGCCTCAATGCCAGTATAAATATCCATGCCACTTTAAGCTTAATTCTCACTCCTTCCGGCTTACACTTTTACGAGGTCTAAGAGAGGGGTAAATAAGCTTGGCCTTAGGTAGCATCCCATCTGGGAAGGTCAGATTAGAGATGTACCATGATCACCGTAGATCTTGCCATGATTGGAAGGTGTGAAAACAGTCTCCAATCCCGCCGGACTCAGCCATTCTTTTGCCAAGACATGATCAAATTGCTAACAAGTTCTTGATATCAAAAGGACCTCGGGCCCTTTTATCCGCGTTCAATGTCATGCTTCGTCAGCTCACAAGTCAATGCCATGGATAAACTTGATCGTATCCTATTTTCATCAAATTGGAGCGCAATGTAAAAACGTTGGAATATCATCCAAGAGTCATTGATTCATGAACTGAGAAAGACAAGCTAACTCATCTAAGTCTATCTAACATCTTCCTTCCTTCTTCAACATTCTCGTAAGTTCCTAATATCTTCTAACCAGGTCTCTAGTTGCGGACAATCTGCATGCGCTTCTTGAGACGGAAAGCGATAGCACGCTTGCGAGCAGCAGCGGACTGGGTAAAGGCAGCAGAGCCTCCAAAGGGTCCGGCAGCAGCACCGTTTCGCACTCGGACAATGCAAACATTCTCAGCTCCTCCGACAGATCCCTCGCAGGTCATACCCGCAGGCATCTTGACAGTGAGGGGGAAGTCAGTGTTGGTGGCCAGTGAAAGACCTTGGATACCAAAGCCGGGAACGTTCTCGGTGACTTCAGCGGACTGGAAAGCATTGACGTCAGTGCCACCAGATGTGGCATCGATGTCTGCTGTCATGGGGCCAGCACCGTCTTGGTTGATCTAGTAAGTGTTAGCTAGGATTCATGGGGTTATTGGAGTTGTGACTTGCCTGTCTGTAGGTCATTGTGATCTCGCCGCTCTCCGAGCAGGTGGGCAGACCCGAAGAGGCACCTTCACCGGCAGTCGCAGCGACACTAGACTCGGCAGGCTTATCAGCCTTGTTGCCACTGTTGCCGCCACCGAGACCACCACCAATGCCACCGCCTCCGAACAAGCCGCCAAGAAGGTTACCAAGCTGACGCTTCTTCTGCTTCCTGTTGTTGTTGCGGCCTGCTCTGTTAAGACCAGAAAGGTCATCCTCAACACCAACACCCGCGCTGCTGGCGTTGTTGGTGGGAACGTTCGCGCCACCACTAGTTCCCAGGAAGTTGGCGATCATGACAGAGGCGTCAACGGGTCCGTTGCCCTGGGTCCTGCCGAGGGCACTGGCTCGATCAGTTCCGAGCTCGCGATCACGGATGATTGCGGTATCAGCTTGGGAGCCACATCCGTTGCTGGAGCAATCACGAGGAGTTCCATCGGCGACTATCGAAGAGTTAGAGAGGATTGATGTTGTGGTTTGAGTGTGCACTTACTGGTGAGACCAGGCATGGAAACTCCATTGGCACCTTCGACAGAGATGACCACTCCGTGAGCGGAGACGGCAGTAAGGAAAGCGGGAAGGATGGCGTAGAAGTGCATTTTGCTGTTTTTATTTTATGAGTAGAGATGAGGATTGAAAGGGAATTGGGTATCTGAGTGAAAGATGGAAAGATTAAAAGTTGTTGAGAATTGAACTGAGCCACCAGGGCTGTCTTGAGATGCTGAAGAAGAGAAGAGGAGGTGAATGCTGAATTGGATTGTTGCTTGTTGAAAAGTTGTTTAGGTCGTCGGGAGCAGGACTCTTAAATACATTTCTGTTCGAAGTATTTGCCTCTCAGTTGTGGATTCGCGATAACCTCTCAAACTCTTGGCTAGAGGCACTTTTGGAATCACAACGCACAGTCACCAGCTTCAGGTTGTTGTTTCTGCGTGTTGCGACTCTGAGACCGAAACCTCCACTAATTCTTTCCTTTTGAGATGTCTTGGGAGTTTGAAGTCTCTCGCTGTGTGCTTAACCCCAAGTTTCGATTTCGTTCATGGTGTTTCACGTTTCGCTCAGACCCCCCTGCAGATCTGATGTTGCAACCCAACCCACCATCACCAGCCCCCGATTGAATAATGCGAAACCTGAACTCGAACAGTTTGAAGAATTCTTGGCTAATTCTTTGGTTGCGATTGGCTTGTCAGATCAGAAACTGCAGTGGCTGAGATGTGTCAAGTGATGGGGCTTATGTCCGGGGGACCTTTATCGCTCCAGTTGATCGACTTGTAGCGTCGTTTTTTAACTTAATTCTTATTGATGATTATCATATTCGGCTCTGCAACTAATAATTGAGACTGTAAAGAGGCATTGCCAGTACATTGCCAGATCAGCTAGATTAGCCTGAGCGGGGAACAACTATCTTGATCTATAGAGATACCATATCAGGCTCACGCCTATGTAATAGATGTTACTTATTTCTAAAGACTACTCTGCTATTTGAAAATATTCTCGTATCTCTTTTCTTCAATTGACTTTACCTGTTTATCTCCGTGGCCCACTGTTTCCCGTTGCTCGCACTCGCTTCTGGCACAATGTGGCTGAGTTTTTAGAAAAGATCGTCTATTTTTAAGCCATTAATCAAGAAACTATCATAAATATCCAAGCCCAGATCTCGGATCAGAACATTACCGAGGACCCTTGCCTCTGATTCGGCGTTTACCGACCGATCCTACGTGACGTGCTTCAGAGCCTCCAACTCTGAGACGCTGAAACATTTAGCCAAGACCTCGTTACAGGAATGAAAAAAGGTCATAGTTTGACAGCCACAAGGTGTCACAAGAGAACCCCATTACTCTAAACGCTTTAGAACATGTTTTTCGAGTTGGGTTAAGCCTCATTGGGCCGTGGTCTATACTGTTTGTGCTCACTGTCATAGCGCATAATGTTGTTTGAAGGCTGTAACATGGTACCTCCTTGTCGCTTCAGAGATCTGACAGGACAGGGTATTTTGACAGGCCTGGATGTTTCACGGCGTGACCGAGGGTTCCTTATCACATGTCTTGAGGATTTCAATCCAAGGATGTGATATCAGAAGAGAAGTGGATTGAATCTTTAAAAATATTCTACGGATCAGACACAGGGAATAGTTTCTAGAAGGCGGTCATTGGGGTTGCATTGACGCTACTGAATGTGGAGACAAAATAACTCAGTCATCCTAGCGCACATCATCACTTTATTATGCTTGCCTTTGTCTGTAGCTCCGGCTACGCGAGATTTCCACAGCAAAACCGCCGACATCATTTCGCTGGATCACAAAATGACATGGGTAAATAGCTGACAATTGATTTGAATATCACTAGACAAAGTGGTCTACACTTTCAATATGAATTTCTCTCCACTTGCTCCTGCTTTAAGGGTGTCGAGCATCTTCTGCGCTGCCCCCAAACCCCCTTCAATAATACGAGGCTTTGGGGCAACTTTGATCGTCCCATCCTGAAGCTTGTCGGACAACCAGCCGCCAAAGAGCCAACTTGCAAGATGGGGATATTCTTTAGTGAATCGAGAACAATCAGTGTGATGAACTTGAACTCCATCTGGCAACGGTTTGTCTGCAGGCCATGGGAAGAGCGTGCTGAGTTTAGTTTGTGTAGAATCGACGGTGTTGAGAAGAGCTGCAATAGACTCAAATGAGGCCTCGTCAGCCCTAGCGTCGAGAACACCGCGTAGTTTCAATCCTGCTGTTAAAAGGGCACTTTTCAACTTTTGCGAAATATTTGGGTCGCGATAGTCCCATACGTCTGTTGCACCAAGACTCTTCAACCACTCGTGATGTTTTACACTCGCGCTCACGTATACAGGATATCCTAAAGAATGAGCAATCTGAAGTGCTGCGATCCCCGTTGACGAAGCTCCACTCCATATGAAGATGGCGCCAGGCTTGTCGTCATGTGCTTGGTGCATTGGAAGGCCAATGCTCTCAAACAAGGCGATGGATGCAGTAATCATCCCAACTGGAAACACAACACCTTCTTCAAAAGTGAGGTTGTCGGGTAGATGGGATGTCGCGATCTCGTCCATAATTGTGTACTTCTGGAACGCCGCCTTGTCGCTGTTTGCCTGGATGACTCCCTGCGCGAAGCCTGTGACGCGATCGCCTGGTTTGAAGCGCGTTACGCCAGGTCCGACTGAGACAACGACACCACTGAGTTCGCTGCCAATTATGGCGGGGAAATTTTCAATCATGACTCCGAAAGTCTGGACTTTCCAGTCTGAAGGGTTGGCGGCAACTACCTCATTGCGTACCAACAGTTCTCCCTGGCCTGGCGTTGGGATAGGACGTTGACCGAGAGTGAGAAGACCTTGCTTGGCAAGGAGTAACGAAGCGGTGTTGGATTCTCCAGAGTGGCTCATATTGTCTTGGGCAGATAAAAAATATAAACGGTACTGAGTTCTTATTGAGGAGGAAGTAGAACTAGATAGGTGCAGTCTACAAGCTTTCAGTTCATGTTTGAATCTGAAGACTTTATGTCAATTCAACACAATACAAACTCAAAATCGTTTATGTTTAAACTGTTGTCCGTGGAATTACAAAGCAAGGTCGATGACATAACGGCATTTTTCATTGCGCCTATATTGATTAGCTGACATTGTTGAATTGGAAAGAATTTGCGAGGGTAAAAGTAATCTAATTGGTGAATGGTACTGAGGACATAAGCAATCCGTCCAGTTTATGTAAGTCTACGCGTCACTTGCGTTAGTATATCCGAAGTTCGATCGAGACGGACGGAGCATACCTGGGTAGTTGGTATATGTTTAAGCAGGTGAATATGAGACGAGAATTATCTGTACAGATTCTGTGGGAATTCAATCTCATCCAAGATCCATAAATAGAAACATTCTGGGGAGTGTTACAGAGTACAGTCGGGCTAATATGAGGCCGACTCGTTTCCACTAGTCCGTAAAGAAACATGGCATTTGCTGACTCATTATCTGACGTCAGTGACACTTTTGTGATTTATCGATGCCAGTGTGGTGTCGCGTGGTAAATGCCGTAGGAAAACTGTATGCAAACTGGACGGCCTATTTGCTCTATCTAGCAATTTCATGTCGTGAGAAATTTCACAATAGCCTATACCTTGAAATGAGATAGGAATGGTGGTTGTAAATTGTAACCTTTTCCATGTGGCTACTGGTGTTTAACAACAGTCTCAGTGTTTGTTGTTTGTTGTCGATCTGAACACGTTATAGGTTGTTGCCTTTGACCTCTCCCCATAACCGTTGATTCAGGAAGTGATAAAATATAGCTCTTGGACTCTATCACTTCTTTTGTGTCTTGTTATAAGACTGTATTACTATCCTACAGTTATCTCAGGAAAATCTCAATCCTACCCTACAACGCTATTCTGATTCTACGAGTCATAGGAACTGGGGTATGGCCCGAGCACGAGTCGCGCTAACGCAAATGAAACTGAGCCATCCTTGCAAACCGGAACTAGCCGTGAACTCGAAGTGAGGAGACAAGCAAGGGAGTTCATTAGCCAATAGAGATGTGTTATTTCCCCCGCTCCCTGTTGAGTAGAGTCATCGGATTTCTTCCGTTGTAGTATGGTGTACCACAAGTTTATTGACTTGCAGAGTCCGTGTAGCATAAAACACCAATTAACTACGTGAGTTCGTCGCTACCAACTCTGGAAAAGTGAAGCTTTTCGCTACATACTATCCAACTGATTCTCGAAAGCCACAATGAATTTCTACCCACCACCTCCTGTCATCAAAGCAGACCTGTGGGTACGCATTCCAGATGATAAGCGATGCATTGGCCAAGAAACAGAATGGCGCGGGGGTTTCGCAGGCGCGTTCAAGCACATCTTCCTAGAAGGTCCTGTATTTGACACAGCCGGCAATCTCTACGTCGTGGATGTCCCGTATGGCCGCATCCTGAAAATTAACAAGGATAAACAAGTTTCTGTTGCTTGTACCTGGGACGGAGAGCCAAATGGTTTAGTCGGAACTGCTGAAGGAGATATCTTGGTAGCAGACTACAAAGAGGCAGGTTGATCTAACTCACGGCAGATCATAAACAATTGAGCTGACCGGAAAAAAGGGAATCCTTTCTTTTAATCCCGAGACTGGAAAAATAGGACCAAAGCTCAAAAGAAAGAATCTGGAAAGATTCAAAGGACCCAATGACTTGATCGTCGACTCAAAGGGAAACCTCTACTTTACAGACCAAGGACAAACTGGAATTACCGACCCAACAGGACGCGTCTACCGCTTGTCGCCTGACGGAAAACTGGATACTCTTCTCGATAACGGCCCTTCACCCAACGGTCTCGTTCTCTCCCGCGACGAACGCTTCCTCTACGTAGCCATGACAAGAGCAAACCAAGTCTGGCGTTTACCACTCCATCCAGACGGTACAACTTCCAAAGCCGGCGTGTTCTTCCAGTCCTTTGGCAACTCTGGCCCTGATGGTCTCGCGTTGGACGAGGAAGGTAACCTGTTCATCTGTCACCCGAGTCTTGGATCAATCTTTGTGGTTGACACGCACGGCGTGCCCAAGGCTCGAATTGTGAGTGGGACGGAAGGAATTAATCTGACGAATTGCTGTTTTGGAGGGCCTGAGCACAAGACGTTGTATATCACTGATAGTATCGAGGGGAACATTCAGACGGTCGAGTGGCATGTAAGAGGTGCAGTTGCCGCGCCGACTCTGAAGCAAAGCAAGGCAGATGTGTAGTTCAATAGAGACATGTAATATGATACGAGAGATCAATTGAACGACTACCTATCTCAAGATGTTTGCTTTTGGATATCTCTATTCGTACCACACGCCATTAAGCTGACCAACTTAGACACACGTATCCATTGCGATATGCTTGGACTGTTATCTAGTCTGCATGGCGACTCTTTTTACAATTCCCTTCGTAGCTTCGCCTCGAGCATACTTGTCTTGCATAAACAGACAATAAATGCTGCGTTATCAGGCCTACTCGGTCCGACCCTAAGACCCTCAACCCATCTCCAACTCCAAATACGCGTCGGGGACACAAAGCGATACATTCATCTCCACCAACAATCCGGATATCGGCACCTGTCGTGGCCTCTGCTCATTGCACCATAACTGACATGTCCAATTCGCGGAACATCTCCATGTCAACGGGCATGACCCCATCCATATTCCCCCAGTTAGCCCCAACTCGTCTTCCCCATCAGTGCGTTCTCGGTTCATCAACAACCTGCCCAATGTGACGTTTCTCCTGACTCGTCAACCCCGTCACGAGGGGTAATATGCCATTCTCGGCAAGTAATCCGTGTGACCTGGAGAATAAACCCCTCAAAGGTGGGAACGGGTCAAGCCCGAAAGCACTAGGAGATGTTCCGATCATGGGGGTTTGCGTTTGACTCTACGCTAGACTTTGGGAGTTCCACTCGGACTGTAGCGCGACTGGGGAAATTGAGGGGGACCTGGGGGAATACCAAGATCATCAATTTGGCAATGCAACTTTCCCCACGCTTTGACCATTGTCCTTGTTGGAGACGGAAATAATCCAAAGCTTTGACGGAGAATTGGTCAACGCAAAACCTGGGGAACAATATATTCTAGGCTGTCTCTCTCGCTTGGCATCTTGTCCTCTTCAAGCACAAGCTCTCTTTGTCCAGAGCATCACTTCTTTTTTTTTTTCTATACCAAGGTTTTCAAGCGACAAGAAGCCCAATTCAGTCACAATGGGCAGCAAACCAAACATGATCAAGGCCACCAAAAGGGCCATCAAAGACAGTCCCAAGGAAATCTTCAACTGGTATCTCCTAGCATGTACTTGGATCTGGAGTTTTTCTGGTGTCGCCAAGGGCTTTGATGAAGGTATGCGAATTTGAAATTGACTTATGTAATCCGAACCAAGCTGACGACATCACGTGCAGGCAACATCGCAAGTCTTGTCATTATGGATGTCTTTAAAAATCATTTTTCGATTGCCGATCAAACCGACAAAGAATATGCAAATACTAAAGGATGGATCGTTGCTATTGCTACATCTGGAGCTGTCTTCGGATGCTTGGGTTGTGTTTGGTTGACCCAGCGCCTTGGCCGAGCACGCACATTCCAATTCTTTACTATCATCTACATGGCTGGAATCTTTGGTCAAACCTTCAGTAGCTCACTTGGAGTCCTGTATGCAACCCGTGTGATCAGTGGAATTGGTATTGGTGCGACTACCGTACTTCCTCCCGTTTACATCGCAGAGGTATGTGAAATCCCGAAAACCAAACCTCCACCAAACTAACTTACACCTCCCACAGATCTCTCCCCAACCAATTCGAGGTCTCTTGACGTTGCAATACACATGCTGCCAACAATTAGGAGTTGTTTTTGGGTTCTTCTTCAATTTTGTGAGTGAGATTCATTGCCTGATGATGATTACAAGAGGCTGCGAATAGGTACTGACAATGCGAGCAGGGTGTCACCAAATACCATGCCGGAACAAACCTCCAATGGCAGCTGCCCACTGCCCTCCAGCTCATTCCTGCCTTCATCTGGGGTGTTGGCACGTTCTTCACCCCCGAGACTCCACGTTTCCTCCTCAGCCAGAACAAGAAGACCCAGGCCCTCGCAGTCCTATCTCGTTTCCGAGGATTGCCTGAAGACCATCCCTATGTCCAATCCGAGTTTCAAGGCATTGAATCACAGCTCAATCACGAGATTGAAGTTGTCGCTGGTGCTAGTACTTGGGATCTGATGAAGGAGACATTCGCCGATATCAGCAACCGTCGCCGATTCATGCTCATGTTTGCTTGTCATATATTCAGTCAATGGTCAGGAGCCAATGCCATTACTCAGTACAGTCCTACAATTTTCGGGTATATGGGCATAAAAGGAACTGAATCCAGATTCCTGGCAACTGGACTCTACGCTATCATGAAGTTCGTCGTGGTCCTTCTCTTCTCAGTCTTCGTCATCGACTTTATTGGCCGTCGTCGATCCCTCATTACTGGTATCACCCTTCAGGTCCTGACTTTGGCTTTCGTTGGCGCCTACCTCAAGATCACCAATGGTTTGACCGCCGAGGACATTGCGAACACACCCTCCACTCTGGCAGCCAGTCGCGCAGCTATTGCAGCCATCTACATTCACGCTATTGGCTGGTCTATTGGCTGGTTCTCGATCCCCTACCTCCTATCTGCCGAAGTTTTCCCCATTAGAATCCGCTCCATTAACGTTTCTGTCCTTATGGCTTTCCACTGGGCCATGTACTTTGGCTGTTCGCGTGCCATGCCTTCGCTTTTGGCTGCGACTGAGAGATATGGCGCTTTCATGTTCTTCTTGAGCATTGCTACCTGTTCGCTCATATATGTTTACTTTGCCATGCCAGAGACCTCTGGTCGATCTCTCGAGAGTATGGACAAGCTGTTTGAAAGGCCTTGGTACACTGTGCACAAGATTGCCTACCCCACCGCGGATGATCTGAAGCCTCAGGAGCGTGAGATTCTTGAGCCTGACATGAAGGATCAAGAGTCTGTTGGCTCCAAGCATGTTGAGAACCGCTACTGAGGAGGACACTAGATTTTATGATGTAATGATATGAAAAGGATAAAGAAAAGACTATGAATTAGACCAATGGGAGTTAATGACTTGATAATTGTATTTCATCATGCCGAGTTAAGCCTGAGACTTTTTAATGATCACTTCTGTAGGGTTCATAACCACGAAAACATGCTTTTGGTGCATCTGACACCTAATCATCGGTTAACTAAAAGCCTTAGACCAATTTAGACTAGACCCTTTGCTCCTAGCCCTAAAGATTATAAGTTTAGAACCGGTAACTCTGTCCAACCATCAGATGAGTCTCGTCGATGAGCCGTAAATTTCCATTTTCCTTTGATATGCGGGGTCAAGCACGTGACTAAGAGCCATATCCTTACGACCCACGTCATATTGGAGAAATACTTATAATACCAGTTGTCCCCAGATTTCCATCGAGGCCTCGGAATTTGTCCTAGCCAATCATATACTCTGAGACAAAAACGACCATGAACTCATCGTCATCCTTATCTGTAAGGCTTCCCAGACTACCGGCATGCCAAGCCTGCGCACAAAGGAAGACAAAATGCGATAATGGAAGACCAAGTTGTTCCCCTTGTGAGAGGAATGGTCTCGAATGCCTCGTTGTGACTTTGGAATCGGATGGCAAGCTATCTAGAGCGTGAGGGCATAGTCTCTAACATTGGCTGGGCTAAGCTAACGACTCAGTATGATTGATGAGTTGGAAAAGAAGGAACAGGCTCTATCGCAAAGACTTCAAGAATTAGAGGCGATGGCCCATGATCCTAGTACTGTGGATACCGTTAGTCCGGACGATAGGCATACAGTAAAGTCAATAGCAGCATCGTCACCTGCGACGAGACAAGGAGCCAGTATCAGGTGGGTATGTCTTGGATTTCGTTCCACCAAATCAACTAAATCTGTGACAGTTTCATTTCTCATCTCTTCGCTGATGCAAATTGGAGAAAGTCTCATGCCGGTTTGCTGCGAACTCTGGCGGATGCCCCGGGAGCGGGAGAAGTCTCAATAGCGCCATGTCCCTTACCAACGGCAGCTGAAACGCAGATGCTCTTCGAGAAATAGTCAGTTCTGTATGAAGCCTGTCTTTCTATTGCTGATTAGAGATAGTTTGAGCTGGGCACATATCCAGAACCCTTTTCTCCTCCGTCAAAATGTTTGGGCACTCCACCAGCGCCTTTTCAACAACCAGAACGCTTCCACCCCAGTTACAAAACATGAACTGTTCAGGGCGTTTATGATTTGTGCTATTGGTGCTGTACTTCCCTATCGGAACAGGCTGCATGACCGGCATCCGGGAGCATATTACAATGCAGCCCTGCAATACCTGGGAATTGAATTTCTCACCAGAGGTTTGGACTCTGTCCAAGATCTCTTGCTTATTTGCAGATTTGGAATTTATCATCCCATTGGTATGTAGAACCCTAATTTTATGTTGTTGCCTAACTGTTTGACAGGCACATCCATATGGGACGTTGTGAGAATTTGCGGCCGTCTTTGCATTGAGCTTGGGCTACACAGTAACCCGAGCATCCCAGGCGATCTACTCCAGACTCAACTCAGACGGAGAGTGTTTTGGCAATTTTACCTTATAGACCGTTACAGCTCGACGACATTGGATCGTCCATTTCTTATTGAAGACGACGACATCAGCACCAAGTTTCCCGTCGAAGCAAGCGATGAAGAGCTTGAGGCAGCCAATAGCCAAGTCCAAAGTCTCGACTCGTTCGAATTCAATCGGGAACCGAATGTGCAGAACGAGATGACTATATTTTTCGTATCAGTGAGACTTCGCCAGATATCATCACTTATCCAAACCGAGTTCTCAAAGTTACGTCGCAAGATTACCGGTTCACCATCAAAACACCTCCACGCAGGTCACATTCACGTCGTTATGAACAAACTTCTCAAAGAATTGCAAAATTGGAGGAACAGCACTCCCTTCATCCAAGAGCCCAGTTGCCTGTACGAGACTCAAGAATGGTACGACCTTTTGATCGCCCGAGAGCGTCTATCTGTCCTGCGACGTGCTATAGATCTTGTGCCAAAGGTTAATGGATCACCACCACAGGAAATACTAATCGTGTTCTTGAGGTGTGCTTTGGAAACGATCGAGAAGTATCATAACCTGTGGTGCCAAAAACGGGGAATGATGACACACACACGAAGCTACTTTCATATGCTATTCACAGCAGGACTGTCAGTTATGTACTGTACATCTGTGTCTAAGAAGATCGCAGTTGAGGATCTTCGTGCTGCGTATGAAGGGCTACTACGGTGTCAGGAGCTACTGACCAGTGTCGCAAGGCAGCTTCCTGATGCTATCAACTACGTCTCCGTTTTCGAGGCCCTCCTTCGAGATGTATCGCAAAGGCTGTGGCCTAATGTTCGGGACGCCCCGATGCTTTCAGCAGATCCATCCGTGACAGCCCCAGCCCCTTCGAATGACATTGGCAACTTTAACGACAGCGGGTATTCCCAGAATATAGTTGCAGGCTCACTGCCGGCTGACATAGAGGGCATATCAGACTTCGCAACAACGAATCGCCAATTTTTCGATCAGGGTATGCAAAGTCAACAAATACTTGACCCTGTGACACAATTTACAGCTCCAATTCAGACGGCCGACAGCGATATCACGCCTGACTATCAAGATGGTACGGGGATCAACTGGGCACTTATGAATTATGACTCGCTCTGGAATATGGAATCTGCCTTGGGTCATTATGTTTATGGAGACCCCAGCAATACTGGTGTTTGGGAAGGCTTTGAGTTCTAGCTAGAGCCTGGATAGGAATGAAATAATAATTAGCAGGGTTAGTAATCTTCGGGGTCACATAAAACGTGACTATATTTACCTAAGAAACAGAATAACATAGCGACCTTATGATATCTTAGAACTGGCTTTAGGGTCTGTATTTTCTGTACCCTAAGTTTATGTCTTAGGTTCTATTTCTCCTCTACGTATTTATCACGGATTCGCGATGCTATTATGGTATACGCTCGGTATATTCGTTCGTGAAGGCATAGGGTTAGGAAACTTAAACAGGCTGAGAAAGTTTCTAGAGATGTAACTCAAGGCCCATTCAATATTGGCATGTGATTTTGGGCAAAGGCAAATCATAACTTGGTACTTATACTGGTCAATTTTACCGATACTCATAATTGTTGCTATATATATATAAACTATATTCCCTCCGTCTATGCGTTACTTAGAGCAAATTCCAACAGGTATCTCGCTGCTGCCATGCCTGTTTGCATCTGTGTCTCGGCAGTGGCAGCTCCAATATGAGGAGTGCTAACAACCCCGCTCTCCCAGAGAGAGTTGTACTTCTCATAACTAGGAGGCTCTTCCTCGTGACAATCCAAGCCAGCGCCCCAGATAAGACCCTCTGACAGAGCTCGCTTGAGATCAGCCTCGTTGATGATGCCACCTCGTGCAGTGTTGATGACAATGGCAGTCTTCTTCATTGTCTTCATCTGCTCGTAACTAATAAGATCTCTTGTCTGAGGGGTCAATGGCATGTGTACAGTGATGACATCTGATGACTTCAAGACCTCCTCGACTGAAGTAGCTCGTGTGTGGGGAATGTCAGCCCAGGCATCAGCGGGCAGGAAAGGATCGTATGCAACGACATCGGCTTCAAAGGCACCTCTGAAGATCTTTGCGACACACTTGCCAATGTTGCCCATGCCCAGGATACCAATGGTCTTCTCGTGAAGGATCAAGCCAGAGCACTTCTCCTTGGGGACAAGGATGCCAGATGATTGCTTGGCGACAATAGAACCAACTTGACGAGCAGAGGCAGTGGCTAGAGTCAGGACGAGCTCGGCAACTGCGCGTGCGTTGACACCAGGTGTGTTGAAGATCTTGATGCCACGCTCAGCACAAGCGTTGGCATCAATCTTATCGATACCAACGCCCTGCTTGCCGATGGCGATCAGGTTGGGGCATGACTTGATGTCCTGGGCAGTCAAACGAGCGGATCTGATGAGGAGGAAACGCGCATCTTGTCGCCATTGGTCGTGTCGAGGATCTTCTAGTGTGACGGCATCAAAGTTCTCTTTGGCATATGCGAGGACTTGAGGATGAAAGTTGTCAAGGAGATAGACTCTGGGCTTCCCCGAGGAGGCAGTGGGGAGACTGTCTGGGGGAGTTCCTGCTACAACGCCTGGAGCCATGATGATGAGAGTAAAGGTAGAAGTGGAGAGTTGATAGGAATATTCGGTGAAAATGTGGATTGTGGTTGATTATTTGGGACAGGAAGGTGGTTGTATTTGGGGAAGAGGCAAGATAATTGATGACTTGCATTTTTATGTATCACGTCTTACGGCCTCCAGAAGATGACTCGGAATACTACCGGATGATCATTCCTCGTATTCCCGCGCCCATCGATACGTCTCAAAGCATCCATCATCGATAAAGTATCTCCCGCGGGTAGTGTTGGTTGCAACGGAAAAAGTCCGAAACCCCGGGTTTGTTAGAATCGGCCCCGCTCCGATCCCACGATCTCTTCGGCTCATGCATCGGCTTTGAGAATTGGGGGTAATTATTGAGGCGGAACGAAAATAACGTGGAGTAACTGGGGGAATAGACGGAGGATAACGTTTTGTGCTAAGATACTTCTCTCTTTGTAGTATTTTGAGACTCTATATTAATACAGGGCGATATCGCCCTGGCCAGATACACTCATCATCATCACCAAAGACAATTCCAAGATACCCCAATCCACTCTATCCTTCCCCTCTATCAAATAAACATAATCATCATTCACCATGTCTGTTGCAGCTATTCCCCACTCTATGCGAGAGAAGCTTCTCCGCGATGAGGTTGCCTACACTCTGAGCATCAAGCTTGTCAAGTCTATCGAGATTGTCGGCATGGCCAAGACAGCCGGATTCGACGGAATGTTTATTGAATGGTTAGTACAACTGTGCCTTAATGAGTTAGAAAAAAACTAAAAATTATTCAGTGAACACTCATCCTTCGATCTTGAGACCACAAGCCAGCTCTGTGTCGCTGGTCTCTATGCTGGAATCACCCCCATCGTCCGTGTCCCCAGCAAGGATGCCTGCTTTGTCTCAAGAGTCCTTGACGGTGGCGCTCTGGGCGTTGTAGTACCCCATATTCGCTCCGTCCAGGATGCCCAGGACGTCGTCAATGCAGCCAAGTTCCAGCCCATTGGCTTCCGTTCCTCCACCAACGGTCTTCCCCATCATCAGTTCCGCACCATCCCCGCAAAGGTCTCCAACCCCGTCACCAACGATGCCACGCTAGTCATCCCCATGATCGAGACCCTTGAGGCTCTGGAGCTGGTGGACGAGATTGCTGCCCTCCCCGGTGTTGACTCTCTTCTGATTGGTACCAATGACCTGTGTGCCGAGATGGGCATCCCTGGAGATTACGAGAACCCCCGTTTGACCGAGGCTTACGAGCGCACTCTTGCGGCCTGCAAGAAGCACGGAAAGTGGCTCGGTGTCGGTGGACTTCACTCCCGACTCGACCTTGTTGAGAAGTTTTGCAAGATGGGTGCTCGCTGGGTCATGGCTGCTACTGATGCACCTCTTCTTATGGGCGCCGCTTCCAAGCGTGGAGCTGAAATGGCGGCTCTGAACGAGTCTGTCAAAGCAACTGCAGCTCAGACAAATGGTGCACCAGCCAAGGTTAGCAACGGTGTGTCTAATGGAGTCACCAAGGGTACAACGAACGGTACAACAAATGGAGCCGTCAACAGTGTGCCAGTAGCTGCATGAGGGAAGAATTTGAAGAAATGAAACACGCACAGTATAGCATAGATGTTTATTTGAACAAAAAAAATTAATAATTTGTCAATAATCTCTTCTCTCTTAATCTGTTCGTGGCTTACCTAGTATGTGCTGGAAAAGTTAACCTTTTGAGGCTTAGGTTGACAAAATAAGTATCATAAGACTCTGGTCCAAGAACGTAAAGCTGATTGAGAAATTTCGTCTCTTAGGTCACCAGCAGTCAATTCTTCTGATGCCTTGTTGGATGAGTAGTAGTGGTAAATAAAATTGCTGTAGAGTCTAGGCCTCTAGTCCCCATCTTACCCCATACCACGAACAAGCCCATCCCTACCTACTAAGGCCAACGAACTGTGGAGGGGCGAAGACTACTCCACGTGACCCTATAGGAATATTGCCGATCAGCGGTTAAATCAGCGCGTTACCCCAGATTCCTACACATATTTCGGACTCGCCCCGTTTGTCCATCAGACTCGTCCCGTCGCCGTTCTCAGCAAAGCCCAACATGACAACTGATTGGGGAGAAATCCCTCGAGTCTCGGAGCCAAGTCCTGCACCTGCACGGGCCAGTGATAGCCCCAGTTCACAACCGCCGCCGCCACGTAAGAACAGTCTCGCTTGTGAACGCTGTTTTAAACGGAAGCAAAAAGTAAGCACCGGCCAACCGCCCTGGTATCTCGTAATGTAACTAATTGATGAGTTTTAGTGTGACAGACTGCGCCCTGCATGCACGTCTTGTGCTGATCTTGGCGTTGAATGCATTGCGCGCTCACAGCAGTTCGACTTCAAAGCCGAAGATGCGGGCCTTACCCATGCCAGAGTCAACGGGTATGTCTTGAGACAGATTGCCGTACAAACTCATAGCCTGAGATCCTAAATTTCTTATTGATATGGTCTAAAATAAAGACCTGATAGTAACCTAATTCTAGGTTACTGATCCAATCAACCAGTTATTTGGGATCATAGCCTAAGTTTGCACGGTAGTCATTAACAGGACCGGGTTAACCTTGTGTAGTTATGTCGAATCTTTAAAACGACGTGTAGCTGAGCTTGAGCAAAAGGTCAAGATCGCTGAGACGAATCATATCCAGGCTCGACGTTCTTTTGGCGCTTCAGACGCCATCTCGCCTATCAATGGAAAAAGGCGTCGCTCAACTGACGGTTACGTTCCTGTTGTACCTGTGATGGATCAGGTCCCTCCCAACGGTGACGAGCAATCAACTGTTGAAGACACCATGAGTGCCATTGGCCTACTATCTAATAAGGCCATGGCTGAGTCTCGTGCTAATACTGGAAACGAGCCACACAAGCTTGCAATAATTGAGTCTATCTCAGCAGCATTGGCTATAGATGGCCGGGATCCTTCTACAGCCTCAGCGTTATCTTCACATCATGTATCGATGGCAAATGATCAGCCCATCCAACTTACTCGAGATCTGACCCTCAGTCATATTCAACGTTTCATTGACTGGAGTGTATGGCTCCCGTATATTGATGAGCGTCGATTGATGGAACAATACGATGCAGTCATCGACTCACATGATAACAGAGACAAGGCTCCCCTCCAACGTTTCAATACGTACCTTGCTATCGCGATTGGTATGAGCATGTCACCAGAGATAGGTCGTTTCTCGGCTCTTGCTACAAATCTCCACACTGCAGCTGCCAAACTGTTACCATCTATTCTCCACTCTCAAGAACCACTGGATACTCTCCATTGCACCCTTCTACTAGCCGTTTTCTCCATGTTCAACCCTTCCGGTGGATCTACATGGCATCTTATGGGGTTCATAATGACCAACTGCATAGCCGCTGGCTTACATAAAACTACCATCTCTCAAGAGAGGCTTGGAGAGGATAGTATTTACAGAGTCGACTGGATATTCTGGTCGGTCTACTTAATGGATCGGTTGGTGTGATATCGAGACTTGGGGCGTTCTACCAACTAACACTATTTTACAGTTCCTTGGCTTCCTCTATGGGCCGACCTTTTGGCATTACCGATCACTATATCTCGGTTTCTGTATGTTCAATGATCTCAGATATCATGCGGCCACCACTAACGGTGTTTCTCCAGGTTCCTGAAGCTCCAGGAAACGATGACGAGTCAGGTTTACCTGCACCAGTGAGAAACAAGCTCGCGCTTAGTCGACACCTCGTCACACATGCGCAGCTGATATCCGACATTTGCGGAGGAGACCAGCCCAGTCCGATCTTCTCATACGGCAACCTTTGTTTCTGGAGAGAGTTTCCTCCACAAACAAACAACACTAATTCATCTTGCAGCTATCCACCCGAATGTTTGGAGCAGCTAGCTTGTCTGGCCATGATCTTGATAGTCAATCCTCCAACCAACACACGTACTAACCCTCTTCTTGCTCTCGGAGATTCTCCAGAGATCGAGACCGACACCATTAGCTCCTGCAAGAGACTAATTGAGAGACTCTACAGCAAGTCGACAAACAACACAGCTGCAGTATCGTTCTTGGATGCGTACAATATCCTGTCGGCTGCAGTTGCATATGTATGTCTCGTGCAGCGCGTACCCCAGTCGAATCAGCAAGGGTTCGCACAGACATTTGAAGTCGTTAGCAAAGCTTCTGTCCTACTTACACAATGCTCGACGAGATTTGTCGCCATAAGCGTGTTCCAGCAGTTCTTACTGTCGCTTTCGACCAAGATCATGGAAGGGCAGGCTAGTCTCCAGGTTTGCGCGAGCCCAATTTAAGCTTAAACTTTTGGCTAACAAGAGACTAGCAGTATCTGGATTTCATGCCGTCAGAGATTCCCATCCATCTACAGTCTTTGGTCCAAAACTATGCTTCTTCTGGACCTCTCACCGGTTGATCAGCCACTCGCTATGACCTCTTCCCTGTTGATAACATGGCGTGTTCAAGGTCAGGCGCCAACGGCGTTTCCCCCAGTGTGCTCCGGGCCCAGTCCGTTGAGACACGCCAATTTAGCTTGATTGGATGGATCTTGTCCGACGGGAGGAATCCGACTCCAGCACAGACTAACTCCAGATTCAGAACGCGGGGTTTGCGGGGGAGGCCGGGGAACCAAGAACCGGGATGCACTCGGATGAGGAAATGCGCCGTGGGAAAAAAAAAGAATGCAACAGTAAACAAGCGATCTTGGCAATCTTGGAAACGCAGGGACACGATGCTGTATAAAGTCTGACGTTCCATCCCACCTTGTCCACAATCATCAACAGGCTTCTTCTTCAGCTTTTGATCTCTAGAGAACCTGATCAACCACATCCAGCCTACACTCTTCTCACAGTCAATTGCCCAAGATGACTGGCTCAGTTCATTCAAAACCCAACTCTTTGGACGCCAAACGAAATGTCGAATACGATGAGAATGCCCCAGAACGCGATGAGATCCTCGAACGATACGATCTCATCAAGGACAAGACTCCCGAGGAGCTAGCTGCCCTTGAGAAGTCACTTGTACGAAAACTCGACTTTAAGTTTCTTCCCATGGTTACAGCCATGCTTCTGATGAAGTAAGTGACATTCGCATACATGGTTGTGATAACCTAGTCTAACAATTCGAAAGTTACCTCGACCGAATTAATGTCTCCAACGCTCGTCTCGCCGGTATGCAAGAGGACTTGCACATGAGCGACACTATCTGGTCTTTGGGTATCTCACTGTTCTACGTTGGGTACATCATCTCCCAGATTCCCGCCAACGTCATTCTCGCCAAAGGAAAGCCCCGTGTTCTTCTTCCGTGCTGTATGATGGCCTGGTCTATCGTCACCATCTGCATGCCCGCTGTCACTGCTGGCTGGGGCTTCTGTCTGTGCCGTTTCATCATCGGACTCGTTGAAGGACCTTTCGTCCCTGCCGTCTCTCTCATGACCTCATCCTGGTACACGAAGCACGAGTCCCCCATGCGCATGGGTATCTGGCATGCCGGAAACACAATCTCTTCAGCTTTGTCTGGCCTGCTCGCCGCTGGTATCTTGACAAACATGGAGGGCGTCGCCAACCTCCGAGCTTGGAAGTGGTTCCTTCTCCTTGAGGGCGCTGTGAGCATCTTGGTCGCTGCCATGAGCTACTGGTTCATCCCCAACTTTCCAGACTCTACCGGCACATACTTCTTGACCGAGGAAGAGGCTGCGATTGCTCAATACCGTCAGGCTGTCTCTGCTGGTGGTCTCTCTGAGGATGATGCCGGTGACTACTGGGAAGGTTTCTGGATGTGCATGAAGGATCCCTTCTCGCATCTTTTCGCGGCCATCCACTTCATGTTGATCATTGCTCAATCCTACAAGGACTTCTTCCCCTCTGTAAGTTCAACGTCTCCGTGTGTCTTTCGTTGCTAACAAGACTTCAAGATTGTTGCTACCCTCGGCTTCTCCGGTCTTACCACCTACCTAATTCAAGCTCCTCCTCCCGTCATTGCTTTCATCGTCATGATGGGTGTCTCTTGGTCCTCCGGTAAACGCCTTGAGCACGGCTACCATATCATCGTGCCCATACTTCTTACTCTGGTCGGCTGTGCTGTCATGATCACAACACTCAACGTTGGAGCGCGATACTTCTGTATGATCCTCCTCGTCGTTGGTCCATTTGTCGGTCTTAACGTAAGTTACACTACCCAAACATTCTATCGTCTCTTACTGACTCTATCAAAAGCTTCAAATCTCTTGGGAAACTACCGTTGTACCCCGCCCCCGTACTAAGCGTGCCGCCCTAATTGCCTACGCCAACTGTGTTTCTTCTTCGTCTCACTGGTTCACACCTTACTTCTTCCTCCGAAACCAGGAACCCTACTATCAGACTGGTGGAGGGGCTATAATTACAGGATGTGGATTAACAGTTGTCTTTGTCCTGATCACAAAATGGTATGTCAACAAGAAGAACAAGGAGCTCGAGGCTGCCGAGAATGCTTCCGGAGAGCCCAAGGGATGGAGATTCGCTGGATAAATTAAATGTCTATGGCTCTTGATTATGTGCCGCGAGGCATGTTCATATAAGCTATGGACAATTCAATGATAACGATGGTTGAAAGCAGAAATAACGCATATTTACAGTCCCAACTCCATTTTCCACTGTGACATGTGTAGACTATACATATCAGGCTTGCATAAACCTTACTCAATACATATACTCAAAGAGTATTTTGGCTCTTAACAGGACCTTTTCTTCAGCGGCAGACCCAAATCTGCCTTGGATGGGCTGTACCATGAAGGATCGAGGCAATACGGCATGCTAGTTTCTCATCTTATTGGCGCTCTCTGTAGATACAAATCCTTTCCAAGGGAGTTTGTGACAACAATAGTTATTTCCCTCATCATATACGAAGTGATTGGAGATATTGTTTCTCAATTCAGAAGTCGCCGTAGTTGCTATGTCAGATTGTGGTGGCTATGGTAGTCCTAAGCCTCATTTCGTTGGCCGTTGGGCCACTTGTCAGACCATATGCGGGGAATCATTCTACCCAGACGGTGAGCAGTGGATGCTTTTGGGGAAAATCTTACATCACAGAAATAATTCACGAGATTCTAGACTGTAGGAGCGAGAAACACGCGAAGCGAAGAGGCTGAATGCAATGTTGTCTCAGTCAAATCAAGGCCGACGGAAATCCCGCTTCCTAGATAGATAGATGATGCTCAAATATATAAAGACACTTCTGCAGTCGTTCGAAACTCATTATTAAACCATCAACATTCTCAATCAACCATTCACCAGACAAGACTCAAACCACTAGAATCATGCATTTCCCCGCCATCCTCGCTAGCTTCGCTACCTTTTCCTCAGCTGTCATGGCTGCTCCCCCCAAGGAGAAGCCCTATGTCGGGGTCGCGATCATGACCGTAAATGATCCTATTAGTGGCGACAAGAGCACCCTTCCTCAGAACGTGCCTCTCGGGGTCCTGACCCACCAGTCAGGTGTTGAAGTTACCGAACTTGAAATCGTCAACGCCTTCTCCACCGTCAAGGGTGTCAAGGCTCCCAAGAACGACCAGATCGTTTGCCAGATGTACAAGGACCAGTACGCCACTCTCCCTGGTTCCGCCGAGTTTACAGCCAAGAAGCCCGCTTTGATCAGTACCAACTCTGTTCCCCTTGGTTGGATTCTTTGCCGTGTCAAGGCCAATGCTTAGGGGGAGAATGAGGAGCAGGGACTGTTGTGCAGAGGAAGGCTGCTTCAGGAGGGCCGACTTCAATGACTTGTGCCGAGTTCCAAGCACAACTACAAGTATGACCTTGTCGTTCTCTGAAGATCAAGCAGTCAGTCGATGTATATACAGTTCATTCGTTATATATGATAGCACATAGCTGAGTTCGAGGGATAGTGTCTGTGAGCTTATATAAAGGTTGCAACTTTCACATGTTTATTTCACAAATCCGTCAACGTGACAGCCAGAAATTGAACACACTTATATATATATATATATGCCCGAAACTAGAGTTCAAGAATGCCACCCTGTCGTGCTTGTTTTGTGTATCCGGCCTTATATCCGATCGGTGAGGTTTGAAACAGCCACTGGCCCTTCGTCCAGCGAGCGATCTTGAAGATGTCGTTAGGTCGTTCAATCTCCTCTATTATCTTTTTCCAAGAGTCTCTCTTTGCGGCCTTGCGGGTTTGCGAAAGGACTTCCTTCATTCCGTCTATGTGGCGGCCCGTAGTGGCCAAGCCACTTCTGGCGTTCCATTGAGCAAGTGTCGGTCCACCAGGGTATAGCCGTTTGAGTTTTTTAACTGGCTTGCTGGTTTGAGCTGGCCCCGAGGCGTCAGAAGGATTGACCGCTGGAAGCCTAAGAGACGAAATTAGTTAGTTACTTTATGAAACTTAGATAAGCCTCTTAGGATATTTATTTCTGTCACCCTAAGCTTCAAAGGCAAATTTATCTCACACCTACATGGCTGGATATGCATTGATGAGAGTCGTAAAAACAGATGGGATTTGATGTCGGGAAGTCGACTTGTGGCTGGCTTGGTGGTTTGAGAAGAGGATCGTACTTGGTCGCTGGCAGTGATTTGTCGAATGCCCATGTATAATTAAAACCGAAGGTTAAGGCGCAGGACGTAAGTTGGACTGCGACTTTCGAGGCAAAGACAAAGCTGAGGATTTCGTGAATGGAACGAAATGATGTTTACTTGATGACGATTGAAGACGTCGGATATGTTTGAGGAATTGATGTATGAGAGTAAAGAGGAGACATCATTTTTATACCGATGTTCATTTGAGGGAACAACTCGTAATGGGGCTGCTTTAGCTTCACCAGCAGTTGATTGAAGACGTGCTGGCTACTGGACCCGGAC
This sequence comes from Fusarium longipes, assembly GCA_013618495.1. Lineage (NCBI taxonomy): Eukaryota > Fungi > Ascomycota > Sordariomycetes > Hypocreales > Nectriaceae > Fusarium > Fusarium longipes. The sequence goes on along the minus strand of JABFEY010000048.1, from coordinate 6,755 downwards.
AAGGTGCACTTGATTGAACAAGCGCCTGACCTACAGACCCGCGGACCGGGCTAGCCAGGACTTATACTGCCGCCAGCGGCAGACGCCTGGCTAGTTCGATGTCTCAACTCTCTTTCGTTCCAGGTTCTTTTAACGTGATTATGCTCTCTTAACACGGGGTGGAAGGACGGCTGCGGATAAAGGGTTTTTATCGTGGTTGTCCCTCCCACGGGTTATTTTAACGTGATTATGGCCTCGTTTAACACGCGGTGGTCTCAGTCCTGGTGGGCTACTCGATGGTCCTCCTTGGGCGGCGCGAGAAGATCCTATCAAATCACATTAGCCGCATTCTTACTTTCATTCAAGCTATGCATACTCTGGCTTTCCGGCAGCGTAACTTCTTGTCCTGGGACAGACCAAGATGCTGTCTTAGGCACCCTAAGCTCTTTGTACTGATACCGCAAATGCGGCATCTATTCGGCCGAAGCTCATTGGCAGGTACTCTTATACTCTTAAATTCGGCAAGAGCATCTGGCAGATGGGAGTATACACGGTCCTCTGCCTTTTGTGCAGCTCTGCCGCTTCAGAGGCAATGCGAGAGTGATGTCGCTCCTAAACTTCATCAAAAGTCGCATTTTCCCAGTCTAAAATTCCCGATTAGTATGCATGCACTGTTTTGTATCCAAACGACATTCCGTACCGAATGGCTCAGTCTCAGGCTCAGGCTCAGGCTCGGGCTCGGGCTCAGGATCCGCGGAAGACTCCCAGGGGTCGACCACGACCCAACCGCAGAGGACACAAATAAACGAAGACGGGGACTCGCCCCAGTCGGAGAGATAAGCGAAACTCGGCCGATGAACTGCATCTTAATTGACAAAATCGGCGAACAAAGATCGAAGGAGGATGAAGGAGAGAAGGAAGGATTAAGCTGCGGGGTATGCGTTGTGGTTCGCCGTAACGGATCACGTGATTCATATCGATTGACAGAGCTGATTCACTGCGCAATCATTCCCTACTATGGAAGTTATTCCTTTTGGACTTGGCATCTGCAATTTGTGGTTGTCACGTTTAATGATTTGTGAAATAGACATGAACATGTAGAGATTAAAACCCTTGAGCAAAATACAAATTAACAATCAGAATTGTATTTAACATTTAATTCATTTACTATCTGTCATGCAATTATACACAACATGCCAATCCCAGACCCTTATTTACATGGGTATTCTTCCTTTAAGCGAGAGTCTTTTCGCTCTTCTCAATAATTTGAGGAGGTCGCTCAATCTTCTTCTGAAGGATGTACTTCTTAAACATGTAAGGAAGCCAAACCTTGGTCTCGTATGAGAGGAACTGCGAAGTAGGCACAGAAAAGACTTGGTCGAGTTCCTCAAGAGTCATCTGCTTAGTCTCCCGGACGAAACAGAAGATCATGCCCCAGGCAATAAGGTTGAGTCCAGCGTAAAATCCGAAAGCGCCAGTAGGGGTCATGACAGTCCTCATACGGGGGAAGGTCAATCCGAGAATACCGGCAAAGGTGTTGTTGATGCAGACGGCCCAAGCCATACCCTGCTCACGCTGAATGGTAGGGAAGACCTCGGCAGAGTACTGGAAAGCAACGGGTCCCTCTCCAAGACAGTAGGCGATGGTGAAGAGGTACACAAAGAGGGCGACTGGCGCGATCTTGGCAGCTTGGTTGGTAGTATCATTGAGCAGGGCGAGACCAGCAGCCAGGAGGAAGATACACATGAAGGGGAATGTCGCCAAAGTCAAGAATCTTCGTCCCTTGGTGTCAATCAGGAAGAGAGTAGGAATAGTGAAAACGACCTGAATGGCACCGTAGCCCAGAGACGCGTACAGAGCTTGATCGTGGCTAAAGTCGGCCTCTCGGAAGATGGTGGAACTGTAGAAAGAGATGATGTTGATACCGCACATCTGCTGGGCCAACATGACAGTGGAGGCACCGTAGTTGGCTCTTCGGATCCTGGGGACGGCAAAACAATCCCAGAGACGCTGGAAGTAGCCGACACCGGCGGTCTCACGGAGCTCCTCGTGGTAGATGACGTATGAGTAGTAGTAATCGCGGGCACCGATGATGGGATGGGCGCGAAGCTTCGACATGGAGACGAATCCTTCGGAAATTCGACCGTGCTTCATCAACCAACGGGGGGACTCGGGGCAAAAGTAGATGCCAATCATGAGGAGGAAGGCAGGGATAAAGGCTGAACCAAGCTCGAGTCGCCAAGCAATGTCGCCAATGTCCTTGACAATAACGTTGGCGCAGAAACCAAGGAAGATACCTTTTGCTGGTCAGTACTGTTGTCCAAAATGGGTTGTAATAAATCAAGACTTACCGATAACAACCCAGAGCTGCCAGAACATGACGAGAGCACCTCGAATTCGAGCAGGGGCCATTTCAGCGGAATAGATAGGCACAGTAGCGTTCTTGGCACCGATACCAATTCCCATGATGAAACGGATAGCAAACAGCTCTTGCCAGTTTCTGGAAAAGCCAGATGCAATGGGTGTAGCAGTCAAGCATGCTGCTGTGATGAAAATCTCTCCACGTCGACCGAAGTAGTGGTTGAGGGGATCAACAATGAAAGCACCACTGAAAACGCTGTCAGTGACGAGGATACACGAGGCAAACTCCAAGACTTACATCAAACCAGCGGTAAGGAAAATGATAGAGTTGATGATACCAACAATCCACTCATCACGTCCCGTACCATCGATACCGAACTCCTTGGGGAATGACAGGTTAGCACCATTGGCACCTGTTTGATCCCAACCCTGTGTAGCGGCACCGACGGCACAGAGACCAATCGAGTACCACAACATCTTTGATCCGTGCCACTTGTGGTCTCTCTCGTAGATGAGAGCCTCGCGTTCATCGTCAAGAAGATCGACCGATTCAAAGTTGTCAGGATCACGAGCAATGAGAGCTGCTCTGCCGAAAAGATCGGCGTGCTCGGACATGCCATGGGTTTCGGCAAAGACACGAGCTTCTTCGATAGTCTGCTCCTTTGTTTTGCGCTACACATTGTTAGTAAAGGCTGGGTGCATATAGTAAACGGTTCATCTAACCTGCAGAGGATTCTCAACGAGGTTGACAGCAGCAGAACCACGACGGCCTTGACCAGCGTGCTCTAGCACCTCTGCGCCGCCCTTCTCGGTAGGAAAGCTGTCATGCTTGCCATTGTCTGAGTGACTGGGGGAGATGTCCTTGTCGGCCATGATGAATCACCGAGTTGTTTAGAGGAACAAGCAGTGAAGAGTAGAGGGAAGAAGACTGCAGGGACAACGAGCAAGACCAAGATCAACACGGAACTGCAGACAGAGGCCCTGTATATATAAGCTTAATTTTAAGGATAGCCGTCTTGCAACCCTTTGGGGTCCAACTTGGCAACCCGAAGCTTGCCATCTCTGCCAAGCCCAGGCAGCAGGTTAACAGGCTTGGCGGACATGATATCACCCTGCGCCAAGGTTGTTTGGAGCTGGGGACATGTGGGGATGATGACACTACGTTGTGCTACCCCATGGGATCAACGCGGAGAAAAAACATGGGCTCATTGGTTCTGCGGGATAATGAGATTGCAAAGGGCGGGTCGTGGAACCTCAATGGTAGTACTTTTGAGACACTTCTGACAAGGTTTATTTACTGTTGGACCATCAATTCCAGAGACGTCAATCATTTCCTTGCTTGAAGAGTCCCGCCATCTCATCGAATGCCTCCGACCTGATGAGGTCTCGGATGTTTGTTTGTGTAGCACGTGCCCAGTTACAACGAGGCGTATCTTGAGTCAGGCCAGACAAGATCTAGAACTCATGATACTCTATTCAGACTCCAACACTTTAAAGTGCGGAGAAAATCTCTAGCTTCCAGGCAACGAAATTCTTGGAATCTCTTGTCTCAAAACCAAGCTTTGCCCTTGCAACAATCCCCGCCACTTCTCCACATCGTTACCAGGGATGGCGTCTCTCCATGGGGAATAGCAACGGTAACCGAGCGTCTTGGCTCATCCTGTAGAGGCCCCCACTCGGACGAGTTGTCCAATCATTGTTGTTTTTATTTCGATGCCTGTTTTTTAGATCAGGAATTGTTGCCCGCATATTAAGAATTTTACGGTTGTCGGATGTCACCGGATTAGAATGGAAACAGAGTCGGGATAGCTCGCATGAGAACTTGCTGATCTTTTACCCGTCCCGTGATAGAGTTATTTACTCGCGCTTATCCGACAAACAAACTCGGCTACTCCAAATTGATCAATTGTTTTCATCACGTGGTACAATGGATGTTTCAGTTACTCTTCTCAAGACGTGCGAGTACAGCTTGTGCAATAAAAACAAAGGGCTTGAAAACGCAATGAGTTGTTAGATAGATATCTTAGAAAGAGCCAACTTGTCACCATAAATGTAGACGACCAGCAATGGCCATAAGCGACGACAATTGTCGCTTTCGGAATTGGCCACTGGTCTACCGCCACAAGATGTCCCAATGTGCCAAGGAAGATCAATTCGTGCGTGGCTGAGTTCAACGCGATTAATTGATTGAGTTGAATCATTGTTCTCCCGTCTGACTGTACGATCTTCAAAAGCCCAGCCGATTCATCTTCACCCAACGCAGACAAAGTCAAACACAACCACCTCAGTTATAACAACATGACTCTATGATTCCCCAATCACTTCAGAATAATTAGACACGGTGACTCTATGTAATTGATTATACGTATCAGTAAAGGGAACCAAGCTTCTTGACGCTTTTTACTAGGCTTTGCATCCAGTGTCGGGTAGGTGATGGGAAAAAAATAAAGTGGGGAATACAAATTAGCATTCTCAAAGCCATGTCACGTGACAATGACCAGAACATATTCTAATTATAGAGCATTTCATTCATTATCACCGTTCATAAAGACGGCTGTATAAGACTTCAAATGATAGAGAAACAATTTCATAAACTATAAAGGATTGACTAAACTTGTAAAGAATGTTCTAGTCGGCATAGATTGACTCGACTAAGTGAAACGATTAAAGAGTGTATCTACAGGCTATAAAACAATATTCTCAAGGTGTGCATACTGCACAAGGTTCCAAAACGAGTGGCAACTTATCCCCATGGTCAAAGTCAAGAGGGTGAGGAGAGTCTTAGCCGGAGGGCTTCATAGAGGCCGGACCAGCTGGCTTGGACTCGGCAGCGGGTGGTTGATAGGCAGATGTTTGCTGCTTAACAGACGTGGGCTGAGGGTAGGATGTAGGCTTCTCAACCGACGTGGGCTGTTTGACAGATGTTGTTCCCGGGACGGAAGTAGGTTTCTCAACTGATGTAGGTGGTGGGTAAGATGTAGGCTTCTCAACGGTCATGGACTGCCAAGTAGACATGGAAGATGTAGGCAGAGGCTGGGTCGAAGTTTCCTTAGGTTGGGTCATGTAGGACGACGGCTCTGTGGTCTTCGAGGTCTCCCACGTCTTGGAATTGGAGTAGTAGATGATGCTGGTCTTGCTGCTATACTCCGTTGTGTAACCCGTAACTGTTGAAGCGGTCATGCTAGGATGCACACGCCTAGTGATGGTCGTTTCGGGAACAGTAGTAGTGTAAGTGAAAGTATAACAGGTTGTATCTACCGCGTATACCGTCGATGTCTTGTGGCCGACAGGACAGTCCTTCACTGTGTGGGGACAAGCAGTGATTGTATAGTACTCGGTAGTGTAGTACGTAGACGTAGAGGTCGATGTGACGGTCACGGGAGGAGGAGGAGGAGGAGGTGGAGGAGGGGGTGTAGGGCAGGGCACCCACTCCGTCTTGACCACGGGGTAGACTGTAGTTGAAACAGCTTCGGTCTTGGTCTTGGTCTTGACGTACGAAGACTTGTGTTCACACCAGGTGGCGTGATGAGGACACTCAGTTTCAGTCTCAGTCTCAGTCTTGGTCTTGTAGATAGTTGAAGTCGCCCAGCTGGTCTTGAGCTTCTCCGTCATACACTCGGAAGGGTGAGGAGGAGGAGGCGGAGGAGGCCGTGGGACGTGGGTCTCCTCAGCAACCGGACAGACAGTCGTATAGAGAGCAACAGTTTCGGTGGTCACGTATGGTGTCTCAGGACATTCAGGCTCACACTCTGTCACTGTTCGACAGTAAGTTGTGTAAACAGTTGAAGTCGTGTACTGAGGTGGTGGTGTTGACTCCTCGTAGATGGGGCACACTGTAGTGTAAAGAATAATAACTTCAGTGGTCTCATAGGGAATGTAGCCGCAGTCTTGAACCCACGGAGGACACTCAGTAACCGTGTATGTCTTGGTGGTATAGACAGTTGAAGTTGTGTACTCAGTGGTCATAGGTTGAGGGTGAATAGTCTTGGTGATAGGGCATACGGTGGTGTAGTCTATGATGACCTCGGTTGTTACGTGAGGGCGACCTTCTGTAACCGTACGAGTTACCGTAGTGTACACGGTTGAAGTTGTATACTCAGTAGTAGTCACAGCTGGCATGGTTGGTCTGGTGAAAGTAGTAGTCCTGATGGGCCGTGACTGCGTTGTCAGAGTGGTTACAGTTGTGGGCTTGGCTGTAGTCTCTATCTTGGTAGTGGAGACGGTAGTAGTCTTGGGACCGGTCCTAGTTGACGTAGTAGTCGTTGTAGACTCGGTAGGCTTACTGCTAGTTGTAGGCTTGGTTGTCATAGTAGTCATTGTAGACTCAGTTGTCCTGGTAGTAGTGGTAGACCGAGTGGTAGATTTAGTCGATGTTGTTCCAGTTGTGGACCGAGTGGTAGTCTCAGTTGAGGTGG